>OZ024726.1:32980059-33580059 GCA_964016875.1 Fallopia convolvulus | reverse complement strand
GAATTAGAATAACTTCAATAAATTCCTACAATATAATCCAGGCCCCTAACTTCTCTCGCTTATCTACACGATTCAAGCTTTCTAGTGTGAGAATAATCAAAATCCATATCAGATTAAAATTTAATTTTGGAACGCTGAAATTCTTCCCGAAAATAAAATTAAAAAAAAAAAGAAAAGTTCTAATATATATGACCGGTGTTATTGTCCTTAGCTAGGAATGGAAGACAATAAAAGAATAGTGGGAGTTATCTTAGCACGCCTAACTTTTTCCAGAATTGTAGTAAAGTAGTGTGAAAATAAAACCAAGTTAACCAACAACAATAAACAGCAAATTATGGTGTTATTGTCCACTTAGCTAGGCCTAGCAAGAGCAAGAGGGGAGCACGCGGTTTTCCGATCAGTGTTTAATACGGTTTACATAATTTCATTTTCATACATTCCACTAAATGTTGACTTCCGGTTCGTAATTATTACATTTTAGAACTTAACTCCTGGTGATATTTAATTCCAAATAAATATGTTTTATTATAAGATCCACAATTTATAATCAGAGTCAAATATGGTACCAAAATATTTTTATGTTAGTAAATCATAATAAAAAAAAAGTAGCTATAAAACCATTTACTCATACATTTATGTCAAAATCGTCACCCACGTGGAGCTTGGGTTTGTTTACGGAATAATAGCTTGGGTTGCTTTACATTATGCATTGATTAATGATAAAACATAACTATGAAACCCTAAGGTCGAGTTTAGTGGGAATGTTCATGAGTGATGGGTAAGATATTGTTTTATATACTTCTAAGTAATACTTTAGATTATCTGACGTCAAATAATTATTTATAATTTAGGTAGTTTGAGTCAATTACAAGTTGAAAATACTCAACTCTAACCTAGGATTTCAATGTTGAGTGGATCATACTCTCAAGTTAAGCTAGAGATTTACATATCATATCTATTCTCAAGTTAAGTTGAGTGGATCCATCAATAACAATAAATTAAGAGGGGAATAAAAGTTAACAGATTGGCTGATGTGATAGGCTTAGAGCTTTTTCAAATTTAAAAGGTTTAAAAAAAATAATACTCCAACATACTTATTAATCAAAAAAATTAAAATAGAAATTTTATTTTCACACACACAAAAAAGATTTATTTAATTTTTAAGAATACCAAAATCTAAAAATAATCCTAAAAAATCATGTAGTAAGTTCAGAAGCCTGTTTTTTATTATTATTATTTGGTAAGATTTAAACTCTAATTAAGTATTACTCGGATGACAATTGCCTAAACAAGTAATTAACAAGGTACTATTATCTTTGAGATTCCAAACAGACATCTCAAGATAATAACTTGAGACTTTAACTGCTGAACCATTTGCCCCAAGGCAGTTCAAAAGCATATATGATTTGAGCGAGGTAGGTAGTTTAGAATAACACAATTAGACAAAATATAAATAAACAGTTAAATTAAAAAGAGAGTTGTAGTTGTAAGTATACCTTGAATGTCCCATGGCTCTATTCTGTAGAGATCAATGTCAACAATGACGTCTAAATCAATCTTGAGTGAGTTGATTTTTCTCCTCAAATAATAACCCACCAGTTCTTCCTCTGTTGGGTGGAATCGAAAACCCGGTGGAACGCATGGATCGTTGATTTCCATTGCTAAAAGGTGCTTGTCCCTGCCTATATAAGTAATTCACATATACTTATGTAGATTAAAATTAAGTAGCGTGTGTGGGTAATATTGCAATGTACAACCCAAGTCATGTATGTAGATTTGCGGGCTGGTCCATTTACCATGATCGATCATCTTATTCATCTACTTCTCAATTTGCCAATTCTATATGTGGACCCACAAAAGAAGGCTGAGAAAATATCTTAATTACGACTCTATATAGAGATCGAGGATGTGTGTGCGAAAAGAAACAATGTGCATGAACACTAAAAGAAATAAAAATAGGGGGGTATAATAATGATTAATGAGCAGGCTTGGCTAGGCTAGCCCAAAAGATTGACTTTGTAAATGTATATTTAAATTGGATAGAAAAGGTGTCACTTGAAGGCATGCTGTCTTGTCTATTGAGTAGAGTGCACTACATGGCATGCTCCTTGTAGCTAGCACTTCATTTGGTGGCCTTGTGTAACACAAAATATAGATTCCATCCCATCCATTTATATCTTTAACTTGCATCCAATTAACCTCCACCAACCCATATCGATCTATATATATAGTATGTAACAAATTACCATGACAACATCAACTTTATAGACAAACAATCTAAACACAATTTAAATTAAAAAAGGGTAAATTAATTTTCCAGTATATATGTAAAGAGGGTTTTACGGGGAAGGCTCTTGGGCTAACAAAGGATGTATCCTAGCTAGAGACAATTCATTGATCCTAAACCCTAATCGATCTGAACCACTTAATCAGATCTACCATACAATATATATATAATTGAAGCTTGTTGATCTACAACATATTATCTATGTGACTATTTATATATGTCAGTGTAAGTATAGCTCAATGAAGCAACTTTCATAAAATAATCAATAAAGTGATCGATGAAGCTAAAAAAATCACATTCTTGAATTTTCATGGAATGAATCAAACTAGTGTCATGAATAGTTGGAAGAATATTGAGTTCAATACTTCAATTACATGTACGCGACTCGATATGGAAGGATGATAAGAAACGAATGAAGACCCAGTTGACTAAGTAGAAGAGAAGACCTATATAGATCACATTGAATGATCTGACTAAATATAACAAGGAGAGTCATGCATGATCGATCATAGAACGTGCTATATAAATAGATCATAGTGAATAATTGGCAACCCGATATCCTATTCCTATGTGCACATTCATTCATAGATATACACGTACACCAACCAACATATAAGTATCATCGATCAAGTAATTAATAAAAACAATTAGCACACACATACAAACCCCCATTGAATGCATACATGTATATATCTGATTTTATAAAAATAAGTAACCACGTACTTGATCGAAATCTGCCTCTTGAAATAGAGACGACTAGACGAGGATGTTGTGGTTCTAGGTTTTTACCAAGCAGCTGGCTGGAGATTGGATTGGGATTTGAATGAGAGGAAGAACGGAGGTACAGATGGATATATATAAATGTAGTATATGAGAGAGAGAGAGAGAGATGGTTGCGTGAAATTACGGAGTGTGACGCCGCCCAAATGAAGCCTTTGATTTAATTAGGGTGGTGCCCTTGTTCAATTCACCCCCTCGTGCCCCATGCGCAATTGATGACCCCCCAACCCTTCTTAAACTTTCTTCTCCATGTATAATTACCACCCAAACTAGGTTTATTTTGTAACTATATATGTACCTCTTAATCTCAAGTTGACAATTTATATCAACTTATTAAAATCAAAACACAATTACCCACAAGAGGTAGGCAAAGTTAGTGATGGACTTGCTCTCTTAATCACATGTCTCTAGTTTGAATCTTGAAAAAAAAATTGATCCAAGCTAGAAATTTAGGGTGAGAAAATGCGCCCCAATCCAAGGATATGGAAGACTCATGAGCTCAGAGAGTTCTTATAAGGAATTTACATTTGTCTCACCTAAAGGAGACTACTGGGGATTCTCAGATTCGACTCAAGTCTTGAAAATGGAATAGCTTTAAAAACTTGTGAGAAAGTACTTTAATTGCTTGATGAGTTTACACTGCACCAAGTGGACCACCACTACTAAATGGACCCAAGAAAATAAAAACAAAATTAAACAAATCTAATCCATTTTATTATTTATTGATTAAACTTAGTCTATCTTGCAATTTTTTAATGTGTTGAAGGAAGAACAAGAAGGAATAATTAGTATTTTCCAAAAGCCACGGGAAAGAATAGAAAGGGTGAAATAGTATCAATACATATACCGTGGATAAATTACTTCAAATTAATAAGCATTATTGCTCAAAAAAAACCAATGAGCATTTTCGAACTAACCCTGTGATGTACACAATTTTTAAGCTTTTGGTGATTGAATTAAAATAAATAAAAACAAAATAAGACAAGTTTCTTTTTGGAAAAAGGTGACTATTTCAATTAAACAAACGGAGAAGTTGGAAGGAACTATCCATCTGCAGAGTATTACCCAACTAAGCTATCCAATTTCAACCTCTCAAGCAAAATTCCAGTGCGCAGAAATTCACACACATACTTCTCCGCCAACAATTCAGGTCCTTTTTTGCCGACCTCTGCCAACGTGGATCCCTTGGACGGTTGCCATGTAGATCGATTTTATTTTTTATTTTTGTTTTGGCGATCAGGCCGATATAGATCGAATATATTATATATTAGTACAAATTAAGTTCTGCGAAATTTACTAGTCACCATCATGCAACTAATTAATTATGGATTGGATTTAGAGATTTTGGGTAGCTAGCTGCTGCAAACATTACATCACAAGAGTCCAAGAAAAGTGATCTCCAAATCCAAATCTCATAAAATGCGTGCAAATTCTTTTATTTCCACCTGCCCCTTTGTTTCTTCCTCTTAAATCTTGGACTCTTCCTGTCCCTCAAAGGTTCTAAACTTCAACTTTATTTCACTCGATTTTGGATGATGTCACGGACATCAAACACCTTGATTTTAATTAATTATTAATTATTTTACGGTAATTTTTATGTTTGTGTTTGGACGGTCCAACCGATTAGGTTAATCGGGTGTGTTTTCTCGCTTAAGAAAATCAGAATATTGCTCTTAAGTAATTTGGGTGATTATATTTCTGTTTTGACATACATGAAACTAGCATAGTATATATGTAAGAATTACTAAAAAAAAAGGGCGGGCTGTCCGCTATATTCACCGAGTTAATCGTTAAAAGTGATCGTAAACAGATTTAATTTAGCGACCACATATAGCCGCGATTAAGTGGCCGTTATATCGCGGGCCAGCTTTAGTGACCACGTAGGTGGTTGCTAATTTGCGACTATGATTTTGGTCGCCAATTCTGGACCAGATTATGCAACCACTTAGTCGCTAATTAGCAACCATTTGGTCGCAAAATCTGGTCCAGAATTAGCGACCAAGTGGTCGCATAATCTAGTCCAAAATTGGTGACCACAACGCTTTTATTATATCCATTTTTTTCAAAAAAAAAGCGAATATTTCGCCTATAAGAGATCTCATTTATAAGTGAAACTATCTACGTATTTAATTTCTCTTCGTCTAATGCCTCATATTTATTTGTATTTCTCTTCATCCAACCCTATATATATATATATATTAGAGTAGGAAAAAATTAGGTTGATGACCTACAACATCCTTACGGATGAGAGCCTGAAGTCCTGATTGTGTCTGAATTTGATGAGAACTACATGAATGACGTAGTCTCGTAATCAAATCAGCAACCTTACTGCAATCACGAGGTACATGTGCAAATATGACTACCTCAAACGACTGCGACAAAACTAGTGTGTTGAGATTAGTATTTCAATTTTTCATGGGCAAGAGTTGCTTCCTTTTAACGCTTTTATGACAACTAGGCTATCTCCTTCGATCATAATCTTGGACAGATTTCTTCTCTTGGTTTCACATACTGCCTCGTACATTGTTGTAGCTTCCGCTTGGATTATACTCCAGTGATCGTTCGCAAAAGCATTTACCGAAATAACCTTTCCATTATGATCCTGAATAATATATCATGTAGTTGTCAATCCAATTTGTTTTTTAGATCCATCGAATTTAAGTTTTACAAATCCATGTTCTGGTTCATGCCATTTCTTGCCCTTCCTCTTGCCTCTTGGATGCAGTTTGTATCGTCATGCCACTAAAATCGCTAGCATTATCTTTTACTTTTTTCCGCATCGTTATTTGTGTTTATATGAATTCTTCTATGGTTCTCGATGATTCATCCAATGACTGATTAAATATCATTCTATTTCTGTAGTACCATATGCTCCACCAGGCTATAACTAATTCAGTAAATTTATGAGAGGTCATTGAGTCAAAAATTCTTCAAAATTTCCCTCATGCATTGATCGCCTCCAAAGCCATTTGTTAAAGATTCGATATATACATGAACCACTTTATTCAATGTCTGTAATGTAAATTGAGCATTCCAATCATATATGCTTAACTGTTTCGTTTGAGGTTGAGCATAACGGGCATTCAGGAGTTACTGTCATGTGGCGTTGAATTAATATAGCTTTGGTCGATAATACATCCGAACATATTTTCCACATAAATAATTTACATTTTGGACTTATGTCTAATTTCCAGATCCATTCAAATTTGCAATCACATACTTGTTGCTCATGTGATACGAAAAAGGTAGTAGAATGTGTCGAAAACCATCCGTTTTTGTTTGAAAACCAATATAAACTAACTCTAATTTGACTTTTCGGAATTAATTAATATAGACGTAATTCGTTGTGCCCATTCGCGCAGTAAAATTCGATATAATTTTTTATCCTTCCAACGTCCATTCTTATCAATAAACTGTGAAATTGTGGCATTAATATTAGAATTTGGTGTTGCAGGGCAAATATCTATTAGCGGTTAGTTAGTCATCCAAGCCTATGTATCATTATTGATTAATGATAATAATGACAAAGTTATTAAATCTTGTTTTTGTCAAAATTAGTGATTGTGACAAGCATTTGCTGCCCTTTCTTGGGAGTAGGCCGACTGGCCGGCGGGCCACTTAGCCTACTCCGTGTCCCTAGCTAGCTATTTGATAAGACTTTCTTTTGGGAACAACTTGCTAATCTTATATTTTTATAACGTATTTTTTTTTTAATTGCAAATTGCTGTACTTTCAAAGATTAAAAGAAGTTGCAAATTGGTACAAGTTGGTTGGTCCAATACTCCAATACTAGTATATATTGCTCAAGATGGTACGGTTTTTCCATCAACTGATTATAAATGGTTGAAGACTTTAAGGAATCTTCTTTTGTTAGCTTGAAAGCCTTAAAATGTATCACTCCAAAGAAACTCTTATCTTATAGAAACAAATAGGTGATAAGTTGGAATTGCGTATTGGGAGTATTATATGTGACGTGTATTGATGATTTTTGTTCAATTAATTTATTAATGATAGTGATTTATATGGTTAAAACAGTTTTCTTGAACAGGTGAATATTCAATACGTACTAGAGATATGTTTCCTTATAAAGAAACCTCCCTTCAAAAGTTGAATGGGTAAACATCTACCTCTTTAGATAATTTTGAAGAAAAACTTTATTAATCGATGGTTCCTTAGTTATAAGGTACAAAACCAAATTTCTCTATTGCTAGCGATCACCAAATCCTAACAATACTAACGAATAGGTTTTGGATTAAATGTAAATGTCTTTCTGAGTGTAAATTATGGACGGAACATAGCCGTCTGATCTATCCATAAAAATACAACAATATTACGTATGTTTTTAAGCTCTTTTTTTATAAGGAAAAATTTTAATGTACAAGAAAGGTCAGATAGATCGAGATGCCCAATTAAATCAGCAGTCGGACAAGCTGGTAAAAAAACATGAACACATAAAACTCCAAACAAGGAAAAGAAAAGCTTAACCAACCATCGAAAGCTAACAAAAATACGTTTCTAAACTTTTTTAAGCATTTTTATATGTGTGAAATGATATAATGCTTTCTTAGATGTATGTACCTGAATTTATGTAGCTTAGACATAAACCCTTGTTACAGATTGTGACCCAATTAAACGTGATTCTTATAGTGAACCTCATATCCAAGTCTGAATTTTTAGATAATTATATACAAGTATGTGTGTCGAATATATAAATTAATATTCTATAAAACATCCTAAATAAGTGAAATGGCGCAAATAAGTAAAATAAAATTCTCAAAAAGATTCAAATTACCGGCTTACAATGTAAAAATGTAGTTTAGTTAATTATTAAGTATCTAGTCATTGTGCAATCTTTATTGATCAGTCTGCTTTAGCAATATGTTGAAGATGATCGAGTCTCTACTTTGGATTCCTGGCCATTTTTTATTTTTTTTTGAATTGACAAATTGTAGACAGTGATTTGTAAGCCAATATGGGATTTCAGGATTGGAGTATTACTCGTGTCTATCGAGAATGTAATTCTATGACGGACTTTATCGTTGGATCCTTCAGGCTTGTCTCCTCTATTCCGCTTACAGTTGATCCGGATTTATACCACTAGCTTGTTAGCGACCACTGACCACCCTAATTCCTTTCCTTATACAAGGAAAAAAAAATTGTATATAGAGCCAAACAAAGCTCATTTGCTTGACCATTTAACTTGGGGGTCCTAGTGCGCAATATGCTAATATGGGTGAAAATATCATGAGATTAGTGTCTAGCTACTTAATCATTGTCATCTTACTAATCTACCGACTTCTCTTTCCATGTAAAACTCTAGGTGGATATATCATGAAATTAGTGTATACTTCATTATAGATATTTTATCTAAATCCGATTATTTAATTAAGGCCTAATCACTTTTGTGGATGAATTTTTTTTATTTATCTTAAAAACATAAAAAAAAAATTGGGATAAAAATTATTTTTGTAGGAAAGTAAAACAAGTCCTAAATTTATATGACATTCGCCTCCTTTCTACTCTCTCGAGTTTAAAAATATTTGTATTCAAAAAGGCAAAAAAATCTCTTAAAAATTAACCAAACAAATTATAAAAAAATATTTAGATAAAATTAAATGATTTTTTTATTGTGTTAATATATTTAGAATGATAAATATATAATTATTTCATATTAAATTCAGCAATCCAGATATGTTATTTCTTATTTTTTTTATTCTCTCTCCGTGTCATCTTTCATCGTCAGACAAATTTTATTCTTTTTTTATTAAATGGATGATGCTCTTATGATTACTTATCTTACACCTCTTGCTAGATATTCATTACATACAAAGATATCCAAAGCTGATCATATGCTTAGGCTAGAAGATCCAAAAAGAAAAATGCAAATAATGCTCGAAAATATAGATATATATCTAAGGGGAAATACATTCCCATATTTGTTTTACAATATTGTAAACTGTTTGATCACGTACTTCTGACCTTTGGTATACTAGTAATTAGGCCGCGCGTTGCGCGGCGATTATAAGACGGAGACTTCATTAGTGTAGAGATATGAAAATGACATTTTCGTAAATTTATTTAAAGGGGCATGGTTTTTTTGGAAAAGGAATATGGAAATGGCATTTCAGTAAATTTTTTTACAAGGGCATGGTTTTTTGGTATTAATTTACTTGACTTCACACCATCCAATGTCTTAAAACTTGTTTTATTACGTATACGAGCTTTATTCAAAACTAAGAAACAAACTTTCCGAGCTTGCTTACAAGTGAAGTAACTCGGACACGTTTTTCGAGACATGTCAAAATTACCCGTTCACATCCAAATATCACATAAGTCGATCACGCTTTTCCAAGAATATATATCCCGAGACTACTTAAGAGCTAAGCAATACGACACGAATTTCAAGCAATATTAAAATAACAAAATTTATTTGAGGGATGTATTAATAACAGCCGCACGATAAGATTTATGAAATCGGATGGTCGTGATTAAAAGCTATGAATTAATAATAGCCGCACGATAGTACACGCAATTTTAAGTAGCAATAAGGTCGCGCGTTGCGCGACGATTATAAGTCGGAGACTTAATTTTAACATGATGATCTGTAAGTACAAGTGTATTGTTCCTGGAAGAGTATGTGTTTGCATATGATGGAAAGGGATATGGAAATGACATTTTCGTAAATTTATTTAAAGGGGCATTTTTTTAAGAAAAAATATGGAAATAGAATTTCCGTAAATTTATTTAAAGGGGCATGTTTTTTTAGAAAGGAATATTAAAATGGAATTTACGTAAATTTATTTAAAGGGGCATGATTTATTTGGAAAAGGGTATGGACATGGCATTTCCGAAATAATTTTTAAAGAGGCATGGTTTTTTTTGGAATATGAAATGACATTTCCGTAAATTTTTTAAAAGACATGGTTGCAAAAGAATATGGAAATGGCATTTCCGTAAATTTTTTTAAAGGGACATGGTTTTTTTGGAAAAGGAATATGGAAATGGCATTTCCGTAAATTTATTTATAGGGGCATAGTTTTTTTGGTATTAATTTACTTGACTTCACGCCATCCAATGTCTTAAAACTTGTTTTATTACGTATACGAGCTTTCTTCACAACTAAGAAACAAACTTATCCGAGCTTGCTTACAAGCGAAGTTACGTCGACACGTTTTTCGAGACATGTCAAAATTACTCGTTCACATCCAAATATCACATAGTTCGATCACGCTTTTCCAAGAATATATATCCCGAGATTACTTAAGAGCTAAGCAAAACCTTTTGGTATTAATTTAATTGATTTCACGCCATCCAATGTCTTAAAACTTGTTTTATTACGTATAAGAGCTTTCTTCACAACTAAGAAACAAACTTATCCGAGCTTGCTTACGAGTGAAGTAACGTCGACACGTTTTTCGAGACATGTCAAAATTACCCGTTCACATCCAAATATCACCTAAGTCGATCACGCATTTCTAAAAATATATATCCTGAGATTCGTAAATTTTTTAAAAGGCATGGTTTTACAGGAATATGAAAATGGCATTTCCATAAATTTTTAAAAAGGACATGGTTTTTTTGGATTTAAACCAAATGACATTTTCGTAAATGTTTGTAAAGGTATATGGTTTTTTCGAATTTACACTATTCTTTATAAAATATGGCTCTCTTTTATAGTATAATAGAAATAGATAATAGATAATAGATAATAGATATGGACCAAGAAAACCAACTTTACCCCCTATGCCATACTCTTTCTTATCAAATTAAAGTGTCGTTTTAGAAGGCATATTTTAATCAAGTTCGTAGATTATTTTAAGTTTTCTATATAATTAATTAGGAGTAAAATAGTCATGAAAATTTATCATTTATATTTTTATTGACTATTTTTACTTCAAACTTTTTTTATTAACTTAATAATACCATTTTTTACTTCAAACATTTAGAAAGTGGTAAGACTTAAGAAATCCAAACCATATTGAGTTCAATTAGTGCTTGTATGGTTGTCTATTAAAATCCCATAATTTTAAAAAATCCAGGAAGTAGCATCTAATATATGTGTTTGGTTACATTATTTTCGCTAATAAAACATAGGAAGTTAAATTCCCATGATTTGCACTTCCTCCATAATGGAGGAATTACAATTACCTAGGTGGGGGTGGGTAAGATCAAATTCCTCCATAGTTTAATCTCAACCAAACATATTTTTTAAATTCCCATGATTTATAATATCCGGGAAATCAATTCCCATGAATTAATATTGTTCATAAAAAATTGTGTTAAAAGTAAAAATGTCACTTTTTTTTATTAGAGGGAGTATATAATTGCTACAAATAATGTGTAAGAATATGAATAATAAAATAAGGTTGTCAAAATATTAGTCATGTTATTTCAATATATCAATATACTATAATTAAAGTCGAATCACTCAATCCTATGTGTCAATCATTTAACTATGCCACCTAAGCAAATTAATTTTTACATTTACTAATTTGCCCATCTAAATCTTCAAATATCACTTAATGCTACCACATTATAATTTTCAAATACTATTTAATTAGGTCACTTTACTTATTGGTGATTTGTCATATTATACTTGCCTTTTCTAATTCAGTATCTATAAAAAATATATTTTTTATAAAAGGTATTAATTCTTTAAGATCAATGTATATAAAATCATTCCTATATCTTTCTTAATTAGCTTACATCTATTTAACTTTTTAAGATCAATCAATATTAAATAATTGTATTTTAAAATAAATTTAGATTAAATAATTATATAAAAGGAATAAAATTATTGTATTCTCTTCTATGCATATATATCCCTAAAATTTCATGGTTACTTTTTCTTCTTATTCAATAATTAATTTTTCTTAATGAGTAGTCAATTTGTATTTTTAAATAATTATTTAGATCAATTTTTTGAAGTAATTATTAAATAATTGTATTTTTAAGATCAATTTATATGAAATAATCAATCAATATAGTATAACTAAAGTCGAATCACTCAATCCTACCATTTAGATTAAATAATTATATAAAAGAAATAAATTTATTATATTCTCTTCTATGCATATATATCCCTTAAATTTCATGGTTACTTTTTCTTCTTATTCAATAATTAATTTTTCTTAATGAGTAGTTCAATTTGTATTTTTAAATAACTATTTAGATTAATTTTCTGAAGTAATTATTAAATAATTGTATTTTTAAGATCAATTTATATGAAATAATTTCATAAAATAATATCTAACATGCACGTAACTTTGTAAGATCAATATATATTAAATAATTGTATTTCAGGATCAATTTATATTAAATAATTACATAAAAATAATTTTTGAATTTTTATGTAAAAATGATTGTTTCTATTTTAAATATATGTGTACATCCCTACAATTTCAAGATTATTTTTTCTTCTCATTCACTAAATAAATATCCCAAATGTGAAAAATAATAAGATAATTTTCTAATATAAATTATTTAAGCAGTACAAATGATGACGACAATATTTTAAAAGACTCAATAATATGTTTCATGTAGAATATCATAGCATAGTATATAGATTTATCATTGTATCATGAAGTTTGATTAATCTTTATTTTCTCAAATGCGTAGAAATTTCAACAAAATTTATCATATAGAATTTTTTTCAATAATGCCATCATGTAGAAATTTTTTATATAAAAAAATTCTGTTAAAATTTTTATAATACAAATTGTGGAAATATTTTCTTATCGATTAATAGAAATATATTATAATTAAAGTCGAATCCACCTATCATATTCGTCATCACCTTAACTAGGTCACAAACCGCATTTGAGCCTGAACTATACTGCAATGTATCGTCGAATAAACCACGTACTTACTCCTTCTAAGTGTTCAAATGAAAGCTCATTCTATATGATGATAATGGAGACAAACTTAGAGAAGATCAACTTTTCACTTCCAGTTCCAAAAACTTTGAAGCACGAAGAGGAAAATTGAGTTGTTTGCAAATCCAATGCAAATCATTACAATATTACAATATGAATTTTCTTTCTCAAACATTAGTTCGAACATATTTTTCTTATTTAGTCTTATAGTTATTTCAAACATATTTTCTTATTGGTATTCTATTTAGTATTTGGAGGTTAAATTATATGAAGTTATTAACATTAAGTTATATTTATTTATTTGAAATTAATTATTAATATTCACTTAAAATAAATACGTATTTACAATAAGTATATCAAACAACTATTAAAAATTTCGTGCAGGGCACATGTACATCAACTAGTATAGGACTATAGATGTCACAAAATTGAGGAGAAAAAAAAGCGAGGCCGGAGGGTGATGATCAGGTGGACCATTTCATGATGAAAACGACACCAACATTTTATATTGTTGGGAGACTAAGATGGACACAATTTATTAAAAAGATGAAGGGGGACCATATTGAAGTACTCCATAAATAATTGGACATTTAATACGAAAGTAAATACACAGCGTTAATGATAACTAGTTTAACTCCCGTACCATGTACAGGTAATATGATTATAAACCCGATTCAATATAAATATGTTTCATTAACTTCTTCGATAGGAAATAATATAGGTATATTGTTAAATAGAAATTAATTCTTTAGATTTAGATATAGATATGGCTTTAAAGATTATTACATGATTTTATCTTCAATGGTTGTTTGAAAAGATAAGAAATTTAAATTTAGTACGTACGAAATTGTGAAATATAGATATAGTCGAATTATTTGTTTTTAAAAAATCCAAATTTTCTTTCAAAATTATAAAAAAGTCCGAAAAAATAATCCCACAATTGTATTTTCCGATTTTATCTTAATCTTTATAATTTTGAAATAAAATTCGAATTTTAAAAAAAAATTATGCTATATCTATATTTCCTAATTTCCTACCTACTAAATTTAAATTTCCTATTGTGATTAATGTTTTTTACCAATGATGGTAAATCAAGTCATAATATAAATAAGTTGGATTTGTTCAAAAATTACTATATGATAAATTTCATGTTTTATTAAATAATAATATTTATTATAAGATTACAACTAATTCTTGGTAAGGGATAATCCATAATTTTCGGGATAATTCATAATTTTTGATAATTTTTAAGCATCTTTTTACGAGATAGGATTATATGAGATTCTAACTACCTGATTTGTATAAAGGATGACCCACATGATTATTTTATTACAGAAATGACACGTGGCACAAATTTTGTGAAGACATTGTCTCCGCTTTATACTAGGGGTGTTCAAAAATATCCGATCCGGTCAATCCGATCCAGTGATCCGACGATCCGATCCGCGAAAATCCGAATCCGTTGGAAAATTATCCGAATCCGATCCGATCCGAGAAAATTAGCCGGATCACCGGATCGGGTCGTCAAACCCCCCGGATATCCGAGGGTATAATACTATACATAAATATTTTGTGCAATAACAAAAAGTTTAATAGTCCAGGTAGTTTTATGTGTTTCGACTTCCTAGTACTACCCTTTTTTGATTGTTTTTCTAATTATTTTTAATATATTTCACCCCACAAATAAAATTAACAATAAATAAAACCTAAATCTATATTTAACACCCCATTTATTTTTATTTAAATTATTTTTTCTCTTTCTTTTATGTGGATGATTATTTGGATCATGATTTTTGGGTGAAATTTACCGATTGAATAAATTATTTGGAACTTAAAGACAAAAAAATATATAAAAATATGAATATTCGGATATTCGGATATCCGCCACAAATATCCGATCCGATCCGAGCTATATGGATCGGATATCCGGGTATACCCGGATCGGATACGGATATGGTTTTAGAGAAAATTTTATTGCGGATATCCGATCCGATTAGCCGGATCGGATCGGATATCCGATTATGAACACCCCTACTTTATACTATAGTAGTATAGATTACAGTTATGATTATTATTCTACCAAAAAAAAATACAGCTATGATTAATTGACAATTACACAAAAAAAAGTAGGTAATTAAGCGAAGGCTTGGTGTATATTAATTCTCGTTCTTAATAATTCTTCCGCTTTTTAATATAATTTCAAAATTTTGTTCATCAAAACTTGTCTTTTTAGTCTTTTTATTTAACTAATGTGTTGAAAAGTGTTTGTATTGACTTTTTTCTCTCTATCTATTGGCTCTAAAAGATGATTAGCAATTAATTAGTGATTACATTTAGAAATTTTTGGATTTTCAATGGTACTTTTTTATATTTTTTATAAATTTCTTAATATGTGTGAACAAAAATCTAAAAAGACAACTAAAACTAAACGAAGGGAGTATTAAATTTCCTTTTTTGTATGGGAAAGAAATTAGAGGGGTCGACTCAATGATTAGTCCGTCTCCATAGAGCATCAAAATGATGTCATCGAAATCTTTCTATGTTGCTCGAGACAGGGGTGGCTGAGAATTTCCATACTCGTTATGTGATCCGCTACACGATTGATCTCCCGAAAGATGTGAGTCAGTCGACTTATCTCGAACCTCTAAAGATAAACCAGAATGTTCGCCACCATAATCTCGGCCTCCCATGGACAACACCAAATGTCATTGATGGCAATAATGAGACTAAGGTTGTCACCATCAATCTCAATCTTCGGGAAGCCAAGGTGGAGCGCCTTCGCAATACCACTCTGGAGTTCGAGAGCTTTTGCCATAAGAATCGGTTGGTCGCCACAACATCCATTCGCCCATGCGGTAACCTTGCCTTCCAACCCCTTGAGAATAAAATCAAAGAATGAAACACCACATGCTTTTTTTTTGTGCCATCAATATTGAGATTAACAAACCCTTGTTGTGATTTGGTCAATTTTATAATCCTCCATTTCCATCTAGTTTAGTTGTTTGTTTCCGAGTTGGACTTTTCCATGAGGTGTCCTCCTCCATCCAATTTTGTGTACATATCTAGTCTTGTTGTTGTTTGTGGAGGAACCCCACAACATCTCTTAATTCTTCCTCATCTTGGTTTCGAAATATTTTTCAATTCCGTTGGTACCAAATACACCATAGTAGCATGGCAAGCGACTCAAACTCCTTGTTATTAAGGTTATCCTTAAGGTATTCTAGCAAATAGTTAGGTCTAAGATGGAAGTCGGGGTTTTTGACGACACGAATCCTTTGGCCAATTTTTACAATCGTGTGTAATGTTTGTGGGCATCGGAACAATACATGTCCCAAGTCCTTAGAAGTGTGAATATAAGGGAGGATAATTAGAATGTGGTGTTCGAAAAGTCGTGCCTTTAGTTGGTAGCGCATTACTTACAGTTTTTCAGATAATTTTTCTAACTCTCTACGGAATGTTTAATTTCCAAATACATCTAAGGTCCATTCATGTCCTTCCTTTATTTTTATTTATCATTTTTATTGTTGAGTTGGTTGAGAACCACCCATCCCTATTGTGACCCCAATAAAGTCTAGCATTGATCATGTCATTAGGGATCAGTGAATTGATCATTTAGATTAACTCTTCCTTTTAGAGAACTTGTTCAAGTTTAAACTTCCTTGATGAATAATATAGAATACATTCAAAGCTTATATTCTATATTTTTATTTTTTAATATGTTTAGATTTTAAAAAATCACATGTAATTAACCTTACTAAATAATATCATTAGGAAATATCATAATTAATTGTGTATAAAAAGAAAACAAAATGTTAAATATCGTACATGTATAAACTATTTTATCACTTTCGAAAGAATTCATGGGTTGCCGAGCTAGCTTTGACAAGACTTGGCAATGTGGAGTAGACCTCAATTAGTCCATACAAATTTAAGATATAAGAAATTATTTCCATCTTATAACACTATAAAAAAAGGATGGTTAGTCACCAAAAAAATGGTCTCTAAATACCAACTTTTAGTTGTTAAGACCATTTGGTCGTTAAATACCAAAAAAAATTAAATATTGCGCCACACGAAAGCTTTCCCTCCTTTTTTTTAAATAATTAGCAACCATACGGTCACTAAATATCGATGCGAGTAACCAAAGTACTAGGCCGAGTACCCTTACCACGTTCTTCTTTGTCTCAACTACTCCGTCGAGGAACAAAGTATTCAGTGAAATACTCCGACTGAGTTCTTCCATCCTGCCAAGTGTAGATTCTAAAAACAAGTATAGATTCCCAAATGCAAAGAAACTAATAAAACAACGAGAACTACCAAAAAAGTGCAAATAACCTATCTATTTCATTATAATAAATAAACTAATTTGAAAGGGCTTTCAATATGCTTTATATGTTAAAACAATAAGTTCATCCAAATAATTTAAAAAGGTTACATGAGTGATCAATTTCATTACAACTCTTCCTTGTTAGTATTTTCTTCACTCTCAAACTCCTCTTCTGACATTTTGCTAGACATCCCGACATCTGCATCAACGTCGACATAAACAGTACCATTTGGTCATTTAGCGAACCGAGTTCATCAGTATTGTTTGGATCGTCGATAAATCGTGGGAGTGAAGAATCTTGTTGAAATGCATCCTCAACGACAAATCAGCGTGAACTGCTCTCATTAGGATCTAAAGTAGTATCTTCCGCATGACACACAGGTGACTTCACTTTACATTATCCAATCAACATCTATACGCCTAACCTTTGTGTATTCGAGAAAATACACTGGAGTGGCTTGATGTGCTAAGATTTAATGGTCCTTCTTTCTCAATAGTTTATGCCTATTCACATCAACAAGCTTTAGTTGAGGGTGAATATGGGTCCCTACACCTCTTCTAGTTCAAACCACGAGCAATTGAAGATAATAGGGCGCTTGATGGTTGGAGATATATAATTGAGCTCAATTATTTCATCTAGCATGGCATAATAGTCCTCCTCATCGGTGCCGAAACTTTTTTTTCCAGAACATATACTCACTATTGTTAGTTGCCCGCATGGATGTGTATGTCTTGGTATAAAATCAATAATCATTCACAAAATATCTAGGATATGTCTTGACGACTCTCGCCAGGTTTGCGAGCTAGGGTTCCATTGTTAGGATCTAAAATGGTGATTCTCATACTATCAGCTTGTTTACATATGGAGAAAAATAATTACTTCATTATACATTGAAATGACCGATCTATATAGATATATAAAATAATTAATGCTTACATAGTAGTAGGACAGTGGTAAGTATTCCCGCCTGTCACGCGTGTAATAACTGCGGTTTTTGAGGATATTTTTGAATTTTTCTCGGATATCCTTTTAACCTTTTTGGTCCGTTTTAACGCTTAATCCGATATTTTTATTGGAGATTAAATCCTAGAAAATTGTTGGTGATATCCTAAAATCACAAATAAATGATTTTATGGATCGGTGTGAATTCTAGGATTTTTCGGTGGAAAAAAAGAATATTTATTGGATAAGCAGTCTTTTTAAATATGTACCGGAAAGGATTTAAAATACGAAACGGAAGCCTTAAAAATTGAAGGTAGCATGATAAAATCATGGAAAATTGATTTTATTGGTCCACATAAATTTCGGGACGTTTTTCGTTTAGTAAGTTTTTCCACCCGAGGTACATAATTTTACCGCCTTAACGCGAGTCCCGTTCCGAGACGGGTTTGAATTTTATAAGCATATCTTCTTTGCTTAGTATGGAAGGAATTGAGAGATAGAAAGGAGGGGCTCGTGCTTATCCACCACATACATATCTTCTTGCCTCGTCAAAGTGAGACCGAGAGCGAGGGAAAGGACGGAACAAACGACCGGCTCGGGCGAACGAATCACACCGCCGGCGCTCACCTTCTCCGTCCACCTCCTCACCTCCACCTTCCACTTCTTCTTATTCATCTTGGGCTGCTGCTGCCATGTTCATGGAAGGAGAGGAATCAGGTCGGAACGCCGGACTCGGGGAGAAAGACGCTTCACCGCCGGTCTTCTTTACCTCGTCAAAGTGACGCCGCCGGCGACCGTTGTCTTGTCCGACCACCACCCATCAAGAGGACCTCCGTTGGGCAACGGCCAGCCACCCTCGGGCTCGGGGACCGAGCCATGATCGAGCCAAACGAGCCATGGGCTCGAGTGAAGGTATATACGATCGAAATTAATTAGCGGGCTGATTGCGGAGCTACCATAAGGGCCTTTCGGTGCCGCTTTGCTAATTAAATTTATGGTTTTTATAATCTTGACGTTGATACGTTCCTACAGGTTCGAACCGCTCGTGAAACGGACGTCCGGATCTTCCGTTATAGCGAAAACAAGTTTTGGTTACCGATTGGCAGGTAAAGGACTTCGGATAATTACTCAGGATTCGTTGTTAATCCGTTTGATCCGAGATTTGGTAATCTTTAAGAAAGTTTTCTAATGAACAATTTTTTTTTAGAAAATTGTTTCAAAAGTGAAGCGGATTATTAGTTATAATTTCGCCAAGATGGCTCCTTGAAGCATGCTAACTAAGGATTTATTATATATCGATATTCGGAAATTAAATCGTTTATCGATTAGGAAGTTGTAGGAGTTGAGAATACAACTAAGAAGTGTTTCTGTGAGCTCGTTGCTGAGAAATCCTTTGGTTATATTTGTCAGAAGGATGATAAAGATTTCTGTTGGAATCGCTGAGGACGTTGAGCACGCCTTATAAGGCAAGTGGACGATTCTCTCTTGCGTTATGGTTATTAATGAGGAATTGAATTCCAGTTGATCCTCATGTTGGAAATAATTTGTATGTTGAATAAAGTTTGATAGATTGTTATTTTGTTAGAAATAACGACCATGTCGTTATTGCGGTTTTTGCGCTAGAACTGAACTTAGGACCGTTGTATGATTAGCTGTCTCATGCTGAGACATTGCGGTGAAATAAGATGGTAGAGATGGGAGTTTAGACTCCAAGACCTCTCTTTAGTGGTCCTGTGCTGAAACACTGTTGCGAAATAGGTAGTCCAGGGGTAGGAGCCGAGTCTCCAATGACCTCTTTATAACAAAATCTGTATTGGGGGGCGTAGCTTGCTAGCGTACCCCAATATTGGAATCATGACTCATGTCACGCTTCACGTTGAAGGAGAACGATGGTGCACTCTAGTTAAGTGCAATTGAATCTCGGTTGTTGGCCGAGTACATTTAAAGGATCATGGATGAAACAGGCCCTCTGATCTCGGTTGTTGGCCGAATCTCGGTTGTTGGCCGAGCATATATAAATGATCATGGATGAAACAGGCCCTCTGATCTCGGTTGTTGGCCGAACTATGTAAAAACTATTATATGGTGCGAGTGCACAGTTTGAAAGTAATGAAAGATATGTGTGTTAAGCACATTAATGTACCAAAATGGTTAGTCCTTTTGATAACCATTCTTGCTCCTGATTAAGAAATTGATTCTTAATCAAACTTTGATGAAGTTAAGCTCATTAGTCGTCGAAGACGATTGTGAATGTTATGTGGTTAGTATAAGTTTCCATTAATCGTTTATGCTTCTTAAAGAAACCACAAGCGGTGGTGTTCTCTCTCTTGATTACGCAAGTCTCCTTCTTATTCTCTATAAGACTGCTAACTGTTGGATCATAATCTGAGTCTATTCGGATTTGATGCCAATATGTTTAGTTACAACCATAAGAACCAAGTTAGATTCTCCGCTTGCTAGTCTTTCATTAGACTAACCCGTCCATTTTTTTCCTCTTATATGGTCGGCCGGTGTCCGTCGTTGGTTTACGACACATCAGGTATTTCTTGGAAGTTGATTCAAGAGGCGGATTTAGATGTTTGAAGCTCCAGAAGTTGAAGAAAGGTTTCCAATGGTTATACTTGAGTGAAGATCATGATTGAACTACTTCAAAGCGAAGCTGAGTTTCAGAAATAAGAGCTTAAGGAAGACTGGATGAAGATTTTGTTCAACTAGAAGGTTGTTCTATTTATTTATTCTTTTTGGGTTAAGATTTGTATAAGACCAATTGTTTTTATTCCGCTGTAATGTTTGTTTTAGTTTGTTCAATCAGTTTAAAGCCTTGGGTAGCTTCGGTTTAGTCTTAATCGGGGTTATTGGCGGTAATACCTCCAGGGTAGGAAGGGGGTGTTACAACGCGGGTGACCCGGTTTCAATCTCCAGCAACGGCGCCAAATTTGACGAGCACTTTTACATCGTTATAAAAGCACTATCAAAGAAAATTCCTAACTTCCTAACCTTAGCAAAGTGGAAGTAAGGGTCGAACCCACAGAGACTCGAAATATCCGTATTTAAGTAATGTTACTAAAGTAAAAGGGGGATTTTGTGATTATAAACTAAAATCTAAATTATTAAAACTAACTAAAACAAAGCAAGTAAATATGATTTAAGATTCAAATATGGAGAAAAGCGTCCAACCAGTTTCGTATCCGTTGCATACATGAGTTTTGATCCTCGATTATCCTTATTTCAATTTCCCTTGACTAATCTATTGTGAATTTATGAATTCAAGCTTAATGTGGTTGTTAATATACAACGTCTTTAACAACCTTTTAACCAATTAACCTAGAAAACCTTCTATGTCAAATTGATCATGCAATGAAGTTCAAAGCATTCAATAGAAACATAGTTCATAAATTCCACCGTCTATTCATGGAGTTTTGTGATTAAATTCTCCGCCTTTGATTAACCTTATTCCACCGTCTATAAGTTTAATCAAAGGATTCATCCATGAATAATCAAATTCCACCGTCTATTTAATTATTCTAGTTGTAATTCAACCTAGAAGTAGAATAGGTGGCCAATCTATTATAATCCTAAGTGAATTTAATCAATCAAGCATGGAGATATTCAATCTAGTCAAGGTAAACTAAAATAATTCAAATCTCACGAACAATCATGCATACAACTTCAACTAACTAGTTGGACATGAGAAAATTAGCTAGACATTGTCATTGAAGAAAAATAAAACTTACAAGAGTCAAATTGATCTTCAATTGCAAAACTAGGGTTTTGTCTCCCACAAATCTCCAAATTCTTCAAACTTAGAACACAAGCAATAGATAACATAGCATAATAATCCAAATAAAATCTAAGGAAAGTATTTATATTATCCCTAAAATATCCAAAAGAAATATTAGAGTCGGTCCACAAGATATTACGGAGCCCAAATCATTGCCACGTCGTCGCGCCAGAGCGCGGTTTGGCACACCCCAGAGCGCGGGCGTGCTCTGCCGGTTTTGACCACTCTCTGGCCGCAGTAAGTTCGCCCTTCTCGGCGTGGTCTTGGCTTGGCTCCGCGGTTTGGTCCCTTCATTCTTGTCTTGTAATCCCGCCTCGGATCTTCACTTCAACGCTTCCTATGCATCCCGAGGTCTCGTCCTAAGCTTGCATCCACCGTCTTCCACCTTTCGACCTACAATTATGCACAAAGATGCGTAGATTCCGAACTAAACGAAAATAAAACCTAAACTAAAACTTAGAACGAAATCCTAGTTAAAAATGCATATAACGGGAATAAAAACATGCTCTAAAGCCTATACCTATATGCTCTATCAAGGACCGTTGCCAAAATTATGCTTTCAATAGAACTTGTTCTTTTTTGTAGCTTATGGTTGGATTTGATGGGTGCACGAAGTTCATCAAATAATATCTATCCAAAAATAACATATATTTAGGTAATAAAATATCGAGAATATATTTTTGCATATGTCTTCATATATTGACATAGTCAATAAAGGGATCAACTTCTTCTTAGTTTATGAGTATATAAGTTTGGATCAAATGGTATTCATCATCTGTAAGCACACGCCGATTTGCTTTACCCAATGTCTAACCAATAAATATGAAAATAAACAAATAGCTCGCATCAAGCCCATCGGGAAGTTTACAACTTACATTGTGGGTGACATCCATTTGGTTACTCGCGGTGTGGAAATTAAAATAATACTCGCAAAAGGGTAATGTCTCCTGAACGACATAGGCACTGCATATTGAGCCTTCAACACAAGCTTTATTACCAACTGTGTTCTCCAACATTCGTAGGAACATGTAAATTCGTAAATACTTTAGTAATTTAAGAACAAGATTGATGTGATCGGACGTATATGTGCTAGTTAATCAATTTAACATACCTTTAAAATGTATACATTTATTTATATTGGACCAGACCACAAATTGCAGCTTTCCTTGGCAAAGGAGTAGACAAGTGCTTTATTGAATCAAAGAATCCCGGGGGGAAGATTTTCTCCAACTTGCGAAATATTATGAGTTTTTTTACAAATTCATAACTATTTCAAACTTAATCTCATAACATGTGAGATCCCAAAAGAACGCACTCAATTGAACAATGGGCTCCCAAACTTTGTTCTCAAGAAATGCTCGGAAAGCAATAGCCAATAACCTTTACATGAATATGTGACAATCATGACTCTTCATACCAAAAAGCACTTACTTGGAAACATTACCATCTGAGAATTTCATGGTTTTCAACCACTCAAAGAGCACTAACTTTTCAACACGATTCAGCGTATATCAAGCTTTTGTGTACCTAGTCTCCTCCTCGTTAGGTTCCAACTTTGCTCACCTGTAAAAATCCTTTAGTTCCTTTATTGACTTGAAATTATCTTTTGACTTACTTAGAACATCGAGAATGGTATAAAATATATTATCGAAGATATTTTTCAATGTGCATGACATCCAAATTATGTCTTAACCACGGACTTGCCCAATAAGGTAGGTCTGAGAAAATGTTTTTCTACTTTCAACCCGAATCTCTACTCACACTTGCATTATGCTTCTCGACTCCAACTTCAGTTATATTTACCAGATTAATACTATCAATTTGGTCTAATGCTTTGTATCCATCACGAATTATCAAGGGAGAGATTCTAAACCTTTTACCTTTCTTGAAATCATGATCGTTGTTTTGAAAATAATGTACTTTAAATCTCCCGTGATAGTTGATCCATCACATTTTGCGTTCATAGGTTAGATAAAATGCATCTATGTTCTCCATGCAGCAAGAAAAAGCGTATTTCCCATAAGTGCTCCATCCTACATAAACATTAATTAGAGAAAGAGTCGTGTGTGAATGGTCGCCTAGGTGAGAATTAACAATAAATCTCGCTCGTTCCTTCCAAAAAATCAACGCCCCTGATTAAACATTCATTAAAAAAGATAAAATACGGCACGAGCAAATTTTTCTTGTATTATTCGCGTATTTTTCAATAAAATACGGCACAAACGAAGTTTTCCCGTATTATTCACGTATTTTTCGAAAAATAAGTTTTTATGAGATGCGCCCAGTTTGTTCATCAAAACTAACGATTTGTTCATCCATATTCACCATTTTTCATCAATACTAACTGATTGTGCATCGATTTTTTGATAACATTGTTCATCGATTTCGAACTTTTTTAATTTTTATTTTATTTTTTAACCTTATCTATGTGTATGAATACAATATTATCTAGTTTTTGATGCACATATAATTATTTTCAAACTAGAAATGGTGTTCTGATTGTTAAAGATAAGGTCATTACGATACTTCCAAGTTGTCTACAACATATACGCAAAAGTTGAACTCCAAATGTCTTCTTAACGACGTCGAAGAAAAGCTAAAGGTGTCATTTGATGGACCAATCACAAGAACTCGAACCAAGAAGATACAAAATGCAACTCATGCTCTTCTAGATCATTTAGGAGCCATTACGGATCAAGCTTCACAACCTCCATGGGTTATCATGCTTAGACAATAAGTTTAGACAAACCCGAGCCTGGATCAAGAGGTGTCAATTCCCATACTTGTTCATTGATATACTTCTATTTGTTCATTGATAGAACTTGTTTGTTCATTGATATAACTTGTTTGTTCATTGATATACCCATATTTGTTCATTGATATACTCTTATTTGTTCATTGATATAATCTTGTTTGTTCATTGATATATCTTATTTGTTCATGGATATACCCTATTTGTTCATTGATATAACCTTTTTTTGTTCATTGATATAACTTTTGTTTGTCCATTGTTTGTTCATTGATATACCCTATTTGTTCATCGATATACCCCTATTTGTTCATTGATATAACCTTTTTTTGTTCATTAAAATAACCGTGTTTGTTCATTGATATACCATATTGTTCATTGATATACCATTGTTTGTTCATTATTATACCCTTATTTGTGAATTGAAATAAACTTATGTTTATGTGTCAATACTATCAATTTGTACATTTAGGACTATCTATTTGTGCATTTTTGTATTTATTTTGTGCTTTAAGGCTATCTTTTTTTCCTTGCTCATATAAGTAGTTTTCACTCACATACACATATAATTAGTTTCAATGCACACATATATTTATCTAGTTTATGTAATTGTTATACTAATCCTTTTTGAGAGGAAAGTGTTAATATATTAAATATCCAATTCAGCTAAGTCAATTATACGTTGCGGAATATCATTTACAATGTCTTGTTCATGTTCGGATTAAGATACAAACGTGTGATAAAGTGAGCTACACAATTTTCATGTCTTCCTATATGAGCACAACAAAAGAAACGAATGAAGTGCTCAATATAGTACATAAATAATATAAGTTTGATGTAGAAGCTTGAATGCAAAGGATAATAGATAAATAATCTGACTTTGCAATAATATGATGTATGATAAGAGAACGAGGTAGCTGCAAATCGAAGAGGAGTGCTTGTGCCTTATTTAGCTATGTTCGGAGCCCAAGAAGTAGCGACACGTTTCAGAGTAGCAACAATGACAAATCCAAAGGAGTCAAACAAAACAATATCGAGACCGACATCAAAACAATTAGTTTTGTCTCACATACGGCTAATTATGATGAACACACATATATTAATGGATACAATTTTGATACACATTCGTCCATTTTTTATATACAAACAATAGATTTTTTATGCACAAACAATAGTTTTTTATTCACAAAATCACAGCGTTGATGAACAAAATCACAGTGGTTATGAACAATTTGGACGCACGTCCTATTTCCTTTTTTATGAAGAAAATCACGGTGTTGATGAACATATTGCATACAATTTCGATACACATTTGTCGATTTTTTATGTACAAACAATAGATTTTTGATGCACAAGCAATAGTTTATTTATGCACAAAATCATAGTGTTGATGAACAAATCCACAGTGTTGATGAACAAATCCACAATTTTGATGAACAATCTAGGTGCACGTCCTATTTCCTTTTTTTTTAAAACGTGAATAAATCGCCAAAACATGGCAAACCTTTTGAAAATGGGCATCTCTCCAAGGAAAGTGATCCCCCAGTCCGTTTTTCCCCTTTTTAAGTGAAATGATCAGCGCCTTTGATTTTTCTTCATTCAACGGCTCTTGTTCTTTCTTATTTCGCACCTGAACTGGACCCATTAATTATTTATAATAAATTAATTAACATGATTATAATTAACACACACGTGACATGAAATTAACAAAATTGAAATATATCGCACTATCACACACCTCACAACATCAAATACGCCGAAAAATCACTAATAGTCCATAGTACATCCGCATGCATGACAACATTGTGCTTCCTCTACGTGTCATATGTGTATGCCTCATTAAACCACATACTCTTGAACTCGGTTATCAACGACGGCAAAAAGTCATCTAATTTATGTTTCGAGCTTTTCGTTTCTAGCACGATTTTTTTTTGATAAGGAAAGGAATTAGAGAGGTCACTAACAGACTAGTGACCGCCATAGGGCATCCTGTCGGATGAGGGTACAAAGTCCCAAATCAACTGCAAGTGGAACGGAAGAGACACGTCGGAGAGAGTCAGCGATGTAGTCAGCCACAGAATTGCACTCACGGTAGATATGAGCAATACTCCAATCCTGGAACGGGGCCAACAAACAATGGATGTCCGCACGTAATAATTCAATCTCCCACGGGCAGCACCAGTCACCAAGAACGGCCTTAACCAGCTGCAAATTATCGCCTTCGATCTGAATCCAGGGAATGCCACGTCGAATGGCCTCGAGAAGTCCTTGGCGCAAGGCGATGGTCTCGGAGATCAGAACAGAACCGACCAAGGATGAACCCGAAAGAAGCCACGCCATCTGCACACACTGCACCATCAAAGTTCAACTTAATGTAATCTCTCTTGGGCTTTGCCCATTTAGTAGGCCTTTTCCCTTTCCCAGCTCTCGCAGTGTTAGTGCGAAAACAGGAGGAATCAGAGGTGGAAGGTTGAGTATACCCTCACTCATATTTTTTTGGATATATTTATATACAAATGAACCTAGAAATTGAAGGTATATATATAAAATGAGTAGCGACCATGTGGACTCTATGTTGACGGCAACTTTCCCTCCTTTTCAGAGACGAATATTTTTAGTGACTACTTGAACGCAGTTTCCACAGCAAGATGCGCACCAACTTTACTTATTTTTAGGGTAATTAGCGACCACATAGTCTCTAGATATAAGTCATGAATTAGAGACCATGTGGTTGCTATTTACTGGTGCCAAAATTTCCGGCGATATTTTAGCAACCATTGTCCGTATGGTCACCGATTAAACATGTCAATCGGGTCGGGTCGGCGGGTTCTAGTTCGGTCATTTCGGGTTCGGTTTAAATTGGGTTCGGTTTCGTTATGGGTCACGGGTCAATCAGGTTGGGTTGTAGCGGGTATTCGGTCGGGTCGGGTTGACCATTGGGTCTAAAATATCCTTTTCTTATGATTATTAAAACCAATTTTTAATTACATTATAATATTAATTATAATATATTATTTTCATTTATTTTAATAATAAAATATATTATAATTTTCAAAATATATTTTAAAAATTCTATAAATATACTAAATCGATCAACCCAACGAGTTCCAAGTTTCAACCCAACGGGTTTCGGGTTCCATCAGGTTCGATTGATTTCGGGTTCAAATTTCGGGTCTTGACCCTAAAATTATCGGGCAGTTCGGGTCGGGTTAGCGGGTTCGGTCAGCTTTTGACAACTGTTTTTTGGTGGATATGGTGACCAACGTAAATTGTCTGAATGGTGTAGTGTTAATGTTGTACTCCGAGTATTATTTCACTTTAATTACTTAAACTATCACCAGTTTTAAGTTTATTTTTTAAATAATTTTTCATATTAAGATTAATATGGTTCTCGTCCATATGAAATTGTGAAAAACTGGCAGTGATATTGTATCTTTCATATATTTTCTTTATTATAAGTATGAATTATTTTATATTAAAATAAAGGAATTTGACGTCCTTAAAAATGAATATCCATTTATAAGTTTTTATTTAATTTCTTTCAAAAAAATCTTTATACTTGTACTTTAATATTGAAGAAATCAATGCAAAGAAATGGAGCATTTATTTGACCAGTAAGAATAATTTTACTAGTTGTTAAGATATATTAGTATTTGACATTTCTTATATAAGTATAATCAGTAGACTAAACTAATTTTCTTTATCACTATTGCAATATTGGAATAATTCATAATCTCAAGTTCTCAACTCCCTTATATTAATTAAAATAAAGGAAAAATATATTTTCGCAAAGCAACCACCTACACCAAAATGTATTAAAAGGAATAATTCAATTGGTCAAAATTACCGGCGATCACTATGTATTAAACAGAAAATATTTTTCACAAAGAAACCACCTATAAGAAAAGTATTAAACTGAAAAATTCATAATCTCAAGTTCTCAACTCACTCATGATCATGATCACACGCACATAGACGTTGTCCAACATCCATGTGCGTGTGATCATGATCATGAGTTTTTTTTCCCTCTTCTAAAATAGTAGTTAGGGTAAATTAAACAAAAGCATTTCTAATTGTGGTCACTATGTACACAACCACTTGAATTACCTAAATTTTATATACTACATTGTACAATATTGTTAAGAGAAATTATAAAAGAGCAAGTATCGTGTGTTGGGAATATAAACTCTTCTTACATATGAAAGTGGGATTAAACCTACTTAGTATATAATTTTTTTAGTTTACTTTTTTACTTTCAATTGGTTTTAGGTTGAATTCTATTGAGCTAATGTATTAGGGTTACAGATTCGCAATCCATCGACCCACAAATAGTTTAATATAGTATCTTTTTTATTTACCAAACCGCTTCTCCATATACATTTTCTATGCATGGGTTGGTTTCAGCTATAAAGAGAGTTAGATGTCCACTACTAGTTGTGTTGTACAAGTGTAAACTAGACCAGTTCCCCCAGTTTCACTTGCGTGGTGTCTTGGGAATATAAACTCTTTTCACATCTCATATCTGAAAGTTGGGACTAAATATATCTAGTATATAATTTATTAGATTACTTGGTCGAATAGTTAATTTTAAAATGGACACCTGTTGGATACTGGTATCATTGGAACTATGACTGTTACCATGATACCATTGTCAAGTATCCCTCTTAAGTTTTAATAATGACAAACTCTATAAGAACTAATGATTTTTATGTCTCTGTAAGTCGCAATGTAGATTACATGTTAATACAGAGCATAAGGGCACAATCGATGAAGCACTGATGTGAGGGAACAGAGTGAGGGAACAGCAGTGCGTAAACGCTTCATCTTTCCTCATTTTGTAAGCGCATCAATCTGTTAGAAGAAGATCAGATTTCGGAAGATTAGACAGCTGGATGAAGTTGTTACTTGGAGAAGATCATGGAGTGAATATTTCCGAACAACAACTCCAAGATATTGAGGAAATCGGTTCTAGTCTTTCTAGGGTTAGATAGGATAGAATCGTTGTAATCTGATTTATGGTGAATAAAATAATCACAAGAATGTGTTGTGGTTTAGTTTTATTGTTGAATCGTTCTAAGGGTGAGAAGTTGAGTTAGATAGGTCTAGGTTCTAGAGAATAGGATAAGACTATCATAGATAACTCTACTTGCTTGTAGTTCGTGTGAAATCAATAAAACTAAAAGAAGCATTACAACTCCTCTACGGAGGGAGTTGTTTTTCTTTCAATCAACTAGTTGGTTGTTTGAAAGTTTCCACTATAAGTAATCGTGTTTACGTCTTGTATATTTCTGCTGCCCAGTTCACTGTTCTGAGAGGAACAGTGTCTGTATTTTTAACACACTCGTACCAACAACACCCATGGAATTTATGTATTGAACTTAGATATGAGCGATCCCAGTTTACCACCGGCCCGCAAAATGTTTAACATCCTGTATTCGCACATATGTTATTAAGTAAAACGATGTTCAATTGCGCTCACAAAGTTTATATGCATCTGTAGTCCCTTCAAATTAAGGCTTTGTTCGGTAAAACAAGATTTTCGAGGTGGAAGAGGTTTTTTAGGAGGTTTTTGGGTAGGTAGAGGTTTTATGATAGGTAGAGGTTTTCTTATTTCAAACCTTCCAAAACCTAATTGAGTGTTTGACATTATAAGGTTTTTGGGTAGGTTTTAGTTTTAAATTATTAAAAGGAAATTAATTTTATTAATTAACAAAAAAATGGTTTGTTAATTTTTACAAACCTGCTAAAACCTATCTATCTCAAGGTTTCCATTTTGTGGTTTCAAACCTCCTCAAAAATCTCCTAAAACCTCCACCTTGTGGAAAATCTTGTCTTACCAAACACATATTTTTAGGTAGGTTTTAAATAGTAAAAACCTACACAAACCTATGCCGAACAGAGCCTAAAAGTGTTGTTAAATATAATTTTTTGATAACAAATGATTTTTGTAAAGTGACTTAAACTATGAGGTTTTGTGTGTGGATTACACTATATTAATCACTTGTACGTGCTTTATTTTTACTAAAAACGTTATATTATAATAAGCGGCTTCATTCAAATAAAGAAGAGATCGATCTAGCTAAAATTTGAATCTATAGCTAGTTTACATTCTTACTAATCTTGCTGAATTAAAATCCTCTCGAGTCTTGAGGTTTAAAGTGTTTGGATTTTCAACCGTTTTGCTCAGAGGAGGATAGGGGATGCTATATTTTCATCATATTTATTGGAGTACTATAAATAAAAAAGCACTTTTGTGAAGGTTTTCGGGTGGGTCGCGTGTTAGAACAGTTTGCTTACTAGGATCTTGTGCGTAGATTTTGCAATTATTATGATTGAAAAGTAATATTATCTTCATCTGATCAACAGTGACAGGTATTGAATTTCGGTTAATTAATTACTTAATTATATACAATAATCTAATATAGTCCAAGCTAGCTAGTAGCTAAACGTACAAGTAATACAACTGACCTATATGAGCCCTTCTAAGTCACTAATTTGTAAATATTGGAATGTTGTTGTGGCCGGTATTCTTTCCAACATTGTATAAGTTTCTAGTTTTAGAATTAGTTTTTGTCTTGTGGCTATGAACTTTTCCCGAATTTAAAATTTACTAAGCTAAGGGAGTGCTTTACTTCGTCTGTATCTTATTTTGTGCATTTTTCCAATAGGCGATCCGCACAATCTGCACCTCTTTATGGTTTGTTAGTGTTGGTGTAAAAAAATTCCGCTTGGATTTCGTCTTTAATACACCAATTAAGAACTCCTCCTCTTCCGCTCCGTCTTCAATCTCTTGACCAAAAACCTGCAAAACAATGGACATAGGGGGCGGGGACCCCCTAATCCACCTCCCATGCCTAAGTTAGAAGAGCAATTGTCGTTTTGAGCGACGAGGTACAACAAGAGAGCGGTGAATCCCCGGGCAATCAAGCTAAGCGAATATTAGCCTGCCTAGGTTTTCTGAATATGCCGATGTGCACATGTGTCTCTCCCTACACGCCCTAGGGCGTGTATTTATAATGGAAGAGGGAGATCAGGGGGCCTTATTTAATTATTTCCTAGGGTTGCTTAAAGCCCAAGCTAGGAATATTCCCACCTTCTCCGGGTTTAATCTTATCATATTTGCAGGATAAGATCTTACATAAAGTTGCATAACCGCCATATATTTTTATATAGAAAATAACGAAAAAATAACTGCGCAGTAATTTTAATAAATACCTTTATAGCGAAAATAACTATGGTAATTATGTTTGTTTTACCCGCTCACAAATGCCCCACCTACACCGCCTTACACGTCTCACCGTGTTTGGCGACGTAGGATACAGAGGGTTTCTAATCGAAGTGGCCATGCGGATTGGTCGACTGGTCCCCTAGCGCTTTCGTATATTCGTATATTCGTACATCCATGAGTGATTATCATGGGGCGAATGCTATCTTTTCGAGTCGTGTCCTCTGCCAAAATTTAAGATGGAATATCTAGAATAAACAAAATCAGACTGGGGAGAATAGAACGTTTATTATTGAAAAAAGTGCTTGGCCAAGCCTTCTAGTTTCAAGAAAACAAAAGGAAAATACAAAAGATGTTTATCCTAGCGATCCCAACCTAAACTCAACATCCACGCAAGAAGCGGCTAGCGGCGAACCCGCGCTCGCGGCTCAGGAGTCGCGGCCGCGGTCAGCTTATTTCGCGGTAGTCTTTGGCGTTCTGGCGTTTGCGGCTCTCTGCTTCAAGGGAAAAACTTCTTTAAGTGAGCGATATTCCAGGTCCGCGGCACCTCCCTTCCGTCAAGATTCTCCAATTTATACGCTCCCAATCCATATGCTGCTGTCACCCGAAATGGGCCTTCCTAGTTCGGTCCAAGCTTGCCCTTCACGGGATCCCGTGCACTTCCAATGACTCGTCAAAGCACGAGGTCACCCACTCGAAAGGTACGGTTTTTTACACGTCTAGCGACAACCCGTTCGACGGCCCCTTGATAAGCTGCAAGGCGTACGGCTGCAATATCCCTACGTTCTTCGGCAAAGTCGAGGTGAGCGGAGAGCGCTTGACTACTTCTGTCGGGGCCGAACTGTGTTGTTCTCAGTGTTGGTAACCCGATTTCGAGTGGTATTACAGCTTCCGTGCCATAGGCCAGGGCAAAAGGAGATTCTCCCGTTGATCTGCGAGGAGTAGTTCGATAAGCCCATAAAACAGCTGGCAGTTCCTCAGCCCACCTTCCTTTGGCTTTCTCAAGGCGTTTCTTCAATCCTTCAACGATTACTTTATTCGTAGCCTCTGCCTGCCCATTTGCCTGTGGGTAGCCGACTGAGGAGTAGATATTCTTGATCCCCATTCCTTTACAATACTCCTTGAATTTCTCGCTATTGAATTGAGTCCCGTTGTCAGAGATGAGAGCGAAGGGGATGCCGAAACGCGTGATAATATGCTCCCAGACGAATTTCTGGGTGTCGGAATCACGGATGTTTGCCAATGGTTTTGCTTCTACCCATTTGGTGAAATAATCCGTGGCAGTGATGAGGTAACGCACATTCCCGGGCGCTCTGGGAAATGGGCCGACGATATCAAGACCCCAATGCGCAAACGGCCACGGGCTAGTCAAATAGTGGAGGTTTTCTGCCGGCATGTGCGAGATCTTGGCGAATCTTTGACACTTGTCGCACTTTTTTACATATAGCTCAGAGTCCCTCTGCATGTAAGGCCACCAATATCCCTGGGATCGAGCCCAGAAAGCCAAACTGCGACCTCCAGCGTGCATTCCGCATATGCATTCATGAATTTCATACAATAGAGGCTCAACTTTGCTTGGGGGTACGCATCTCAAGTTTGGCCCAGAGAAAGATCGACGATATAAAATCTTTTCTGGCGATAGCCAAAATCTGTGAGCCCTTAGACGAATTTTTCTTGCTTCGGCGGCATCCGATGGCAAGATGTTTTTATCCAAGTAGCGAATCAAAGGCATTTGCCATCCGAGATCGTCATCGATTGCGGCCTCCGTAGAGGAGACTTCCGCGGAAATGCTAGAGGCATCGATCGTCGGGCATCCCGAGATTTCCAGCTGGATTGAAGTCTTGAGCGTATCTCCCGAGCAAGCGGCCAGAGTCGTCAGTGCATCATCAGATTTGTTTTGATCGCGCGACCTTTGCTCAAGTTCGCAATGCTCGAACTCGTTTATCATGGCCCTTGCTTTCTCCATGTATCTAATCATCTTTGCTCCTTTAGCTTCATAGTGCCCCAATACTTGATTGACGATGAGCTGAGAATCGGAGAAGACGAGTAGTCTGGCGATTCCAAGACTAGCTGTTGTTTCTAACCCGAGTATCAATGCTTCATATTCAGCTTCATTGTTAGTAGCATCAAACCCGAGGAGAACGGCTAGTTGCAAGACTTCTCCTGTGGGCGATGACAACACAATTCCAACTCCGGATCCTTGGTTATTACTCGCACCATCTATCTCGAGAATCCAGCACGAATTTTCCACTTGCTGGGGAAGACCCGCGGTCGCGGTTATGGGACCAGCGGCCGCAGTTTCGCTTGTCTGAGGTTCGCACCCTTCGAGGGACTGTGCCGCGATCGCGGCATCATTTGCCGCGATCGCGGTTTCTTCGGTCGCGGATGCGATCGCGGTCTCGTCCATTGGTTCTTGGGCGAATTCTGCTATGAAGTCCGGGAGCACTTGTGCTTTTATGGCGGTTCGGGGCAAATATTCGATATCATATTACCCCAACTCTACGGCCCACTTAGCGACCCGTCCCGCGAGATCCGAGCTAGAAAGGAGCGCTCGAATAGGATAGGACGTGATGACTTGAATCGGATGCTCTTGGAAATAATGATTGAGTTTGCGAGACGCTGTTACCAAAGCTAAAAGCAATTGCTCCATAGGCGAATATCTCGTTTCTGCATCGAGTAGTGTCTTGCTAGTATAGTAAACAGGCCTCTGATTTCCGCCCTCTTCTTTAATTAAGATTGCGCTAACCGCTCGAGGAGACACGACTAAGTAAAGCTTCAAGGTGTCTCCTTTATTAGGCACAATCAAAATTGGAGAGGATTGTAAATAAGCCTTTAATCTCTGCAAATCTCCTTCGCATTCTTGACTCCATTCGAAAGACCGACCCTTCTTCAAGGCTTTAAAGAACGACTGACACTTGTCAGAAGACCGGCTAATGAACCGATTAAGGGCCGCGGCCATTCCGGTTAATCTTTGCACTTCTTTAATATTCTTCGGGCTTGTAACGGTGTCAAGGGCTCGGATTTGATCCGGACTTGCTTCAATGCCTCGGCGAGTAACGAGGTGCCCCAGAAACTTGCCTGATCCGACTGGAAATGCGCATTTTGCAGGATTAAGCCTGAGTCTAGACGCTCTGAGGATGTCAAAAACGTCCTGCAAATCTCTGAGATGCGTCGTAGCCCTTTTACTCTTGACAACCATGTCATCGATGTATGCTTCAACAGTCTTCCCGATCCTTTGGCTAAACAACTTTGTGACCAAGCGTTGAAAGGTTGCCCCAGCGTTCTTCAATCCAAAAGGCATCACCTTGTAGCAGAATATTCCCTGCGGGGTAATAAAGGCTGTCTTCTCTTGATCGTCTTTATGCATTGGAATTTGATGGTATCCCCGGTATGCATCTAAAAAACTCATGCGTTCATGGCCCGCAGTAGCGTCTACTAACTGATCGATCTTCGGAAGTGGGAACAAGTCTTTTGGGCAAGCTTTATTGAGATCGGTGAAGTCCACACAGACCCTCCAATCTCCCATCTTTTTCTTCACTACAACGGTGTTGGCTAGCCACGTCGGGTACCACACTTCTCTTATAGCGTTGGCCTCTTGCAATTTTTTCACTTCGGCGATTACGGCCTCGACGTGCTGGACAGAAGATCGTCATTCGCTGTACGATCGGCTTTGCGTCAGGGCGAACGTTCAACCTACGGCAAGCAAGAGTTGGGTCTATTCCGGACATATCGTATGGACTCCAAGCGAAGACGTCACGGTTACTTCGCAATACATGTGTGATAGCCAGAAGCTCGTCGTCTAAGAGGTTTGCACCCACGAAAAATTTCTTCTCGGGCTCATGTTCGCTAACCAAAATTTCGTGAAGTTCGTCTACGGATTTTTGTGTCGGCTCCGAGCCAATATTAGCGAAGTCGAGAGGCTCCTGCCTTTCGCGGATTTTTCGGCCTCGGGTGGACCGCGATCGCAGTGCTGTGAGTCGTGATCGCGGCGAGGCGAGCCACGGTCGTTGCGAGGCGAACTGCGATCATCGCGGGGCGAGTCGTGATGGCGCTGAGGCGGACCGCGATCGTCGCGAGGCGGACTACGATCATCGCGGGGCGAGCCGTGATGGCGCTGAGGCGAACCGCGATCGTCGCGGGGCGGGAATCTGCGAACACGAGTCGGGATTCCATCCTCGCAGGCGGCTTTCGAGCGGGCCTTCGAGGTTGTGCGCGATTGATCGAGTTTCTCGAGGCGGTCGTTTCTTATGCTATCCTCTCTTTCAATCCCGGAATTTTTTGATTCCGTTCCGCTTGGATTTCGTCTCTTTGATTGATTGACGGGTTCTTCATCACATAGCTTTCGCTTTCGGGGGATAAGGCACGCACCTGCCCCCTGACCGTCGCCTTCCTCCTGATTTTCGATCATAGGGTTTGTTAGGGTTCGATCGAGAATCGAACATCGCGAGATCGCACCGCCGACCGCGATCGCGGCCAGAAGGGCCGCGATCACGGCTTCCTTGTCCCGCAATCGCGGCGTCCGGACCGAGAGCACGGTTCTCTTCGATTGGGGCGCCGCGATTGGCTTCGCCAAGTGAGGACGCCCTAGGGTTTCGAAAAAACCCTACGCTTTTGTTCGAGATCCGTTCCATTTATCAGACTTTGATCAGACTACGTGGATCAATTATTCGTTTCCCACAGACGGCGCCAATTGTTGGTGTACAAAAATTCCGCTTGGATTTCGTCTTTAATACACCAATTAAGAACTCCTCCTCTTCCGCTCCGTCTTCAATCTCTTGACCAAAAACCTGCAAAACAATGGACATAGGGGGCGGGGACCCCCTAATCCACCTCCCATGCCTAAGTTAGAAGAGCAATTGTTGTTTTGATCGACGAGGTACAACAAGAGAGCGGTGAATCCCCGGGCAGTCGAGCTAAGCGAATATTAGTCTGCCTAGGTTTTCTGAATATGCCGATGTGCACATGTTTCTCTCCCTACACGCCCTAGGGCGTGTATTTATAATGGAAGAGGGAGATCAGGGGGCCTTATTTAAGTATTTCCTAGGGTTGCTTAAAGCCCAAGCTAGGAATATTCCCACCTTCTCCGGGTTTAATCTTATCATATTTGCAGGATAAGATCTTACATAAAGTTGCATAACCGCCATATATTTTTATATAGAAAATAACGAAAATAACTGCGCAGTAATTTTAATAAATACCTTTATAGCGAAAATAACTATGGTAATTATGTTTGTTTTACCCGCTCACAGTTAGTTACGAATTCAACACTGATCAACACTCGTTGATTGTTATTTTATTGCTTTTGTTTGTTTATTTTTGAGTTAGCTTTAGCATATGCCGGCTTGTCCAACTGTCGTTTTTTTCGGCCACTCGATGTACTAGACTTGTTCAATACATTGAATTCTTTTCTTGTGAAAAGTAACTTATAAATTGCTTTTATGAACAAATTTAAACTCCTTAATGTTAGAATTATACCTAATGTTAGTATAACAAGAACATATGCAAGCAATATGTATGTGCCATTTTAATTAATGTTGTAGTTGCATTGGACTCACCATTTTGGAGTTGGGGAGTGTGAAAGATTTAAGATTGATAACCACTTCTAATTATGGTATTATTGGGGATGAAAGAGGGACATAAATTGAGCAAGCTCGCCAAGGAAACATTGCAAAACAAGAAAGTGGCGCATTGGGGCGGTTTGTGGGACCCCATTTTCATTGAATCGATCATATAATAAAATCCTGGGCTGCTTTCATTGCACACCAAATTGATCGAATCTAGTTAATACTTATGAATTTTTTATATTATATAGTTTATGAAATTCAACATTCTCCATCATACCCATCATATCCTAAATCAACCAAACATCTCATTCCTATTGAACCCTAGTGGGGTTTCTCTATGTTTGATAATGACTCGACTCTTCATTCTAGAGAGAAGAAAAGGTAACTAAGTTTGATAAGGACATTCCTCCTATCACAATTCATTAGGCTTCTTCTTTATTCATATTGTCTCCTTCTAGCTTAGGTAATATATATGTGTGTATATATATGTAAAAGAAAACTTTATTAAACCAAACATCTTCTTTCTTATCATAAGGTTTGTGTTTTTTCCTCTTTATTGTTACTATTAATTTAATGGGTCCGGTTCAGTTGCGAATGGGCACCCAAGTGTGAATTGCGAATAAATAGAACCGTTAGATGGGGATAAATCAAACCGCGGATCATTTAACATAAAATTAGAAAATTACGGGACATACGATTTTTTGGCAAATTATTTGCGTATTTTTTGAAAAAAAAACCGATACAGTGGACGTGTGCGCATCAAAATTGGCTTTTTGTGAATCAAAACTGGTTGTAAGTATATCAAAACGGGGCAAATGTACATCAAAATTGACATCTTAGATATTTTTTTGTGTGTCAAAATTAGTTATGTGTGCATCAAAACAACTAAATAGTGCATCTTGTTTGTGTGTGCATCAAAACTGGTTGAATGTTCGTCAAAACTTAAAGATTGTGCATCAAAAATGACATCTTAGATATGTGCTTGTGCATCAAAACCACTTGTATGTGCATCAAATACCACGAAAAAGTGTATCTTATTTATACGTGTGCATCATAACTCGTCGAATGTGCATCAAAATAACTGAAAAGTCCATCTTATTCATGCATGTGCATCGAAATAATTGTATATGCATCAAAATTAACTAACCTACATACAAAAATCTTATTCACACACATAAATAAGGTAAAAAAAATTTTCTAAAAATTCTAAATCGATGCGCAAACAAAGAACACCACTCCACTGAATTGAACTTATGTCCCTCCATTAAATTACTCATAATCCAGCTTGCGAATTTAACATTTAACAAATTAAACAACAGCTAATAACCATGTCAAATTCATGGAACTCATTAGTTATGGGTATGTGTCTTGAACTGAGAGGTCAGATTCCTGACAGAATGGACATGAACATGTTCTCTTCTTTTGTGCAATTGACACATCATTTACAAATTAATGGTATACAATTGAATGGAGCTTCCAGATAAGTGCCCTTTTTGGTTGTCAAGAGTCGAGACAGACTATTTATATATATCGCCTCCACTAATATATAATATCTGGTTGGGTTTCTGATACCTTTGTCTACAAGATTTATACAAACTTGTTTTTTTTCAGGTTTATGTACAAACAAAAAGGGAAAAGAAAGACTAGTTAAAATTCAGGTTAGAACATGGTTTATAGGTTTAAGGCTACCAAATGCCAATCATCTTCTCGGCCTACACAGTACACACGCTTCGTTTTGCTTTAGGTTGGGCGTGGGGTTGGCATTCTTTCTTGCACTTATTAGTTTATTTTGTACTATAGTCTGAGGCCACTAGCTACTATAATGTACAACATACAAATCCTCTAATCTAAAATTTGTTGTGATTGATGAATATTTTATCATGTATACTACTAATGCAAGAGTTATCTATTTTATCTTCACCAAAAAAAAAAGTGTTATCTATTTTATCATATCTACTAAAGTAAGAGTTATCTGCGCTTATTAAAAGAAGAATTTAAAAAAAATTAACTATAACCAATAAGAGCAAATAATCAGACAATAAGTGGAACACTATTCTACCGGTAAGGTGAAGTTTGGTAGGCTTACTTTGGTTTCAATTTAATTATGGCTCAGGTAGTTTGATTATGAGTTCAAGAATGTCAAACCCTATTTTTGAAAATGACTCAACAAAGGAGTTGAGACTTAGGAGCGTCAAATTTTTTTTAAATGTTGTAAGCAAATTATCTAAAACTTGAAATATGTTTCCATCTATACTTATTGAAAATCAACCAATAATGTTGCTAATTAATGATATGATAATAATCATGTCAAGATAACGTGAATTCAATCTCCCCAATGATTCGGTAATTTTAATTTGTTTTATTTTTTTAATGGAAACTTTTCTGTGCATTGAATGTGTAACAAACAGGAGCACAAAAGCACAAAAGCAAGGTAAAAATAGTCAAAATTATCAAGTCACAATCAACAAATCAAATAGCACGATTAGAACAAGGAAGAAATCGCTTTCAATCCTCTAGTAACACCATACTTGATTTTGATGCAAATTCTAACTCCTTTCCGTCCAACTCATCACAAGCAAAAGCCGGTGTAGACACTACCAAAGCAAATGTAATCCATATGCATTTGGGCAATATTTAATCCAAATATCATCATAATTTGGTAACATTTCTTTTCACTAACAGAATTTTACTCTTCACTTGCTCATCATTACAGATTTCAACAGTAGCAGAACTACTTTCATCATGCATGTGTCTCCTATCTTTGCAAGTGCATTTACTCACTAGGAAGTCAGCAAGCCACAAATTTCATACATGCACATTGGAAGTTGAATAGTAGAGATTACTGGTCAATAACTTAAAAAAATTTCAGAGAAAGTTCCTTTGGAAGTTTCCAGAAGAAAACCTGGAAGTCAGATTCTGAGTTAAATTCTCCGCATCGAGTTTTACACTTCCAGCAGTTAGATCTTTCTCCCGATCCCAGGGCTTCCATGGATGGTTTCCTACCCATTCTCCTTTCTCTCCCTTTTGCATCACTGGCTGCTTAGATTTCTTCTTTGACCGACTCTTTTCTGATGTCTCTTCTTTGTGCTTCTGCACCAAGGACTTGGACCTTTTGGCCTTGTTATACTGATCCACTAATTCAGCATCAGTATTCACTCCCTTCTTTTGATCTTCATTTGCAGCAAGTGCTGCGGCCTCATTATAGGCTTCCAAATAACTGCATATATGAATTTAAAACTTTTAATTGATTTGGGTAATTCCAACCAGGGAAAAATTAACAAGGAAAGACGGTTACTTCATCTTAGCCTTTCGTGCCTTCTCTTCTTTGTCCAAAGGAGTGTCTGTCCAGGCGCTCGTGTCACCTCGTCCTTCTTTAACAGTTTTGCTAAAGGATGTTGAGTGCGTAGGCATAGCACCAGGCTGGGGTTCAAAGACATTATCTCATTTAGTAAACTGGCATGATGAGAATACAAAAGTAGCAAGAACACGAAAATTCACTACAACATTGACCCAGATAGTCCAGCTGCAGCAGGATTGTACTGGGTCAATATTTATGTATTGAGAAGCTGTTAGTGACATATCCAATACTAAACATCAATAGAGCTTCATTTACATAAATAACACTCAAGTATTTGTTTCAAAGAAAATAAAGGTTCCTTTGTGGGGAGTTTAAGCATGAATCAATGTAATGTTATTTCCATATTCTACACATTCTTAGTTTCTCATCCAGTACAAAGCACTCAATTTGACACCGCATTCTGTAAGGTTTAATATGATTTGAGAAGTGAATTAAAGGAGAGAGGCTGGGAATTACCTTCCTTTCAGGTGGTAGAGTAGTCATCCATTCATCTCTTTTCGGTGGTTCTTTCACATCCAACTCTGCTAGCAGTATGTCATCCCCTTCCATGGATATGCCTGTCACAACACCAATTCAAGGTTGCAAATATTATCAAGAGAATATGATCTGAATCCAAACAGAAATTGCATGGTGGCATATGTATTTTGAATTGCATAGAAGCAACATCAACACCTTATTAGATACATCCACACCCTGCATTGTTGTAGATGTATCTATTTAGATACTCTTTCTTTTCCGGGTGCGATATTTAGATATCCTTTTTTCACATCATAGTGGACACCTTTATTACAACATCCGTATATCATCATCTTATGGGTGCAGTAAGAGTAATATAGCTTGTTTGCCACAACAACAACAACAACATCAACCCAGTGTAAACCCGCCTCAGATGGGATCTGGGGGGCCATGATGTACACACCCTTGCCCCAATATAAAATTGAGAGGGTGTATGAAGAAGGCCCAAGAGCTTGTTTGCCACAATTTTTCCTTAAAACCTTGCCTTGCTTTGCCATTTAAAGTTCTTAAACAGCTACCATACAGCTATTTTACTCAAACACATGATAAATCAAGGTACCATACCTTGTGATCTCCTCCACTGGGCAGCCTCACGCATAGAGCGCAGTTCGGCCTGAAACATCCAAAAAAGTTGTCAGATGTGTGCTAAGAAATGGCTGGCCTATCAAGGAACAGATGTAATGTACTTAGGCAACCAAGAATGGTACCTTCATTTCCTCCTCCTCTTCCTTTTTCTTTATTTTGTCATCCATTGCTTTTCTCTGTAAGAAATAAACATATAATGTAAGCCAAAATAACTAATTTTCTCACATGAAAGAACCAAGGTAATGTATCAAACACAAACAGCAATAAACAAGTATAAACAACAGAGTAATCTCCTCCACAACCAGCAAAAACGCTGTCTTACCCAATGAAAAGCGGTCAGATATATCTATCATGGCACAGGTCAAAGAAACCAACCAAAGAAAATAAAACAGGAAGAGCAGAGAAGATAGAAATGAGCTCTAGATTTTATGCTACTTGGGGCTGACTAGTGCATGGTAATGGATAACTATCTAGCGTTAAGCTGCCATATTAAGGAAATCGGAGCTGATCTATCCACTGGAATATCTCTTGATTTTACTTATGAGGGCAATGAAAGGGACATTGTAGAAGGAAAGCACTGAAGGTACTATGTAGAACAGTAGAAGGAAAGCACCAAAGGTACTTCTGTCGGAGGAAGAGAAGGAAGGAACTTCAGCTATAATGAGAATGTTCTTTCAGTTCCCAAGGACAATTTCCAGCACCAAATGTGGACTACAAGGGGCTATGAGTATGAACAAACTAGCCAGGTTGATTGAAAACAAAGCATGGCAGACAGGGTAACAGAAAAAAAGCAAGAGCACTTCATCCGCCATTTCCAATTGATGTTCCTAGTAATAAGAGCCTTGTAATTGTGAGAAGTGAACAATCAACAGCTCAATTGTTAATAGAAGACTGTTGCTCCAAATGCCAAAAAATTCCCAGTATCAATGATCGCTACCAGGGAATAGGATCTGTGGCACAAAGGAGAGGAATGAAGATGAAATAAACCTAGACAGTGGAGGTACAAGGAGAATGTGCAGGAGCAAGGCTAAATGAAAGGTATTGATAGGAAGGAGCCAAAATGACAAATAACTCAATGATTTAGGGCAAAAGATAAAGAGGTAACAAGATTTTTTTTAAAAAAAAAAAAAGAGGAAGAAGTAAGGTGAAAGTGAGTAAGAATGAAGGATTGTTTAAGGCTTTCAGCTAAGCCAACAGCTGTAAATCCTACGTACTAACAGGAGTAACAGGGAAGGTCTGACCAGGATGGGGCAGAGTAGTTCTTGAAAGCTTCACTCATAAACAGGAACTTATTATAGCATTATGTGAAATTTTGGAATTAAGATGAAAGGCTTGATGGGAAACTAATCAAGTATCAGAGAGACCGAATTTAAGAAAATATGCTGACATGAAATCATTTTTTTCATGCCAAAAAAACCTGAAATGTTGATGTTTATGTAGAAAATATATGAGCGGAAGCAATTTAACTAACAAGGATATTTGCCTAAATTTGGTTAACGGAGATAGAAATGTTTAAGATGCTATAGTGGTAGGGATGAGGGCAGCTTATCCACTGTGAAGTTGATCACATATTCACATCCATGGCGCAAATAAGGGTGACACTGCTTTCATATATGGAGCTTACTGGTATGAAAGAAAGAAGGAAAGCTCTTATGGGAGTACATGTCTGACTTAGAAAATCAGGATCACAGATTTTACCATACTGTTAATGATTTATAGAGATGAAGGCTCAAACTTACAGCTATGTATGACATGCAAATTGCAGCAAATTTTATAAGGTACAAGGTTTTCTTAATAACGGAACTACATCGAAGACAAAAAAAAAGGAATTGTTCAAGTGATGATCAAACATGTAAGGTGATGTCCTGTGGTTGACAGAGAAGAAGGTATGAGAAGTTGTGAAAGAATCCAAGCAGGCCTGCATTGTACAAATCTGGAAAGTTCATTCATAAATGTTTTTTAGATGTTTTAATGCTCTTCAGCAAAGAAAAAGATTAGTAAAGTGCATGGAGGCATTCGAGGACTTCTTGTAGGTGTCTACCCTTAAATGCAAAACACATGAAGAATTAACTGCTCATTGATGGATTGAGGATGATATGAAACAGAAATCAATAATATGACGAACATTAAGCTTGGATCACTTCCTCTCAATAATTCCAAGTTCCTTTAACAAGACTGCCAAATATTTGTTGGTTTCAAATCAGCTACTCCAAGAAGGCCTTGGCAAGAATAACGAGATGGCTATGGGACAAAAGTGAAAAGCTGTTTCAGTAACAGGTTGGAATGGCTGACCAGTACGAGGAAGAAAAGTATATTCTTTCCAATCCATAAATGCAGCCCTCACAACTACCACCTACCATATTTTGGAAGCAAGAATCAAAGAATCTAATAATAGAGGTGGTCTCATTTGAGGAGATTGCAAATGATATTAATGGAAGAATCAACCAAGTCTCAAAAACAAGTAACACTATACCAAAACATTGTGGCAGTCAATTGGTATCTTGTGACGACTTAAGGTAACTACACTTTAAGGAGATAATGAAGTCAAACTGCATAATTAGAAAATATTTTCACATATTATCATCAGTTATCTCTATCTATACAAGTTCCTCGAATTATAAGTGTATGATGATATTAGTTTTGCTAATTTATTTCTCATTCTCTTCTATTTCTCTACATGTAATCTTCTTCAGTGTAGCTCTTTATCCTTCTAAGACTAATTGTAAATACACTCTCCATATAAGAATAACTTTTAAGTCATGTACTAATGTACCATAATACAATCACTAACTTGAAAGTAATAAGCTATTTACATATTCACATATTTCAGTGTATGTTTCAGATGCAAAAAGAAGGAAAACAAATACTGAAAAGAAAATATGCATAAATCAGAAAATATGAAATTGTCATGGAAAAGGACTCACTTTATCTGGATCTTGTAGATCTTTATAACCCTTATTTAACTTAACAAATGCTTGGTGGGCTTGAGGATGAGAGCACTTGTCAGGATGAACCATAAGGGACAGTTTCCAAAACCTGCATCAGCAATATCAGCGAAGGTCAATAAGAAGATAGTAGGCACCAAAGATAGAAGTTCAGCATAGGTATCATCATGAATTTATTTAAGTTGATAATAATAGTAGAAATGCAAATCGACAATAATATCTGCTATAACTATTACACTACTAGTCTACAACATAGAAAACTTTGGTAACAAAATATTACCTCTTTTTAATATTTCCCGCAGACATATTTCGATTTACCCCCAAAAATATCATAGGGGCTTTCTGCCTCTGCTCCCATGATTCTTGTGATCTGATGACATTCATAGAAAAGTACAAATTTTATGCTATGGACAAGCACGTGATAGGTGGTATTGGGAAATAAAGATAATTTGCTTTAAGCTTGTGAAAGATACTACATCAAAGCCAATGATGTGTATGGCAGAAGTAAATCCCTTCAATGGTAACCAAATTCATGGAATATGACAAGAGAAATACTATCAACGTGATATATGATTCAATGTTAAATGAAAGTCCGTGCTGGGGGAATCACTCATATCAATACCTCTTCAAAACGCTCTGCTTCATTGGCTGATGCAACCTCAGAAACCAAAGCAGGAGGTGGAGGTCCCACAAATAGTTCATCATCCCCTTCTAACTCAGCGTCCCTGAAAATTGTACCAAGAGATATTTGAATTTAGCAAAATGAAAGTAAAGAAGAACGAATAGCATCCCCTATAATCAAGGCCAATTGTAGAAGAGAACAGTGATGATACGCATAACCCTTCCTGAATAAAATCATACAGAGAGAAATGCAGTGGAATGCATCATAAGCTATTCACTCCGTGCATGAAATCAACTCTTTAAGTTGGAAAAAAAAAAATCAGTAATCTTAAAAGGCACAAACAATGACTCCGAAGACCGAACGACATAGATACTAAGCAGTAAACAACTGCATGAAATTATTACCTTAGTTCAGCCTCTGCTTCTGTCAGTTTAGCTGCTGCAGCAAGCAACTCAGCAGATGGCATTTCAGGACCAATCACCCTGCAGAAGCAATAACAAGCAGAAGGCTTGTTTAATGAGTCAAATACAAACAAATCAGGATGAATACTACAAATAAACGGTTAGTATCCCAATAAATAGTCTTGAGCAGTAGCAATGATAGCCTAAGTTGGTTAAATAGCCAGCATCAAGAAAATATTATGAAATAACCACTTCTATATTCCTCTAAAAAAAATTATGAAACTACATCCTAGGATGCATATATAAAAGGTGGGCTGTTCATCATATAAAAGATGCCACCCAAGTTTCATGCTGCATATTGATGAGGAAAGCCACACAGAGGTCTTGTCTGAATGTAAGCAGTTTTATGTTTCTATAAAATGATATGAAACAACTTAGAAAGAATATTCTATGGAAGGCAGGCTGTCTCCCATTTGATATTCCCATTTAAAAACCAGGGATGAAAAATGAAGCCTTACACATCAAGTGATTTAATATAGTGTTAACAAAAAAGTGGCATGCCATACAATGTTCAGAAACATCATAATAGATTGCTTCCAGACTTACTTTCTCCTAGGACCAGGGGCTTCATTAGTAGAATAAACTTCAGTAGAACGACCCTCATCAGCACCCTTTTCCGGATTTGCATCAGTAGGCACAGGATGGGAGTTATCAACTTGATGATCAGATTGAAGGTGTGAAGAAACAATGGGCCCCAGAACCTCCAAAGTGGGGCGAGCACTGGCACGTAGCAAGAAAACTCTATCACCATGCTCCTCGAGGTCCAATGACAAAAACAGCTTATTCAGATGATTAACCAATGCTTTTTCTGAAATTCCCTTGATGTCAACAGCTTGACCCCCGTCAATCATTTGCAAGAGCTACAACAGAAACCGAAAGGTCCACTTGTATCAATTTAGTGTCGAGATGTATAATCATAGCTCCAAATAGAGTTGGGTATGTTAAATTGACATATCTCAGTTTCTTGCTGTAATTGATTTGCCAAGGAGAGGGCTAATAAGCTAAGAAAGTGTCAAAGCCACACAATTCATAAACACTGCTAAGTGCACTCTCTAACCTTATGAAAATGCACAAAATTTTCCACGACATCCTCTCAAATTGATTAGTTATGTTAACAAGAACCCTATTATATAAAAATGGAACTCTTAAATAATGAATTAGACAGCAACACCAGAATTCAAACCAGGCGAAAGGAAAATTTACCTGGTTGAGATCACCTGCAACCCCAGGGAATTCCTTCAATAAATCCCTAGCGACGCCCTCAGGTTCAAACCTGGCCTTTTCCGCCTCCGAATACTCCTCACCTGACGACCCGGATCCGCTCTCTTCATCCGTTGCAGATCCTCTCCTCCTCTTCCTCTGGGAACGCCGTTTACTCTCGCTCCTACGCTTTTTCTCTCCATGCCTATCTCTATCCCGTTTCTCTCTCCTCCTCTTAGACTTGTCTCTCTTGCTGCTGCTGCTCTTGCTCCTCCTCCTCCTCCTCGAGGAGCTCCGCCTATCGTCTTCGTCGCTTTCGCTGGAGTCTTCTTCATCCCTGGATCGGCGGCGCCTCCTCCTCCGAACGTCGGGACTGGAATCGGAGGGAGATGAAAACGGGGTGTCTGAGTCGTCCAACTGTTTCCTGCTACTTCTTCCCATCTCCAATTGAGTTTCGGTTCGGCCAGAGAGGGTGAGAATTTGGGATGGGTCTGAGTCGGTTGGGCATTGAGGAATTTTTTATGGGCCGAGTACATTATGTACGCCAGCCCATCATTGGATTCGACTCGTGGGCTGCTGCTTTCCCTCTTTGCAAACAAGTCTCGGATGCATGTGTGTCTAGAGAGACCCGACCAGACAACCCGATCCGAAATTTTAGGATTGAAACCCGATCCAAAAATCAATAGGTCAAAGAAAGACCCAACGAGACTACTCCTTCATTTATTCATAACTGGTCTGGTGCAAGATTTCGTTTACTTCCAAGTTGTATCTGCTAAAATCCTTTATTCTTATTGTTCGTAAAACAAACGAAAGCAAATCCAAAAATGTTTTCTAGCTATAGGCTACAACCAAAGTAAATAGAATGAAGTGAAAAATTAAGGAACATATCTTGGTTGTTCCGCTATCTTCGTCCTCGCCTCTCCTCATTTTTGCTGAATTGATGTCTCTTGGCGTTCCTTTCGAAAGGTCGCGGCCCATCCTGGGATTGGCTTCGTCTTTTGCCCTGAGACTGGCCTTGATACTAACCCCTTCCTCTTTCGTTTTTCCTTTGGGTCGTATGACGCTCCTGGGTTCGATCGTCTCCTCACGATGGCGGTTTTCGTGGTTCCTCTGGTCGTGGCTATAGTTTCCGTCCTAGTATGGGCGACTGCCTCGAGCCCTTACTCCTACTTCCCTCTATACTCAGACTCCTAGTACGGGCATCACTTCGTGCTTTGTCGCCTATGCTCTCCATAACGATTTTTACATCTTTTGGTGATTGCTCCTTTTGTATTCCGTTCAACGTCTCCTTTAAGTGTTGATTCTCCTTGGGAGCCTCATATAGTTCCAACTCCTATTCTCGGTTGATGTCCGCCTTTTTAGTCATGTTTTTTAGGGCTTAGTTGAGTGTGTTTTAGTCGTTTTCTTTAGTTTTGTGTGTGGTATGGAGTCGTTTGTGTAGGTTTTCGTATTTGTTTAAGATATGGAGTCTACATAAGCTTTGGTGGTGTTTTGTAGATTTTCGGATCTGTTTCGGAGCGTTTCCAGGAGTAGAGGAAAGCCAAGGAGAAGCACGAAAGGAATGGAGGTGGAACGAGGTGAAAAGAATGAAGGATGAGCATGTATGAGCCATATGTGAAGTCTGGAGACACGTTAAAGACCCAAAAGAGTCGATCAGAGGAAGATTCATTTGAGAGGAAAACAAACGTTAACGACCCACATAACGAAGGAGATGCATCGTTACTGGGGTCGTTAACGAGGCCTTAATTGAGAGAAAGAAACGAATAGAATTGCAAGAAACCCTACCGACCTTGACGGGGGTCGTTACCGAGGGTCCTCCGTGTCCGTAGCGGTCAACTAAGTCGGTGTGCATTTAATGCAATATCCCGTGTCTTTTGTATTTTTAGATAGTTTCCTTTGGAGATATATCTTGATAGATTTTATTTCCTTAGGAGGTGTGTTAGCCTTTAGTATAAAACCCTAGTCTTAGCTTTAGTTTTCTTATCATGCAAGTTTAAGAAACACGTTAGTTTTTTTTGGAGAGAATGGAAGAACACATGTTTGGATTGCTTTGGGAAGAACGATTGTTTTGGAACGTGTAAGCTTTCTTTTAATTCAATTTAGTTGTTTGCAATGACCATGTGTGAGTAGTTCTCTCTTTTCTAAGGTTGGGGTTAGCCCAACAATGGTTGTGCATGCTTGTCTATGATCATGATTTGAATGTTTTTATCTATAATCTATCTCTTGTGCTTAAATCCTTGATCGAAAGATAAGGAAATTCTCGTTTACAATTTGAATCGAAAGTGATTACTGTGAATTGGAATAGTTGATTAGGGTTTTGAAACGAAAGTTTATTAATCCTAATTATAGTTTGAGATAGATAGAAAAGTTTATTGATTTAACGAAAGTTAATTGATTTGCTTGCATGGTTGACGAAAGTTGACATCTTTATGTGATAAAAAGCATGGTCTTTGTGATTCATTGGTGTTGGCATGCATAATTGTTGTTGTGGTGATCCCTAAACCTTAGAAATCTCTTACCTTTTGATAAAACCAACCTTTTGCTCTTGTTTGCCCTAAGTTAACGAAACTTTGGAACTGACTCTCTCCCGTGGACGAACCTGACTTCGCTATACTCAGCGGGGTCTTGATCTATAAATTTATTTGCTTGTTTGGTTGATCAAGAAACCCATACAACATCGGTAAAGGGCCACAATTATAGAGTTATTCTTTTATAACTCTTCCATGTTGCGGTTCAAACATTGTATTTCCTCATTCTTTTCTAACAGTAGCAATTTGAGGCGTGTGCATTCAGATTCGATCCGATCGTTTTCCCGCACTACCAAATTTAAGGTCCTAATAAGATCCTGGCCGGTTGCCTCCCTCCTCACTTTTACTCTGCGGGTCGTCTTTGCCATCTCTCAGATTCTTCTTTGGAGCAGGATTTTTCGAGATCGACAATGTTGTCAATTTGTCGGTGGGAACGTCTTTTGGCTTTTTATCTCCTCTGGACTCTGCTCACGATTCTTCTCAGTCATATTATTGTGGGTGCCTTTGGATTGCGTATTTTCTCCATGTGAGCCCCCTTGCTGGCTTTTTATCTCCTCGGGACTCTGCACACGATTCTCCTAAGTCATATTATTGTGGGTGCCTTTAGATTGCGTATTTTCTCCATGTGAGCCCTCTTGCTCTTTTTCTATGACGATCCAACCGGGAGCGTTACTTTGCCTTGCTTTCCCGATAATGCAAGTAGTACGGGCTGCCTAGATTGCGCATGTGCCCTCCTCTTGGCCTTTTGTGCGACTTCATGATGAGCTGCAACTTCTTTTTAGTCTTTCTTTATTTGTTCCTTAGTTCTTCTGCGCTTCCTATTTGAGTTTATGCTTTGCTTATCGGTCTCGGGCCCTGCCTTTCTCTCGTTTGCGCCCCCAATCTTATCTTCCTTGGTGACCGAACTGACTTATATTGTTCCGTGATCGGGCTTATGCATATCTTCTAATAGTGATTTTAAACGTTTCACTCCCTTTTGTGATTTTGACAGTTCTAGTTCCGGATCCCGTCTTTTCGTCTCGGGTATTTGATATGCATAATTATGTTGTGTATTTAGGTGGGGTTTTAGCATATATTTATGGGTGTTTTTAGGTTGTTTGAAGACTTTCTACAACTATGAGGAAGAAGACGTGAAGATGCTTATTTCGGATTTTATAGCTGGATTAAAGAGAAATTGAAGAACAACGTTCTTGTACTGGCGGCGTCCGCCGCCGACAGGCGGTGCCCGCCGCCTTTGACGGTCAACTTTTCCATTGCGCGCCACGTGGTATTTCCTGATTGGTTCTTTCTCTATCAACTTTATTCCAGATATTGTATTTTTGGAGATACTTTTAGACCTAGTTTGATATATTAGGTTATGAGAGTTGCACCTCTCATCATTATTCTCGTCATTCTACTTTTCAGACTTTTGAGTTTTATCGCTTTCATGGAGAACTAAGCCCTATTTGCTTAGTCAGACAATAGAAGCTTCGTTTGATTCAGTTGTAAGATTTCTTTTTCTTAATCTAATTGCTTGGAACTATTCTTCTCTCTTGATTGAATTGCTTAATTGATTGATTTCAACAATTTCTAGGGTTGTTGTTATTAAATCTCTATTGCAAGATCTAAAGAACTACTGGTTGAGTTTCTCTATTTCATAGTAGCAACTGCATTGAACTAGTATCTGATTGTGCTAGTCTTATGCAGAAAGAGAGTTGAATTGCAATCTAGGATAAAAGCTGGTTGTTTTATGCTAGATTTGTATCCTGATTATATTCTTCTCCTTATTGTTGCATTTGAATTGAATCTTGATGGTTTCAGGGTTATTCAATTAGTTAGGATTGATAGTATCTGGTTGTGTTATTAATTATTGTTGAAAAGGAATTGGAAGTTCCATATGCATGTGATTCTTAATGAAATATAAGATGATCAACTTGTCAATCGAATGTGGATACTTGTTTGACTAAGTGCTTTGCCAAATTTGATAAAAACCTAAACTTTATTACTTTGCTAATTTTCATGCTTGATAGTTAGTTTTAATTTCATAAAACCCCCTTGTTACTTTAATTGTCATAAATTCACACAAAGCGATCAATCTACTGTAACACCCCTATTTTTTTGCAACGATAGGTGTTACCGCTAGTGACCTCGGATTTTACCATCCAAAGTCACCCAAGGCTTTATAAGGTATTTAAGTTAAATACATTCAACGATAATACATGTTATAAAAAAAATGCTCAAACTTGAGACTTTAAATATCATTACATCTTAAATTGTTTCAAAAACATGTTAGAGTTTAAGCATCGAAATTAATAAAACCTTGTTCTTGCAAAGAGTAGTGAATCCAAAATATGAGAGAAGTATCTTCGAGAAGACTTGACCTTCCTTCCTTCAACTTCCTTGATTCTTCGTCTTTAAACCTTCGAGTGAAGTTTCCTAGAGTCTGGCATTTGTTGCGAAGGGCGAGAAATACTAGGCAAAAATGCGGAAAACAAACGGAATTAGTCTAAGGACATTCTGCCCAATAAGGCAGATACTTCAGACCCTGCTTGGACAAAACGGAAGCGAAAATCTTGGATTCGGATTAGCAGGTATATAATTGTCGGGATGCCCCACGGGAAGGTTTGGCACCTCGATGTCGGCTCTTCGCCACCTGGAGCTGTAGTATTCATCCAAAGTTCCTTACCCTTATGCACGAATTATTGCATTGGATGGATGCCCGGGCATTGAGAGGGGCGGCCGTTCGGTCGCCTATGATACTAGGACCAATAGGTCAGACTAAGCATGTGAGAATGTAAATTCTTGAGGGTAGTACGGTAATTTTATTATCTCATCAAGGATATTAAGGGAAGAAGTACTTGAAAATTATAATCACTTTGTGGAGCTTATAAGGACGGAAATTAGTTAATCTCGAAAAGAGATAAACTTGGATTCGGAAAGAAGGAAATCACGAGATTGTAGTTGCTCTTAGAGTACAATTAATGTTGGGAACGTTTTAGGCCACATCAATTTTCTAGAAAACCTCTCGCACTCTTTTCGGACCGAGAGTCGGGTCGGTCTTACACGTGGTGCTAAACCGGCCCGGTTTTAATTCATTTTAATGTGCACTAGCACTTATTTTTATTACGTGTCAAAACGTTTCATATTATTTATGAATTTTAAGGGTGTGGAGGTTGTGGAAGAGCCGAGTCTACTTAAAGGAAATGAAGGAATTCCAGGCCTCTTTCATCCTGAGTGTTCAAGCCTCTTTCATCCTGAATGTGCATGCCTCTTTCATCTTGAGTGTGCAAGCCTCTTTCATCCTGAGGATATCAGGCCTCTTTCATCCCGAGTATATAGGCATCTAGCTAGTGCATAATATAATAGCGCCTATGCTAATCCATAACAAATCTCGAAAAGAGATTGAAACAAACAAGGCCACAAATCATCGGTCCTAAAGTTTAGTACTAGCGTAGTACGAATAATAATAGCAATATGTCATTAATTCTAAGCAAATGAATAAACGTAAGTCCATTCATTTTAACAAACAAGTAGTTCCCAACATAGAAGAATTTCCTTAACGGAAACGAATTATATATATAAAAAGGTTACAAGGGAGAATATCCACTTGCCTTGAATTTCCTTCGGGGATGTTACTAACTCGGAAATAAGGCGGTTTAGTGCTGTTCGAGAATCTCGACCTATTTATCCGTAAGCATGAGAATATATGAACACTTATTAAAATCCTTAATTTCCTCTTCTAAGAGAAGCTGAGTTAAACTAAATTATTTGGTTAAATAATTTAGTTAGGAAGAAGGGTAAAATAATAATAACTCTTTTTATTATTATTTTCTAGGTGACACTTATTAAGGGTTTTGCAACTTATAAAAATACTTAATTTAAGAACATGAATGTAAGGCTTTAATTAGCCTAAGGAAAACTCTTTTTAACTTACAAACAAATATTTAAGTATATTTAAAATAGTTCATAAAATGATTTGCATGCATCATTTTTAAGAAGACTTCTTTTAAAGAAGATTGTGTTTATTACAACTTTCATATAAATCACTATTTATTCAAAGGAAAATTCTAGTATGGTCATGCATGTGCATAGATGACTTCTAGAAATACTATGTAATCTCACAAGCATATTTTGAAAGATTTTAACAAAACTTATGCTAAAGGTTATATTTCTTTTTATTTAAAAGATATGGTAAAAATTCCATTTTAGTAAACTTAGAGCACATTCCTCAATAATATTTATTCTAAAACTCCATAATTTCTACATACAAAGTTTATAGAATTTATTTAAAAGTCTAGAAATTATATATATAACCGGTTTTATTAAAATAAAATAAATAAAAATAAAAATCCATTTAAGTGTTAAAGTTGCTAGGAAATTACATGCAAGGTGATGTCTCTTTATAAAAATCCATTTAAAGTAGCATGCAAGAACTTATAAGATCATCAAAGTATTTTATAAACTCATAAGACTAAGTTCTACATCAAACATCATCAAAAATCCATCTCTTACTCAAATGAGACATGCAAGTTGATTTTCTTCAAAAAATTCCATTAGTAAGACATGCAAGAACAATTTCCATTTAAAATCCTTTTATCTTGAGTTTATTAAATCTTAAAATTTATAAATCTCATAAGAGCCTATTCCAAGTAGTAAAAGTGGCATGCATGTGGATTTTAAGAAAGATCCAAAAGTCTTAAGTATAGACCATGAAATTACTAGTATTACTTATGGATTTTTAACAAGAAAAAGGGGCTTCTTAGATCATTTAAATGAAATAAAAAAGCAAAAATAAAAAGGTGAAAATAACCCTTAAAAGATGTAGGATTTTAGTATATGTTCACATGATTGTAGAAGACACAAATCTTTCTAACAAGGCATGCATGCATGTAAGAATCAAGGGAGAAATATGCAATTTCTAAATATTTTATATTCTGGATTTTATTGAAGAAAAACATCCCTTAGATATCATCAAAAAGCTATGAAAATGTCCCAAAAATAATGTAGAAAGATTTATGATTTTTACCCTTGAATTTGTGAGACTTTTGGAGCAAGAACACACCACAAAGGAGAAAGGGAGGGGGCGACGGCTCCGGGGCTGGATGGTGGAGCACGGCGGCTGGTGGTGGCGCTTGGTGGTGGCCGGAAGTGGTGGTGGCCGGAAGTGGTGGTCGTGTGGTGGTGTGATGGAAGAACACAAATGGAGTTTTTATAGTGGAAGAGAGAGCTAGAAGAGAGAGTGTTGGAGAGTTCTAATGACTCTCTGTCATTCATCATTAAAATAGACAAATAATAACGGTGGTGGTGTAGAGATTTGGGTTGATTTGGAGATATTCTCCTAATAATGAAATTTGACTAACAAGATAATAAACTATTAGTTTAATCAAGTTAGTGGGTTTTGTAGAGATTTTCATTTAAGAAGCAATCTAGTGTAATGAATGGAATCTCTTCCAAAATATCCATATATCTTTGTAATGATTAGTTCGACGCGTTTGCAAACGGATCGAGGGTTGGTTTGTGACGCGCGTTGGAACGATCGGGTTTTAAGAAAAGAATTTTCCGTTAACTATGAATTTATTTAGTTCCGTCTTTAATAAATTCATCTACTCGAATGAGGATTTTATGAGAATATTATAATCTCTTTTCTTTTTAGAAATTTTATGAGATTATTTTATTTAATAAAAATAATTAAATGTTAAGAAATGAAATTTATTCATTTGACGGAAATTGCGGTTATTACATCTACCTCCCTGCGGATTCGACCCTTACTTCGTAAGACTAAAATCTTTTGGTTTGTTTGGACTCTTTTGCATAACCGTGATTTGTACGACCAAATTCACCGTTATCAATATTATAAATGACTTGTATATTTCGATAGTTCTATTTCTATCTTTACGCCATTGATCCTTCTTAACTTTTGGGCTTTTCCTGTAATATCCGCTAAATTCTAAATATAATAAAACGGGTATTTATTTCAATAATTTTTTCTCTAAAAATAGATAATTTAATAATCTTTATAATTTCATATTATATTATAAAAGGTTATAAAAGTTAACTACAATGACAATTAAGAATTTAATTAAATATATTAAGCAAGTCAGGTATTTATTTAAATATTTTCCTCTTAAAAAGAGAGTTTAAATATATTTTTTTAATAATTTTCTTAATAAATTATAAAAAGTTTCTAAAAGGATTATCAAAGTGTCAAATAAAATTCAAACAAATATAAGTAATAATAATTTAGGATTTGAATTAATATTAATCTACCATACAAGTAAAAATACAAAGGAAGGGCATATAAAAAAAGAGGCGAGAGGGGGATTCGAACCCGAGACCTCTTGCACCCTTCCCACTTTCACACACACTTAAATCCGCTATGCCATTGTAATTCATCTAACCATTAAGGACTTCTAATTCTTTTATTCCCTTGTTTTTCCTTCTTCCTGTAAGAAGACATCATACTTGAGTGATTGAATTGACGTAAGAGCAATGGATGCTCATCCACCTCCTTCCATGGCCATTAAAATTCACCTCTTCTCTTCCCCAATTCCCTTATTCCAACCATTGCAAATAAGCACACCCTCCACCATTCATAATTGAGTCACACTCCTCCATGAGAGGTCAAAACCTTCAAGGTGTGGATCATGGTTTTGGTCTTCCACCACTATTAAATAAGGGTGAATCCTAAGGAGAAAAATCACATCAATTTCTTTCATCTTTCTTCTACAAATTCACTCCCATTCAAACAAATTTCAACCCAAATCAATTTTGTTTAATTGCTGTTTTTTTCCACAAAAAAATCCCTACAACCCTAATTTGGCCCCTTGCCTCGCCGAAGCTCCAACCAAACCGTCGGCCATCGCACGCCTGACGCGCGCCGCCCATCCCCCGCCAAAATTGCCATCGTCCCCTGGTGGCTGCCAGCAGGTCGTCGTTCCGTCCTCTACGCTAGTTCATTGAGCGTAGAAGGGAGAAGGAGGAAGAAAGGAAAAGAAGGTCGGGCCTAATCCTATTTTTGGGTAATTTCTAGTTAAGTTTGGGCTGGAAATTTAAGCCCAAAACACTAAATCAAATCATTTTTACATATATTAATTTCTGAAATATTAAAAAAATCAGATTTATAAAATGTAAGTGCTTCTACATAGATTTTAATAAAAATAAGGGATTTTCCTTTTGGTACCCCCGAGGTTTCGTCTTTTCCTTTTGATGCCCAAAAAAAATTCATTTTCCTTTTGGTACCCTCTTAGTTTTGACAAATTCCTTCCCGTAGACAAAACTTGTTAAAATATCAATTTCATCCAACTCCCGTTAAAAAAATAAATAAAAAATAAAAGAACCCATAATTATGAAATTAAGAAAAAAGAAAGAAAATGAAAACAAACCAGCGGTTCAAGCACGAGCACGCCTCCGAGATATTTCACGAATGCACGCCTCCGAGAGTTCAAGCACGAGTAGTCGAGGGAGGAGTCCGACGACTGAGGACGACCACGGAGTGGGAGGAGGCCAGCTACAACGATGATTTGCGGGTGGTCGCCGGACGACGAGGATTCGCGGTTGCTCGCCGGACGACGATGATTTGCGGTTGGTCGACGAGGTTCACGAGGCAAGTACGATAATCCGCCTCCGGACAATTTTGGCTTCAATTACTGAGTTATAAACTTGTAATTTCACTTTCGAGTTCTGATTTAAGGTCCAATCTGATTCATTACTAGTTTGAGCTGAAATTAGGGTTTCAATTTGGGAAAAAATTTGATTTTTTCAACGTTTTGGGAAATGCATGTTATTGGTATGTTTTTTTTGACAAATATGGGATTAAGCTTTAATGTCCATTTCTTGTTAAAGATGGTCCAGAATTTGGAATTTATATGGCAATGAGCAGGTTGTTGTGGCATTTGAGAATTTTGGATTGATTTTTTGTGCAAAACGTGCTAAGTTCAATGACCATGATTTATTAATTTGGCATTTGAGAAAGGTTGTAAACAGACAAATTGTGGAGAACGAATGAAAACAACATAGAGTCCGTTTGGATATACAAGTTTATAAACTGATTTTGCTTTATGGGAGTTTATTTTTTGAAATGCATTATTCAAGTGTTTATCCAAGTTTATTTTTTATTTTTCTTGTTTCATTATTTGTCAAAAACCTATCATCTCCAACCTCCGTTCTCGAACCTTCGTCGGCTTCGCGTACCAGGAACCAACTTCTCCGTCTCCAATTGTGAGCCGGTTCCATGAGGGATTGTCCACCTGTGCTATTAGCGTCTTCCCTGCCGCTCCCGCTGGTCATGTGAGCTTCCGGGCTACCGGCATCAATCCCTCTCCTCTTCTACGACCCTACTACCAGTCTCTACAACTCTTTTGCATAACTCAATTACATTTTATTGATTTTGAAGTGAATTTTACATGGTTAGATCTCTAGGGCTTGGATTGACCTAATTTTAGTTTTAATTGGAACTTTAGATCTCTAGGGCTCAATTCTTTCCCAGATCTTAAACTCACCCAATTAGGGTTTATACCGATGCATGTGTGAATTGGATAGATACTCTTGTGAAAGGCGGGGCCAGATCTGATAATTGGAGTCGATGAGTTCAATTATGGAGAGATGATGCAGGACTGCTTGGGTAGAAGCTAAGGAAGAAAGTGAGAAACACATTTCACAAAAAAAATGCTTTCTTTATGTATTCTTAGTAAATCTGAAATCCAAACAACCTTTTTCCACAGTAATTATTATAATGCATAAACGAGTGTTTATAAAGCATAAAATGGATATCCAAACGGACCCATGGTTACTTTACTTATTCGGCTGTGCAATTTAGCCGAATCCTTAGAAATGCAATTTGTGTGAACGTTTAGCATTTACCAGTGAACAACACTACAACACCTAAAGCAAAGTTGGAGCTTTTTTATTTTTTAACGGAGATAATTAAAGATTGGACGGAAAATGGATGTTTAGTTTACGGAAAGGAACTTGTCAAAAGTAGGAGGGTACCAAAAGGAATAAAAAAAATTTTGGGCACCAAAAGGAAAAGACGAAACCTCAGGGGTACCAAAAGGAAAATCCCTAAAAATAAACATGCATGCATGATTCTAGAGGAAAATAATTTTTGTAAACTATAAAATAAATTCTAATAATTTTTAAGGGTTATAAAAGTGGTTTTATGTATGGAAGATCTAATCTTAAAACTTTATTAACTTGGGAATTTTTTTAATTTTATTATAAAAGAAATAGTATAAGATAAGGGGATTTATTGAAACTAGACTCTATATAAAAGAAAATAGTCTTGCATGTCTTTTAATCTTATTATAAACTTGGAGATAATAAGGATAAGATATTCTTATCATAAGATGATTTTATATGATTAAGTTGAAGACTAAAAAGATATATTAAATAATTTGCATGTATTTTTATAATAGACGAGTCACGCTCGGGTTGCTTAATCCCATAGGGTGAGAGCTGCGAGCAAATTTAGGCCATCGGATCAAATATATCAACGGTGCAGATTAAAACAAATGGGTTTGGAAGAAAATAAAGAAAAAGGTCCGATTCATTTAAAGTGGCAACACGGGTAAATAATGTAAAAATTTAATTCTATGGACAATATTACCCTTCTATAAAAAAAAAGCTCATTTCCCCCCAAAATATCAAAAACACGCTTCAATGGTTTGCAGATGTTTCTCTCCCATATGAATCCCACGCAAGAGATGTCACCCCTAAACCTCAATCCGTCTCTCTCGGACTCGAATCCATAAAAAACTATGAAAATTGAAAAGGAACTCATGAAGAAAGCACAACAAGGTAAGTATGATTTTATTCCTACTTCAATTCAAAATTTAGGGTTCATAAAATCTACTTTGACTAATATTCTAGGGGTTTCATGAATGTATTGTTTAAATTCAAAATCTAGTTCATATTAGGGTTGAAATTCACGTATTAATGGATTTTGTGTTTGGATCTAGGAAGTTTTCATATAAATTGTTGGTGTATAATTATTACTTGTGGACTAATTTGATGATTGGGGTCTTGCCTCTTGATATGCTCAACTTCTTGACTCAGATTGATGAATTTGGAATTGACACGAACCCCGATTCTTACAATAATCAGCTTAAAGCCTGTATCAGGGCCAAAGAAAATGTGCGATTCGAACATTCTGCATATTATGGTTCATACTATGTGATGTGCTGGTTCATGATTTTGTATATATGGTTCATGGATATTTTAGTTTATAGTAGTTAATGTAATGACTATAGGTTCATAGTATATAGTTAAGTGTTTTGACATAATTTGATGTCTTTATAAAGTTGTGTTCTGACATGGTTTGTGGGTTTATGTCTTATATATAGTTAGTGTTTTAAAATAGTTTGATGTATGATGATAACCTAATGAAGTTTTTTTTCAATGAGGAAAGATGTGAAAAGGTATGGAAATTATTGTTTCTATCTCCACAACATACAATCATATTGTAAAATCTTGACTTGATTCTTATTTGATAGCCTATTAGCTCAAGTGGTAGAGCAATGTGCATATGCACATAGATGTGAGTTCAAATCCCACATAGGCTAACTCTTCGTATGGTTTATATCTTTTGGTTCATGATAGTTCTTTTTCCGGTTCATGTTTTTATAAGCATAGGTTCATGATATTTTATCTTACAATTAATGTCTTTTAAGTCATATTCGTTGTTATTTTGGTTCACGTCTTTTGGTTCATGATATTTGCTCATTTGGTTCATGTTTTTATGAATATAGGTTCATGATAGTTTATCTTACAACTCATGTCTTTTAAGTCATATTAGTCATTTAGTTGTTATTTTGGTTCACGTCTTTTGGTTCATGATATTTTCTCATGTGGTTCATGATATGTTCATAATATTTTATCTCATGGTTCATGACTTGTAGTATAAAAGTTGGTCTATGATTCATGTCCTTACATGGTTAAGTTCATTAAATATAACTCATAATACTTGTTATTTTGTCTCGTATTTATAAAAGGTATTTTGTTGGTTCATTTCATTTTACGGTTAAGTTCATAACAAATGTCAATAAGGTTCATGAAATTTAAATCATTGTTATATTTGTCACGTAATTTACACCATAAATCGTATTTTGCAAGTTCATGTCTTTATACAATTAGGTTCATAACAATTATCAATAAGGTTCATGAAATTTAATTCATAATACTTGCTATATTTGTCACGTAATTTACACCATAAATCGTATTTTGCAAGTTCATGTCTTTATACAATTAGGTTCATAAAAAACATCAATAAGGTTCATGAAATTAATTATTGATATTGTTACTTGTCCATTAACTATAGTTCATAAATAATATGAGTTCATAACTTGATATGCTATGTTCATAATTTTGGTCATTACGGTTCATAATATATTTATGAACAGTATAGATTAACAAATTGTATGATGTTCAACGCCTTTTCGTGTCCTCATTGCTAAGCCTTACAACAAACATGCAATCCAGCATATGATGTATCAAGTCTAGAATAAAGAAACAAGTTGCCTTAGCAATGGAGATGGTGAAATATGGTTCACATAGAGAAGATTATACTCTTATAGGTGGGTGCAATTCATACAAATTGAAAATCACCAACAAAAATCAGTAAAAAGCCACAAAAATTCAATAAATAACACTAAAAACATTGTTGGATCTATACAATTCGAAGTAATAGAATTCCGAAATCAAAAACCCCAAAATTGAAAAAAAAACTAAATTCCATCTTAAAATCGTAAGAACACAAAAAAAAAACTAAATTCATGAAAAAAGTATTCTGTAGGTGGTCGAAACACCAACTAAATCCAATTGCAACATGGCATAATGATTTATGGGAGAAGATCAAAACAATGGTTGCAAAAAGCGTTGTTCTCGGTGAAGGCAAAAAGCAAAACGGAGAAGAAGAAGGTGGGTAGGAAAATGACGAATATACCCCTCCGTTTAATTTTTTTTAAACGCGTGTATTAATCATGGCCATTGATATGAGATGATCAGACGGGTATAATGTGCTCGCATTTTATACCGTAACATAAACACGTGTGTGATCTCAGTTCTATAATAGACATAGGAAAATTGTTAAATAAAATCATGGGATTAAATTATGAGATTTATAATGAAAAAGGGTTGCATGTCCTTTAAAAATCATATTATAAACTTAAAAATATTTTGATAAGATATTTTTTCATGAGATATTTTTATATGGTTAAAATGGAGAATAAAAAGATATAATATAGATAGACTAAAGTTATAGTATAAAAAGAGCTTATTGAATTTTCCTTAAAGAAAGTAATTAATATGATCAATATGAGATTTAAATAATATAGAAAATATCTTATTGGTGGACTTTATTAAACTTTATCACCTTTCATGTCATTAATAAAGATTTTACAATATATTAAGAATATTGTTTTAACTTTGGGATTAAATAAAAAGTTATGACTATTCTATTGGATTTTAACCATAGAGTATTAATATTAATAATAAGTCAAAACGGAGTTGTCTTGACTTTTAATTTTATATACAACTATATATAAAAAAATAAGTATTTTTATAAAGTGATCTTGGGATATTACAATTAAAAATAATAATCAAGAATATTATTATTTAACACCTCCACCTAAATTATTATTTTAATAATTTAGTTTTCATAAATTCTCTTATAAAAAGGAAAATAAGAGAAAATAAAATCTTAGAAGAGATAAGGAATTTTAATAAAAATTCACTCGTTATCTCTCGTGTCGTTAGGTCGAAGTCTCGATCCCGTCTAAGCCACCGATTTCCGTATCGTTTGAAAGTACACGCTCGCAAATTAAGGCAAGTGGAATTTCTCATTGAAGCCTCGATAATTCGTTCGTGAAATTTCTCGATGTTGGGAACAACTTCTTTGCTAATAATAACTGAATCTAGGAATATCGATTGTTAGAAATAATGACCCAATTGTTATCGTTATTACGCTATTTAATATTCAATAGGACTATTACGCTAGTCTTGTTTGTGACCTTACTTGTTTAAGATCTCTTTTCGAGATCGGTTTGGATGAAATAGTAAGGGGGTGCGGGATTAACTCGACACCTCTATGTATCCTACTAAGTCGTATGTCACCATGCCTAAATTCCACGACTTTAAGGATCATGATCCACTATCTGCTCCTGTTCGGAGGAGGAAGGTGCGTACCCTAGCTAGGTACCAGAACTTCGTTCCCATAAGTGGACCCGGGCCCATTCATGGCCCCCCACACTCTTAAAGTCCATTAACATAAGTGAAAGTTTTATCACGACATAAGATAAGTGCCAAAGCACAATTAAAAGAAACTAAAACCGGGTCGGAATAGTACAACTTGCTTGGAAGACCACCCGGCTCTCGGTTCTTGAAACGATCGTCTTTCCAATCTGAATGCTTATTCGGGCTTGTCAAGGTGGGTTTGGTACTTAAGCGCCTTCGGGCCACCTCCCCGATCTGGAACACCGAATAAGATGAGGTTGGTTGAGGTCCGAAAAGGGCGCGAGATGTTTTTTAAGACTTGTATGAATTAATAACGTTCCCAACATACTTCCTACTCTATGAAGTTCTACAATCTCGTAGTTCTTCCTTTCGGGTTAAGAGTTATCTCATCTCGAGATTTACTCATTTCCGTCCTTAAAGCTCCACATACAGATTCTACCTCTTAAACACACCCGATAATCTCTCTCAAATAACGTAAATTATCATACTACCCTTGAGAATTTCCGTCCTCGCTTGCTTAGTCTCCTTAGACTAATTCCACTATTTCCGCATTTTTTCCTGGTAATTCTCGCCCTTCGCGACAAATGCCAGACTCTAGGATTGACATACCGAAGTGTTGAAGACAAAGTCTCGAAGGTCAAGGCAAGACGACGTTGAAGGAAGGAATTTTCATAAGAGCAAAGCATTCAGAAGATAGTGCACCAGCTCTTCTATTTTAAACCAAGCAAACCATCATCATATGAGTAGTCTTGGAAAAACATACTTGTAATTCTAAATACGTCTTTTCAACCCCTTTAAAATGAGCTTTACTTTCCGCTGCTACATCATTTGTAAAACGACTCTCAATGTGATGAACGAAAGTTCTTATCAATGAATAAAATTCCACATTTAGTCAATTTCTTCTTTAATTATGTCTAATTAAATTATTTAAAGTTTTGGATGATTTTGGACGGTAAAGTCCGATGTCACTGGCGGTAATACCCATCGTTGCAAAAATAGGGGTGTTACATTTCCTTCTAAAAGCCTTTAATTATTACATTATTTACTCTTTGATCTTTTTTTAAATAAGGCAAACAAAAAATCGTTTACAATTTTATATGAAACACCCACACACTCTAACTTATACATGTGATAGCTTGCATTTAGGTAGTGTTTACGATGCATATTTATGTTTATTTTTCTTGTTTTTAGCTTAGTTTATAGTCTAGTTCTTAGGTTTTTAGGTTTTCTAGGAAATTCGGGTTTTGCGCTTGTTTTGTTCGGTTTTGCAAATCTTTAGGTAAACAAGCGTGGACGGGGTAGATCTTAGATATTGTGGTGGAGTTTGATGAAGCTTAGAGTGATACAAGTGAAGATTAGAATAGCTAAGGCCCAAGAGCTTGAGGGATAAAAACGCTTAAATTCATGCCATGCATTGTAGTCTTGTTTTGACACCTCTATCTTGTAATGTTTGTTTTGGGAGATATAGTGGTCGGATGAAGCTGAATTTGGTATCACTAGAAAGCTAACTCGTAGAGCTACAATTCATTTTTTTTCTCTGAGTCCAAATTCCAACTCGAAGTGAGTCAAAACAGCCTCTGAAGTGTGACTAGAATGCTGAACCGAGGGTAAAAGCGCGGGATAGGTAAGAATTGCGCGACCGCGCTTTTCATGGTCAAGCCGAGCAATTCCAACAGAATCTAAAAGCGCGGGTAGAAACTAATTGCGCGGCCGTGCTTTTCTGGGACAAGCAGCGCTTTCGGGATTTCACGCGGAGGTGATATGGGCCGACGCTGGGTGAAGTTTTGGGCCGAGATCTTTATGTTTCCGACTTGTTTCTCTTGTATGCCTTTGGAGGATTTGTTTCCTTTGTTATCTTTAGTAGTTTTAAGAGATACTTTAAAACTCTTGTTAGTTTCTATCTTTTTTTTAACTTAGAATATAATTTGGAGGCTAGGGTTTCTTCTCTCAAAAGAGCAACCTTTGAACCTTTTGTAAGTTTTTCTTAATTCAGTCATGCATTACTAAACCCTTCTAGTTATTGAAATCATAGATTGCATAATATTGTGAGTTTTGATTGATTCTCAAATAAACTTGAATAGGTTTTATTCTCTATGCTTAATTGAATCAAAGTTATTCTAGGGTTTTGTTAGCTTGATCACCTAATAGAATTTCTAGGTTAATTTACAACTAATCTGATTAAGTCCCGTTTGGGATTCATTCGATATAGTAGAATCTACAATTGTTTGGACCCGTTCGGGCTATTCAGTTGTAGAAGGGAATAAATCCACAATTAACTTGAATGTCTGTTTGCTCTAAGTGGTTGTTTCTATGGATACTTGACTCATAAAGTTGTTGTTTAATTGAATCTAGACGTTTTTTTAGGTTGTTAAATGATTAGAGTTGTTTAGACTGTTAGTTCTTTCAACTAGATTTGAAGTTTGGGTCATAATGCTTAGTATGATCATAATCCACGGTAGATTATTCAAGTGAATTGAGAATCAAGAGAATCAATGATCAATAAGCGTATCTATGATGGATTTAACTAGTTGAACATACTTTTCTCATATATTTACAATCAATTTTGCATTCATATTTACTTTTTAGTTTGCATCTAAGTTTAGATAAATCATTTAAAAACTTCCCGATTCCGATTTTTTTGGCTCTTCTTTCCGAGGATTTGTACTACCCTTAGTCGTTTCTGCTTGCCTTAGGTGGTTTTTTAGCCTCTTAGTTGTTCTCGGCTGTTGTTTTTTTAACGACCTCTCAGACTACCAAACATGTTTGGTACTCCGAATTTTTACCTTTGTCAAAAAAAAGTTGTTATTTGTTCAAGCAATCGTAGGAATATTTTTGTCTAGTTAAACATTATTTTATTAATGGAAAAATCATATTGTATTGAGATTTAAACTTGGCTACGTCTAACCTTAATTTTGGTCCCCAAAACTCTCTTGTGTGAATTCGGTCTTCGTGTTCTAGATAAGTAATTTGTTTGAGTTCTCAAATACAATTTTATGAGTGTTATATTCAATTAATTAATTCATCTATAAAATTGAGTTATAAGAGTGTAATTCGTGGGTTAAAACGCAAAGAAAAATATTTGTCAAAATCGGGACTAAAATAAGACCGAATTGTCACAATCAAACAATCAAGGAGATAATTCCCTATCAACTCCATTGCTTGATCTGCTACTACATTCGATCGCTTCAGAACAATTTTACCCCCACGTAATGTAATGTATGATTACATAAAAAGAGTACAAGTGGGTAAGAAAATAAAAGAGGCTGCAGGGAAGGTCCAGAAGATCACAGGTCCATAGAGTACATGCATACACACAGGGGCGGAGCGGAGCGGAGGGGGGGCGGAGCGGAGGGGGGGCGAAGGGGGGCGGTCGCCCCTCCTCTCGTCCAGACTCTTGTTGATATGTAGTATTAAGTTGAAAAATCAATTACAATTTTGAACAAGCCTAGCTGGTACTTTGAAGTTCACGCATGTTTATTGCTGTAGTTTGGTCAACGGTTCAATTCTTGCAAGTCTCCGTTCCCCATATTTTTTTTCCAATCCAGTAGTTTACTAGTACTTGTTTTCATCTAATTTTGGACTATCCTCTTCTTCTTTTTTTGGTAGAAATTTTGGACTATCTTCTAGGACTACTAGGTTTTATTAAACTCACTTGACAAATTTTTTAATTACTTTACCCAATATATAATTAGTTTTATTAGAAATATTTAAAGCTAATAAATTTTTTAAATGGAAATAATTTCTTACTTTTTTAAAGATATTTTAGATCATAAATTGGATAAACTAGTCAATTTTTAACATATAATTTGTTACTTAATGCAAGAGAAAACAAAAGATAATTAAGATGAGATATTTGAGAATAATTATAAAGAAAGGTTCAAATTATCTAGAGATATACTCAATCATACCTAAAAATAATTTTCAAAATTAATTGATTGAGTTTTTTTTATAGGATTTAGGTAATGTTTATAATTATAGTTTCTTATATTATGTCTTAAGAGTATAACTAAGTTTTAAGTGCATAACTAAATAGAAATACCGTAATTTTAATATCAAATTATTATCCTAACTTATCACGTCCATGCATCACCACGTTCTGGCGCAATCAAATCCGCTCCTCCTTTCAAAAATTTCTGGCTCCGCCACTGCATACACACGACAATGGGGTATAGGCATGCATTTGTATCCAAACCACAATAATGATCCAAATGCCAACTTTGCACTAACAATGAAATATTTTGTGTATATGTATATGTTTCCTGTGTGAATATAATTAAGCTCAATACATGAGCTTCTTTCTTCTCCCTTTGGACTTCGTTTTCTGCTAGCTCGATGAGCTTAATAGTAATTAATTTATCATTTATCATATAATCAATTCAACTCGATCGAGTTAAAATTTTTATTTTTTGAGAAAGAAATCTCAATTAATTAGATGAAGCATAACGTATAACATTGAAATGAATAAATCACTGGAATTACAATAACCCATTTATTAATTAATTATTCAATCAATACAGATAAAAACGCATGCAGTTAAATTCATCAGGATGCTTTAGGGCGGTCACTAGCTTGTTAGTGGCTACCCTAACCTCTTTCCTTATCAAAAGAAAAGTTCTTAATAATGATTTATTTTTTTATTTTGTATTATCTTTAAATTTTTTATAATTCTTTATCACATTTTAGCCTTTGAGGTAAATCAATGATCTTTTATGTTAAATCAAATTCTCAACTAATTATTTTCCAGATTATTTATTGTAATTTTTGAGATTAAAATTAATTTTTACAAGGAATAGAAAATTAACTAGTATACACCATGAATGACTTCAAATCTAAGAACTTTACATGAAGGTTAAGAATTTACGTTCAAACTAAAAGATGTTTAGTGGATCGTAAATAATTAAGTTAGAGTTTTCCATTTGGGTAGATGTTGTTGTTGTAGTCGACTATCCAACTAAATCTTGCCCCCTCTTTGAAATGTTTTTGGCTCCGCCGCACTTGCGACCTCTTGTCGATCGGCCAAATCGAACCAGCGCGCTACTCAAGTGCTACGCTTAGCATAACTGCCCATTGTTTTGGATATATTTTGTGAAAATTTATCGCAACAAAAATTAGTATAAGATTTAGTTGAGACGAATAGGATTCTGGAAGCTCGTGATGGCGGTTGTGGGCTTTTAGCGCACCCATGTGATAGCAATATGGCATGCAAGCGCGGTGGAACTTTGTACTATATATGCCAGTAGGTAGCAGTGGTTAGTACGTAGCACCATCCTATATGTAATAAGGCCAAAGAAGAGTACAGCTAGCTAGCTGTCCGAAATTCTCAACTGTCCTAATAAACAAACAAAACTACACGAACCTCCCAGCCAGGCAGCCATACAGGGTTGCACCTGTAGCTTTCGGACCAGCTCCCGTATGTTTCAACTTGTTTTTTTTTTACTCACTCAGAAAATTATATGTTTCAACTTGGGCTTATATATATACTCAGCAAGAGATATTTTAACTCCAAATATTAAAGTTTCAAAAAATGAACAATCCACTTAATCTACCTAATCTATATCTACATATAAAAGACGCAAGGAATAAAGCCTCCACGTTGCGCCACCTACGATTTTTTTATGTGTCGTTTTCCACGTTAAGCCACCTAGGATTTTGCCACATAGGATTGTATTTTTACAATTTTATATAGGTTGATATTATTTTAGGATATTATTTTAAGTATTAATATTAAATATTTTATAGGGTAAATTATTCAACTTAAAAAGATTCTATCTGAAACAAAATAAATCATAGAAACATTACATATTAATGGTAATATTTTTTATAATAATTTATTTAAGTTATTTTTTCTCTCACATGCCACGTAGGATCTTAGAATGTGCCACCTAATATTTTTCATGTCACCTAGCATTTTATTATTTTGGCAATTTAAATATGTTGAAAATATTCTATCTAAAATAAAATAAACTATATTAACATTAATATTAATGCTAAATATTTTTTATGATAACTTACATAAGTTAAAAAATTCTATCTAAAGTAAAAACTATAGAAATATTAAATATTAATACTAAATATATGTTATAATAATGTATTTAAGTTATATTCTCTAGCATATTATAAACTCCATGTCAATATTACAAAGATTCTATCAAAAAATATATGTATAAAAAATAAGAGTCCGGTTCCCATGTGCAAATTTCTTAGGGTGAGAACTAAGAACAAATCATGAACGTTGGATGAGAATTATGGACGGATGAGATTAGACTAGGCAAAATAAAAAATAAAGACGGATTCATTTATTAATGGCACAGAATGTAATTTTTTAAAAATACCATTGTACTGTCAAAAATACCCTTCATTCTCTCCCCAAAACCCTGCCCTTCCCACAACCAAGAGAGAGAATCAGAGCTGCGACGATCTGGGCGACGATTGGGCGATCCCTGCCTTCAACGATCGTTCCGGTTTCGCTCCTCCTTGTCCCGGTTTCGTTACTCCATGCCTTCGACGATCGTTCCTCTTTCTCTCGTCTCCGACGATGCATGCGAGCTCAGAAGACACCTCCCCCGGTTAGGGTTTTAATTTTCATTCCGCTTGAACTAGATTTGTGTCTTGAACTGGATTTTCATTCCGTTTAGGGTTTTGCTTTCTGCTACTTTGTTTATGATGAATGAACTTCCGGTTTGTGTGATTTGCATTAACTCGTGGCTTGGCATGAACATGAATTTGGTTAGGATCAGCTTGCACTGTAGGACTGAAATGAACCTTCTTGCTAACTGATTCTGGTATATATCAAAACAAGAAAGCAAAAGTTTGTGAGACCTGTGGTGTTTATATGCTCCATTCGTCAGAAGAAAGAACATGTTGATATATTCTTACTGGGTAAAACATAACGCTTATGATGTCTTCGGATAATAGCCAACAACCTCTGTTGTTTGAGGCCTTCTTTGTCCATATATGTTTGGCATGTCATTATTTGCTGATAGCATATCGAAGTCAACCTATTTAGTAGGATAGTCTTTTTGTCTACTTAATTGACCCCACTAATCAGTAATTAGAGAATAATACCTGATTAAGAGTTGTGAGTTTCAGATCCACAATGTTGAAATCTGTACTTTGTTGCTCAAGAAGGTCATTCTTTGTATGCAACAGTCCCTAGGTGATCAACGACATTCACAAGAGCACGTACAGATGAATGAATTGGATTTGTGTTGAGAAAATGCATTTTCTATTCGCGTTGCTCATTTTGGTGCTCTATCTTCGTTTCCTCTGTTTTCTGCCCTTTCCTATCTCCATTTAGGAAAGCACCAGAAAAAGTGTTATATAGTTCATGATATTGCTTAATAAGGTTCATGATATTGTATAATATAGTTCATGCTATGGTATAATACAGTTCATGCTATTGAATAATAAGGTATTATTAGACTTGCACCTTGTTATTTGGTTAAAAGAGCACTTGATGTTGATATTATTGTGTTTATTCAGGTACACTACAAGGGAAACAAAATGAAGAAGAAGCCCAACAGAGAGAAATTCGAAGCAAATTTGCTCAAGAAAAAGGTTAATGAAGTAGTTTTTTGCAAGTTCATAGTATTTATCATTAAGCTTGATGTGTGGTTCATAAAACATGTCGTCGTGGTTCATGATTGCAAACAATATGGTTCATTTTTCAGTATTGCCATGTCTCATGTTCAAATATAGGCCAAAAAGGCTCACTCATTAAGCTGGATGTGCTTATTAGTTTATGGTTCATGTTCTTATGCTATTAGGTTCATAATTTTTGCCAATAAGGTTCATAAGATTTAGTAAAAATATACTTCTAATATGTGTTGTATTTTAAAGTTTCATATTACAGTTCATGCTCTTATGTTTGTAGGTTCATGAAAATACACACTTAGTTTCATGAAAATTCATTTAACATTACCTTGTGTTATATTTTGTATTTTTAAGAATGTATAAGCTTGTAAATTATTTTGTTTTATGTATATGACAGCGACAACATCGAAAGGCTTGAAAAGAAAGAAACAAGTTAGCTCCACACGTCAAAGTTCGCGTGGAAAGAAAATGCTAAAGCTTTCAACTCCACTAACTGGTAGCTTGGAGTTTGAAGGATGTGAAAGTGAAGAAGAAGCAGATGAAGAATATGATGATACAGATTGTGAGGATGCAGATTATGAGAATTCAATCAGTGAAACTTGCTATTTCTATTATTTATTTTTATATTTAAAAGCATAGGTTCCTTGCATTTTAAATGCTTGGTTCATGCTTGTTTAAGAATAAGTTAATACTATTGTGTATTATATACTCCATGCATGCCAATGTATTAAAAAAGCTTGAATGAGGCATTCAAAGTTTGGTTCATGCAATGTAAGGCTCTGGTTCATGCTACTAAACAGTATGGTTCATAGTACATTTTAATTTAGTTCATGCGTTTTTAAGTATTCATGTATTTCAGTTTATACTTGTAGCTTGATTAAATACTAACTATGATATTAAATTACATGTATTTGATAGGTTTAGAAATTGTTCTAGCATATGTACATCCAAAAAAGATTGAATAAGTCATTCAAAGTTCGGTTCATGCAATTATATAACACAATAAAATTGTCTACTCTATACAAATCATGGTTTAGTAGGTTCATAACATATAATTTAAAATATCACCGCTCTTTTGGTTCATGGTTTTGTAAACTTAGGTTCATAATAGTTGTCTCGTTGGTTCATAACTTTGTATAATATAGTTCATTATAAGCGTCATGACTTTAGGTTCATAATAGTTATATTATTGGTTCATGATTTCGAATACTTAGGTTCATAATAGGTGTCTCGTCGGTTCATAACTTTGTATACAACAATTCATTATAAGCATCATGGCTTTAGGTTCATAATAGTTGTTTTATTGGTTCATGATTTTGAATGCTTAGGTTCATAATAGGTGTCTTGTTGGTTCACAAGTTTAAACCAGCTTATCCTTTTGCTTCCTTGCAAGAGATAAGAAATATTTCGGTTCAATACTTCTTATATATCTCATTTCATTATTTCATCAATACAAGCACTAAAATCCAAACCGTTGAACCAAATGCCCGAAAGCGTTAGGCTTTGTAATCTGACCTTTGGATTTAGAGACCCTAAACATGTTAATTAATAAGAATAAACCAACACTTAACCCACAAAAACTTAATGCCATACCAAAGTAGAGGTACGTATACCATGTAGAATTGGGAAAGAGTACATCAGATAGCATTAATGTTAAAACTTTGGAGCTCAGAAGTTATACATTCATAAGCCCATTCAAAATGTCTCTCATTTTCAGAACTTATTATTCAAATATCAACTTAACATTCTTCATTAAGCGAGTGCCAAAATAAACATTCTTCATTAAGCAGAGTGAAAAGTTACACGTCCACTGCAAACAAAGCTGCATCCGCAACATATCAAAATCAATTGCCAATAATCACTTCAGTTTCTCTAATAATTTTGGGGCGACCTGCGTTTGTGAAAATACCGATTCAAGATGAAGCAACTGATAATTAAGTTTGTTGAAGGCAAATTAAAACACATTTGTCCACACACGACCAGTAATCAAAATATTGTCCAGTGCAATGCTTGTGCCCACTTTCATCACCCTCGATCCTCTGAACACATGCCTGCAAATGGACGCAATGACAGAGATTTATCTGATGAGGCTTAGCCTTAAAAATGGAATGTTTGTAAAAAAAACAAACAGATGGATTCATTCAGGTTATTCAGGATGATTAAACTGATAGTCAAACAAGGGCTTGGCGCACTTGGGCTTGGCGCACTTGGGCTTGCATCGGTCCTCAAGATACTTTTTCTGATCAACAAGTTCATCATCCACCCTGAAAGAATCAAGGTCAGGAATTAGTAGCAGCAAAGTTATTTAGCATAAACTTGTCATTTTAAAGCATCCAGCAAAGCTATTAAGATGCATTAACCACGAACACAACCAATACGTAAGTGGACTTCACTTCCATGCTCTACAGCGCTAGTGACCAACTGGCATGACTTAGATGTGTGCCATTTACATGGGATTTTAATCATTCTCTCTTTGTATGTAATAAATGGGTGGGGCAAGTAAACAGGGGGATTGCAGTTAATGATGAGGCAAACCCAAATCAATATCCACTGAAGTTATTCTGATTATGCACTAGCTGAGATAGAAAAATAATCTCATGTAAATATGCATAACTTCTCACAATTTGACTTTAGAACAATATCACAGCGATGTAACAACTCATGCACCAAATGAAGAATTTTTTCTTGGAAGAAGTAACTTATAATCAATTATTAAAAAACTTGGGGTTGAACTCGATCAAGCAAAGTTGAAGCCAGTGGAAACAATACTCAATCAGAAATTGGCTCATGAAACAATATTAGAAAATGCAGAAGTTACTCTACCCATTTTGAGAGTGTTCTCAGTAGATGGAAAGCAATGGCTAACAAGTTACAAGCTATAATAAGTCCAAGCATAGCTTTCACCACAAACTCGTATTCGGACTCTTATCTTGACCATCTAATTCATGCCAGCCCAATAACTTTGTATACTACAATTCATCTAATTTATACATACAGTGTTGTACTCACATGGATAAGAATTTGATGTCAAACCGTTTGTCAAAGTCCGAGACAGAATTGTTGCTTGTATTATGTCGATAAACAAATATCATCATAGACTGAAAGATCAATCAGAAAAGACAGCAGGATTAAATATAAACACGTATAATGGTGCACAGTTCAGATTTGGATTGAACAATCAGAGATTTAAGATGAAACAAACCGTTTTGTTCCAATCAGAAGCTGGATTTTTCAATAAATGTTACAATTACAAAAGTAAGCGAAAGCGATTTTGTCGAATTCTAGAGCAATCGTACCTGCAACAGATTTTCTACAGTTGGTTGATGGCTAGGGTCGACTCTGAACGTTTGATCTATAATGAAAGAGAGAACTTATGAAGCGAAGAGCTAACAATCCTCTTCGATTGAGAGAGAACTTATGAAGCAATTGTATTTCTCAGATCTTGACGAAGAAGGTGCTCGTGCGAAGACCAGTCGGTGAGCGCCGGCGATCCCAATCGTAAGAAGGAGGAGGATTCTCTTTTGAGGGCAAATGACGAATTTACCCCTCTGGTTAAAAAACCCCCATTAATAAAACGCCCATTACACCATTGATTCCTAAAATCCAACACTCTACATTTGTTCTCATTTCTCATTATAAGGTATGTTCCCATTTGATCCCCAATCTAAAAAATAATATAACTCTTTCCTAATCTATAACTATATATTAAAATTGTAAATTTTTTAACCAACACAATGATTATGGCCCCACCTTATATTTAAAAATTAATTTTTTTTATTAATTTAGCTTTTTCAATTGAATTCATTTCTATCTATTTATGTGAAAAAATTTAATTCGAATTTTAATTAAAAATAAAAAAATTGATATATCTATATTTTTTTATCTATTTATGTAAAAAATTTATCTTAAATAAAATTTTGATATTTTGGTTGTGTCTCACATTGTATTGGGCTCACCTTAATGATTTTTCTAATAAATAACTTATTTTTATTTTTATATTAAATTGAAATAATATTAATTAAATAAATTAAGTATTAAATTCATATAGTCGTGCATGGCACGACGGGTATAACTAGAACATTATAAAGCAGAAACCATGTCTGTTGAAAAAATTACGCCACGTGACATTCCTTGAATAAAATAATGTTATGTTTTTTAATAATTAATATTATAATTACTTGTATCATTCTTTCTATATATTCAATTTTTAATAATTTGATCTATATGTTGATATTTTTTATGCATATTTTTTTTATCTTGTAACAAGATTTGAGATTCAAGTATATAACTTTTTATCTATATATGGTGATAATAACTTGATCTAATGTTTTTATATTAATTTTATGCATAATAATTTTTTTTATCTTTTAACAAGACTCGGGATGAAGTATATAATTTTTTATCTATATGTTGATAAAATACGGGGCACAATCTTAAAGATTTTTTTATAAATTACGTAATTTATTACGATATTACATATAAGTGTTTTAAATTTTATATTAATATCATAATATTGTATAATCGTTAGTAACATTATCCAGTGAGTATCACGGGGATTCAACTAGTTTTGTAGAAAGTATAAAGTGAAAATGCATTATGTAAAATAGAAAAAGAGAGCATGAGTGAATTTTAATAATAGAGAATGCTACCTAGTAGAGAGGAGCTAGTTGTCTAGAAGTCCTATGATATTTCTAAGAAATGATTTTACTAAAAATTATATGATATTTTAATATTAATATAAAATACATGTATATTGTGCATGTAAAGTTAATTGCCACAAGTAAGCCCAAAGACTGTACAAATGTTGCATGCCTATGACATAACGAATAAAATACCCCAAATTATACTGAATGAAATTTATGGACAAATTGAAAACAAAGAATTTACGGAACTGGCTGTTAGCTGGTAGTGCATATGGCATCAAAGAAATAAATTGATTTTTCAACAAACTCCTGATGACCCAATACCAGACCTTAATCTCTACATACGCAACCAAGTACAAAATTTGGAACGAGCTAAACTGTGGGAGGAGGATGAAGAAAAGATAGGAAGCAAAAAGTGTGATACAGGAAAGAAATATGGGAAAGGGACAAAATGGAGAAAACCCCAACGGGTTGTCACTAAAATTAACTTTGATGGATCTAGATTAACCAATGGACAAGCTACTGGAGGTATTGTAATACGAGATCACAAAGGACAAGTGATAACCATGTCGGTTAGGAAATATGGAAAATGTTCCGCCTTGAAAGCAGAAACACTTGCACTCAAGGATCAGGGAAGCAAAAGCAATGAAACTTTTAAACATAGAAATCGAAGGGGACAATTCAACAATCATACAAGCTGCCCAAGGTAGTCGATATTGTCCTTGGGAAATAGAGATGATTATCTCTGATATCCTTGCTTCAATGCAGGGTTTCGAGAAGGTCCGATTAGTTCACTCTAAGAAGGCCTGTAACGTTGTGGCTAATCAAATTGCCAAAATTGGCAACAACCTCCCCATCAATTCTATTAGAACCTCACCAGAACTTAGTGTTCTCATCCGAAAGGATGCTCTAGGGTGGCCTCCTTGATTTAAGAGTATGCCCTAATTCTTACATAATAAAATAAATAAATTTAATTGCCATAATTATTTTTGCTATTATCCGCCGTAAAGGTATTTTATTTATTATACTTTTCTATCTTTAAGTACGTTATTCGTTATAATGGAGGTCTCTATCTTAATCGAAAGATAGAATTTCCACTTGGATTGAGGAGCAAGAAATCGCTTGTTGGGCTTGGAGCATTATCGGTCCGCCCTTAGAGATAGAGTTTTCGACCTTCTCTCTCTCTCTCTCTCTCTCTCTCTCTCTCTCTCTCTCTCTCTCTCTCTCTCTCCTCCATTATAAATACATGTCATCACCATGTATGATGAGCACCTCATATTCGCTGAGCTCGCACACAAGTCTTGTCCTTTCCCTCGACGTTCGATTTACAATTGCTCTTCTAACTTAGGCATCAGAGATGAATAAGGGGCATTGTTCTAAAAATCCCTTCTAGGCCATGTCTAGGCCCCGTCTAGGCGCTGGAAGGTCCTAGCCATCCATACCGCCCCAGGCTCCCGTCTAGGATCGCCTAGGCCACCGTTCAGGCAGTCTAGGGGCTAGGCGGTCCCTCTCTGCCCAGCGTTCGCCTAGCGTTTTTTAGAACATAGATTAGCGGATCCCCGCCCCTTGTGTCCATTGTTTTGTAGGTTTTGTATTGAGGAGGAGCTTGAAACGGAAGGTGAAGAAGAGAGTATACGATCAGTGCATTGAAGACGAATTTTTGTGCACTAACATATATACTATCTTAATTAAAATTATTTAAGTTGTAAAAATTAATATTTTTAGATCATGCCCTGTATTTCAATTGAATATAGTTAAATATTTACCCCTTATTTCTTAAGATCTTGCCCCAAATTTAAAAATTCAAATTATTAAAACATTAATTTCACAAAAATAAATATAATTATTATATATATCTTCTAAGCCTGAAGCAACTAAGGGTATTTTTTTCATTAAGTTTTTATATCCCAGTCACCATATTTTTAACTACGGATTTTTTTATATTTATTTTCTATCCATGAGTACGACACATAAAAAAATATTAATTTTAATATCTTAGAGTAAAATAGATAAATTTTCTATCTATAATATAATATGACAAATATAAAATAGTAATTTAATATTCCTCTTTTCCAATTTTTTTAATTTAATATCCAAGAATAAAATAGATTATTTTCAAAGTATGAAAATATTAAATACTCAAAACACTAATTTTTTAATTATGATTTTTATAATAAACAAAGTATATCTTTCATTCTTCATGCACAAATTTCTTAGTCATAAATATTCACTTCAATAATAATTCTAAATATCCAATATATATGGATATGATTTTATGACTCAAATTTTTTAAAAATTTACTTGGGAATGATACATATATTTTTTTGTAAGGATTTATTTATATATGAAGAATAGACCTATTATTTGGGTCGGTTGGGTCGGGTTCGGATATTGTTATTTCGAGTTCAAGCTAAGTACAAGTTTAGATTGTTAAAATTTACGGGTCAATTGACATGGGTAGGGTCATTGCCGTCATTTTTGTAAGGCCTAGCCTGGTCGACCAAAAAGATTAAGAGTGACAATTTTTGTAAGATTATTCAAATATTATATAATACTTAAATTTTTATCTTTTTATTCAACTAATTAATCATTATTTTGATATTTAATGATCTAGATCACATCCATTTTAGTTTAAACTAATATGAAAATTATAAAAGAGTTTTTTATATCCATAAATATGAAAATATGAAAATAATAGTTTTAATCTCTCAATCTTCATGTATATGATTTTTTTAATATTAACGTTCTACCTATAAGTATGAAAAATATAAATAGTATTTTTAATATCTAAGTCACCAAAATTTTGAATTTATTATTTCAATCCCCATATGTTTTAATTATGATTTTTAAAAAAAAAAATTATATATAATAATATCATCAAATATCGAAGTAATTATTATATTATTTTTTTCTCTTTTTGTTCCATGTTAGTATTTGCTTGGTTAAATACAGGAAATACAATTAATAGGAACTTAATTCATGAAATTTGATTTCCCGGTTATTATAAATCATGGAAATTTAAAAAAATATGTTTGATTGAAATTAAATTCTTATTAATTAAATTCCTTCGGCTCGCCTCTGCGCATATTCGGCCTCAGGAGGGTCGCGGGTGCGGCTCCTCAAACCGCGATCGCGGCTGTTCTGATTGAGGCCGCCTTCTAGTGAACCGCGGTTAAGATCCGCTTTGCATGCGATCGATCAGGCGAGTCCTAATCGTCGTCGTTTGTGCAATTTTTGGTTTCGACCCAGGAAGTCGATGTCTTCCGTACGCTTGGGCTTTGTCGCTTTGATAGCGGTTGATTGTCGATACGCGATTCGTGATCAAGCTTTCTCTTTTGTGATACCGGACACTCACCCAGACTCAAACTGTCACACGGTGGTCGACTACCAACCTCGGGACGTGCTAGACTTCAATCACCCGAGCGAATATTGGAGTTCGCTCGATCGCTCCTTGTGTCGCGGCTTTCGGGGCTGCGGTCGGGGTCTTCTAGTCCGCAGTTGCGGCGCTCTATTCCGTGACCGCAATTTCGCTCGCCGAGGGCATCGCAATCGATTTTGCTTTGTGCGATTGCCCCATGGCTTCGAAAGGTTACTTCTTTTTCTTTTGGGATCGATTGCTCATGGATTTGAATCCTCCTTTCCCACATACGGCGCCAACTGTTAGTGCACAAAAATTTACGTTTAATGCACCGATTTAATGCTCCTCTTGACTCTCCTCTTCACCTTCTGTTCCAAACTCCTCTTCAGCCTAGAACCTGCAAAACAATGGACACACAGGCGGGGACCCCTAATCCACCTCCGATGCCTAAGTCAAAAGAGAAGTTTGTCGATTGAACGTTGAGGTAATTAAAGAATAAGACTTACGTGTGAGCTCAACGAATATGAGGTGCTCATCATACATGGTGAAGACATATATTTATAATGGAGAAGAGGGAGAGAGGAGATCGAAAATCTATCCTCTTAGGGCTGGCCGATATGCTCAAGGCCCAACAAGCAATTTCTTGTTACTCAATCCACGCGGAAATTCTATCCGGATAGAAACCTTCATCATAACGAACAAAATATATGATTAAAAACATAAATAATAAATGAAAATACATTTATGACGAATAATAACGAAAATAATAATGGTAATAATTTTACCCGCTCACACGAACATTACAAGAATATAAAAAGGTTTCGGAACAATTTCCAATCTAAGAAATTATAAATTTATTCAAGTCATTACATACTGTATACTAGACGAGTACAGATTGTCCATTCCCTTCTATACTCCATTATTTTAACTGGTTGATACTACAAGATACGGGTACTTTAGCTTCAAGTTAGAAGTAGAATTCAAGTACGTTTCTCAATCCCAAGTCCCATCCATGTTGTAAGTGGGATGAATAAAGTTACCAATTTCAGGGTCACGTCAGTTGCAGTTAAATAATTTTATGACAGTCAGAATATTTAGGGTTGTGCAATCTGAGAAGAAGCCAAAGTTGGAGGGCTGGTCACATATATTGATAGCTCTATACGTACAAACATATATACATGATACTTGCACACTAATAATTAAGTTGGCAGCAGTCTCTCTACTCTTATCTTCAAGTGGGTGCACTCCAACGAAAGGATGAAGATTTTCTCGATATTTCTCATCTCCCTCTTCCTCCTCCAGGTACCTAACATTTCTTAATCAATTAATTCATTCCCTCTATGAAGATTTATCCTTGGATCTATGAAGTCATACTTATATATAAGGTATAATGTACGTATAGGTCTTTGCTGAGGCTTTTGGTGTTGGCAATACTTCTTCAACCGATGTGAGTTTCTTTCTCAAATGCTGTACAAAAATTCACTTCCAATTCGCAGCTAGCTTCTTAATTATAACTACCAGATCGAAAATTGAATAAAGTTTCTCTCTTGGAATTAATTTCACCAACTAGATTGATGGGGGTTATGGAGCATCCCTTTACAAGCTGCCTCATCCAAAGAAGAAAACGTTCCGTATGTGTCACTTCTTGTTTGTTTGTTTGTATTTATCAGATTCAGTTTCAGATCTAATCAAATTAACATCCATCAACTGACGCAGATTGTGGGTACGCGTGTGCAATGAGGTGCAGAGAAGCGTCGAGGAAGAACGTGTGTAGCAGAGCGTGCAACGCTTGCTGCGCCAAATGCAAGTGCGTACCTCCCGGCACTTACGGCCACAAAGCTGCCTGCCCTTGCTATGCCAAGCTCCGGACTCACGGCAACAGGCGCAAATGCCCTTAGATCTAGCTAGATCAATATGTTGTACGCAAGAATTTAGTCGATCGATTCTAGCTTAATTAATCTTCTGTTGCTCTATTTTAAGCCAATTGACGTTTATCGATGTACTAGTAAATGTTCCAGCGTATGGGTATCATTTTTTATTCTTCCAGGTTTAATCGATCTTGAATTGTGGGCGAAGAGTCTACAAATTGATGATTAGTGACCATTGTTTTGTGGCAATGAGTGCTTTCGTACTAGCGGCCATCATGTTCCAATAAATCATCATTCTTGCTGTTTAATTCATGTTCTTTACACTTAAAAACGTTTTGATATTTTGCATTATCCCATGTACATATGCTTGCTAGTTGCTATCAATTAGAACTTTCTCCAACTAAAAATACTTATGAGAAATTACAAAATAACCTTTATTTTGGATTATATAGGTTTTGGTTTAAGTGAGCACCACTATTATAGTAAGGATTATTGCTTAAAATGAGGATTAATCTCAACCATTAGATTTACCTCATTACTATATATTGGATGGTCAAGATTTTTTTATTTATTTTTTGTTCTTTTTTTAAAAAAGCTTTCAAAATGCTAAATATGGCAGTTCAATTTTTATATACTACGAGTTCAATTTTTATACACTACAAGTTCAATTTTTTATGTTACAGTTCAATGTTCTATATTGTATGAGTTCAATTTTTATGTTCTTTGAGTTCATTTTTCAAATAATTCGGTTTTCAGAAATATTTAAAAAATAAATGATTTTTAAAAAAATAAAAAAAATATTTTAAAAAAAAAAATCTTGACCATTCAATACACAATAAAGGAGTAAATCCAATGGTTGAAATTAGTCCTTATTTTAAGCCTACTCCTTACCTAGAGCGGTCAAAAACTGACCTAACTCGCTAATCTGACCCGACCCGCCCGATAACTTTAGGGTCAAGACCCAAAAATTTGAACCCGAAACCCGAAATAAACCGAACCCGATAGAACCCGAAACCCATTGGGTTGAAACCCGAAACCCGTTGGGTTGACCGATTTAGTATATTCATAGAATTTTTAATATTTATTTTGAACTTATAATATATTTTATTATTAAAATGAATGAAAATAATATATTATAATTAAATATTATTATTTAATTAAAAATTGATTTTATTAATCATAAGAAAAAAGAAGATTTGAGACCCGCTGGTCAACCCGACCCGACCGAAAACCCGCTACAACCCGACCCGATTGACCCGGAACCCGATTTAACCCGAACCCGAAATAACCGAACCCGAACCCGCTCGACCCGACCCGATTGACAGGTCTATACCACAAGAGTAGTTCTCACCGAAACCATGCCCTATAACAACCTTTATTTTATTTTTTATTTTTTTTGGAAAAGGTAAATATATTCCAAAAGAGGGGATTTACAAAATTACTAAGCAACACTCAGCGGTGAGAGTTCAATTCGATACACGAATCAGAGGTAAGAAAAAAGACAGTGCAACAATTTTAGCAGATATGAAGCATCGCCATCCAGCCAACATCTCTTTTTGTCCTGATTTACAATTTCCCGTTACGGCGAGTACGTGTATTCTCCATGATTTTTACATCGGGGGTCATTGGTTCACCTCGGAAGCATTTAGCGTTTCTTGCAGCCCAGATCTCATAAGTCACAGTTGTGAAGCAGCATAGTTTGATACTCTGATTTTGTATACAATGGATCCCTTCCTGCTGCTTTCAGAGAACCACATCAGCCATTCACCAAGGGAAATGTTTCTTCTACCTTCAGGGTAGGCTACCCAGCGGAGTTGGTTCGTGTAATAATAAAAAAAAGAAAGAAGGAAATTGTTTCTTCTACCTTTTTTTTTGTTTTTTGAGAGGTTCTTCTACCTTCAGTAAAAGAACATCCTCTATTAAAATCGTATTTCAATAACTACTCATTGCCAACGGGGTAAGAATAGGTTAAGAGATATTGAAGTGAAAATAGAAAATAAAAATTTTAATATGTACTTCACTTAATTAAGCTTGACACCCTCTTATTCTGGAGAAAAATTTGTGGGAGAAAATATGTACTTTCACACATTGCAATCACAAGATAATATACCACTAACATAAAATAGAGTTGACACCCTTATTCATTTGGCTTGAGATTGTAGATCCGATCTTATCCATATCCATATCCATACTACTATAAGAGTTTGGATAAAAAATAAGAACAAGCACTATCCAACCGTCAATTTAATTAGGACACTATCTAACCGTTAATTTATTTTTGGTTTATCATTCTCATCCGTCTTATACGATATTTTAATGTTCCTTGAAATGCGTGGCATATTGCTTAGCTCTTAAGTAATCTCGGGATATATATTTTTGGAAATGCGTTATCGACTTATGTGATATTTGGATGTGAACGGGTAATTTAGACATGTCTCGAAAAACGTGTCGACGTAACTTCGCTTGTAAGCAAGCTCGGATAAGTTTGTTTCTTAGTTGTGAAGAAAGCTCGTATACGTAATAAAACAAGTTTTAGGACATTGGATGGCGTGAAGCCAAGTAAATTAATACCAAAAAAACCATGCCCCTTTTTATCATTCTCATCCGTCTTATACGATATTTTAATGTTCCTTGAAATGCGTGGCATATTGCTTAGCTCTTAAGTAATCTCGGGATATCTATTCTTGGAAAAGCGTGATCGACTTATGTGATATTTGGATGTGAACGGGTAATTTAGACATGTCTCGAAAAACGTGTCGACGTAACTTCGCTTGTAAGCAAGCTCGGATAAGTTTGTTTCTTAGTTGTGAATAAAGCTCGTATACGTAATAAAACAAGTTTTAGGACATTGGATGGCGTGAAGCCAAGTAAATTAATACCAAAAAAACCATGCCTCTTTAAATAAATTTACGAAAATGCCATTTTCATATTCCTTTTCCAAGCAAACAATGCTCCTTTAAATAAATTTACGGAAATGCCATTTCCATATTCCTTTTTCCAAAAAAACCATAACCCTTTAAATAAATTTACGAAAATGCCATTTTCATATCTCTACACTAATGGAGTCTCCGTCTTATAATCGTCGCGCAACGCGCGGCCTAAAAACTAGTATATAAGATGGTTATAAAATTCGACACGTCAATTCGTTTAATATTGGTCCATCAGAATTTCACAAAATTTTATCCATCTTTTTATTCATTAAAAACATAGTAATACATACATAATGTCATAATCATTACAAAAAATGATGTGCCCCTTATTTATAAAATCAATTCTCTTCTGCTTTTCAAAGGACATTGCAAAAAAAAATGTCTCCCTAACAAAGACAAATCGAAACAACCAAAATAGCATTATCAATGTAATGCACATTTTGTGATTACCAATGGAAATCTTTTGTCCTATTTTCTTATCTCCTATCATATCTCATTTATGATGATTGGTTGAGATTTTATTTATGGTGATTACTAATTAGTTGAAAAATAATTAAAATTTAGTAATGGATATTTTTATGTGTTGAATAAAAGAACTAAAAAACCAAATCCCAATCAATCACCACTAGAGGTGTCAAACGGGTCGGTCAAGTCGGGTTCGGGTTCGGTTATTTCGGATTCGGGTTGAGTCGGGTTCGGATCGTAACGGGTCACCGGTCAAATCGGGTCGAGTCATTGCGGGTTGTCAGGCGGGTCGGGTCGACCTAACAGGTCAAAAAAATTGATTTTTTTACAATTATTAAAATATTTTTTATTTAAAAAATAATATTTAATAATAAATCTATTATTTTTATATATTTTAATTATAAAATATATTATATTTTTCAAAATATATTCTTAAAATATAACAAATTGGGTCAACCCAACGGTTTTTTCGGGTTTGAACCCAACGGGTTTTGGGTCTATTGGGTTCGGTTTATTTTGGGTTTCGGGTTCAAATTTTCGGGTCTTAACCCTAAATTTTTAGGGCGGTTCGGGTCGGTTTTTCGAGTCGGGTCAGCTTTTGACAGCTCTAATCACCACAAATAGGACATGATAAGAGATAGGAAAGTGGGATGTAGAATTTCTATTGTGTGATCACAAATTTGAGGGTTTAACGGCTATGTTTGTAATAATTGTGGTTTTTAAGGATATTTTTGAATTTTTCTCGGATATTCTTTTAATCTCCTTGTCCGTTTTAACGCTTAATCCAATATTTTTGTTGGAGATTAAATCCTAGAAATTTTTTGGTGATATCCTAAAACCATACAGAAATGATTTTACGGATCAGTGTGAATTCTAGGATTTTTCAGTGGAAAAAGAGTATTTATTGGATAAGCCGTCTTTTTAATTATGTACTGTAAAGGATTTAAAATATGAAACGGAAGCCTTAAATATTAAAGGTAGCATGATAAAATCATGGAAAATTGATTTTATTGGTCTACATAATTTACGGGACGTTTTGTATTTAGTAAGTTTTTCCATCCGAGGTACATAATTTTACCGCTTTAACGCGAATCCCGTTCGAGACGGGTTTTGGTTTTAAAAGCATATCTTCTCTGCCTTAATAAGGAAGGAACCGAGAGAGAGTTAGATGAGGTTGGACTTTTTCAAATTTTGATCAACTCAATCTAGAAAGAAAAGGAAACAGAGCCAATCGGGACGAGAACGACGGACTCGGTTGCCAACTTCTTCACCACCGGCTACCTCTTCTTCTCCACCTCCTCTGCCCCGTCCACCACCCTCTCCTCCGCCTTCTCTTCTTCATTTTTGTGGGTTCTTGCTGCTGCAAACAAGAACCAGGAAGAGGGTCGGGAAGAGCGACGTAATCGGGAAGAAAGAATGGAGTTCATCACCACCGGTTGTCTTCTTTGCCTCGTCGTACGACGTCGCCGCCGACCACCAGTCCCTCCGACCACCACCCACTGCGAGGGCTGCCACCGGGCAACACCCAACCACCCTTGGGCTCGGGGATCGAGCCACTATCGAGCCAAACGAGCCATAGGCTCAAGTGAAGGTAATTACGATCGAAATTAATTAGTGGGTTGGTTGCGGAGCCACCGTAAGGACCTTTCGGTTCCGCTTTGCTAATTAAATTTATGGTTTTTATAATCTTGACGTTGAACGGTCTCACAGGTTCAAACCGCTCGAGAAACGGACGTCCGGATCTTCAGTTATAGCGAAACAAGTTTTGATACCGATTGGCAGGTAAAGGACTTCGGATAATTACTCGGGATTCGTTGTTTATCAGAATGATCCGAGATTTGGTCACCTTTAAGAACTGTTGCTAATGAACAATTTTTATTTAGAAAATTGTTTCAAAAGTGAAGCGGATAATTAGTTATAATTTCGCCAAGATGGCTCCTTAAAGCTTGATAGCTAAGGATTCATTATGAATCGATATTCGGAAATCAAATCGTTTATCGATTAGAAAGTTATAGGAGTTGAGAATACAACTAAGAAGTGTATCCATGAGCTCGTTGTTGAGAAATCTTTTGTTATATTTGACAGAAGGGTGATAAAGATTACTGTTGAATTGCTAAGGACGTTGAGCACGCCTTCTAAGGCAAGTGGACGGTTCTCTCTTGCATTATTGTTATTAAATGAGGAATTTAATCCCATTTAATATTTGTGTTGGGAACATCTTGTGTGCTTAATAAAATATGATAGGTCGTTATATTTTTTAGAAATAATGACCATGTTATTTATTCAGTTTCGCGATAGAACTGGATTTAGGTCCGTTATGTGTGACCTTGTATGTTTTCTCATGCTGAGACATTATTGTGAAGTAAGTTAGTTTTCAGGGGTAGGAGCCGAGTCTCCGATGACCTCTTTATAACACAGTCTATATTGGGAGGTTTAGTTCGCTATCATATCCCAATATTCGGGTCATGACTCATGCCTCACTCAACGCTGGAGGAGGTGTTTATGCACTCTAGCTAAGTGCAAATTGGTACTAGGTGTTCGTCAATGATCATGGATTTCATCTCTCTCATCTTGACGTCTTCATGTACATGTGGATTCTCGGCAGTTTTAGCCGATTAAAAGTTACTAGCATAATTGTGAAAAGTTTTGAAAGTAATATAAGATAAGTGCGTTAGGCACATTAATGTATCCGGATGGCTAGTCTATTCGACAACCATTCATGCTCCCGATTATGAATGATTCTTAATCAAATTTTGATTAACTCAATCATTAATCGATGGAGGATCTTCAAAATGTTGTGTGATTAATATATGTTCCCAACAATTGTTCATGTTTCGTAAAGGAACCACAAATTGTGGTGTCCTATCTCTTGGATATGCATGCCTCATTCTTATCTTCTATGGGACTGCTAACTATTGGATCATCGACCGATTATCATTCGGATTACGATGCCAATATGTTTAGTCACTACCATAAGAACCAGTCATTTTGTTCACTTGCTTAGTCTTTCATTAGACTAACCCGACCACCTTATTCAATTGCATGGTCGGCTGGTGTCCACCGTTGTATACGACACATCAGGTATTTCTTGGAAGTTGATTTGAGAAGTGGATCAAGAAGTTGAAGAAAAGTTTTCAGAATTTGTGTTTGAGTGAAGTTTATGGTTGGGCCACTACAAAGCTATGTTGGGAAAGAAGAAGCTAAGAGTCTACATACTAAAGACTTTGTTCAGATAGAATATTGTTCTATCATCTTGTCATAAAAGCTAATATTGTTATAAGACCATTTGTACCGCTGTAACGTTTTCTTAACTTTGTAAAGTTGAGTTATCGAATAATAAAGATTAAGTTCTTTTACGACATTTTGTGGTCTTTAACTTTCATACTTTAGATTTAAATGAATCCAACTTTCAGATTTTTTGCTTATTCAGTCAGTTTAAAGCCTTGGGTAGCTTCGGTTTAGTCTTAATCGGGGTTACTGGCGATAATACCTCCAGGGTAGGAAGGGGGTGTTACAATGTTTTTGGGGTTTATAAACTAGTTGAAATTGGAAACTAAATAAAAAAGTAGTTGAAATTCAAAAAGAAGATGTAAACACCATTTAAAATATTAAACTACTTTTAATTGGATATTTCCTATAAGAAAGAAGAATAAAATTAAAAAAGACTAATATAATAAATTCATAATTTAAATTTATTAGGAAAAAATAAACCAGCAAAAACTCCTAGAAAACCTAAAAGAAAGTAGGTTTTCCAAAGCTTCTAGGTTATTTTTGTTGTAACAAGTTGAAGAAACTAGATAGATATTTCTAACTAATTTTGAAGGATGTTTTGTACAATTTCATTTAATTTAATTAGTTTTGTAGTATGGATATTGACACAAGGATGTATGAATACTCTGGAAGTTAATTTATCCTACTTTGTTTGACTGGATCAAGGAAAAACAGTCAGAAAAGGTGATGTTGAACAATATCGGTGGAGAGTTGCAGGAAGGTAAGGCACCTGGGTTCGTCATTCAGGATGACGGATCACTTTGGTTTCAAAACCGCATCTACGTGCCTGTTGTGGATGAGCATCGAAAGATCATCTTAAAATAAGTGCATTCATCTGCATATTCGGTCCACCTTGGAGCCAATAACATGTATAAGGACTTGCGCCAAAACTTTTGGTGGCCAAACATGAAGCAAGATGCAGAAATAGTATGAAAAAATACGAAAATTGAATGCCCTAGTTTAATAAAAAAAACTAATTAGAATTTTTTAATCTTAATTTCTAAACTTAATAAAATGACATTCACATACCGGATTTGATTCTAGATTATAAACGACACTGTGATTGTGCTCATTTGAAACCTCGTCTCCTCCATCATCGTCATCCACATACTCCTCGTTTAAATCAAATGGAGCGGGTGATTTTGCTCCTCCCACCATTAACGACTACGTACAAGTACGAAATATTTAGAAAATAATATTGAAATTTATGAAATTTAACGTAAAAAATAATAAATTGAAATCTAATATTAAAAGGAGGTACCTCTTGGTTTTTTGTCCGAGGAAGGTAGATATCTTCGACCCGCGGATCTTCTGGTTTACTCTTGGGACAAAGGGAGGAACGTCTGCTTAGATGTCACATGTGTCATCCCCTTCACAGGGGTTGGATTTGATGGTTTTGTTCATGGTGTTGCTGTTTCTAATGTTGTTGTCCGAAAGAAGAGGAAGTATGAATTAAAGTGCACATCCAATGGATATAGTTTTATTGCTTTTGCCTTCTCTACTTTTGGAGAGTTAGGGAGTGATGCCCTTGAGTTTGTGTCTAGGGTCGCACGGGCTAACGCTAATATTCGTTCCTTTATTTTTCAGCGCTTGTGATTTGCCTTGAATAAAGGTGTCGGAGCCCAGTTAGTTGTTAGGCTCCCATCCAACTTTGTGTAAACTGGACATCCATCTTATTACAAAGGAATAATTAATTTTTTAAAAAATATTAAAATAAAACAACTAATTTACTTACATTAAATTTTGCAATGAACCAATCCACCATTTTGGGATTCATTTAAGATGGAATTTTTTGAGAGAATATTGATATCGGATTTTTGTAGATGAAAGTGCGATCGAAATGGGTGGACATTAGTCGGTTCATATAGACGAACAATCCACCCGTTAAAAAAATAATTCGAATGGATGGCTCGTCGGTTGATAAGACCGACACACTGGCTCGTCGAACGATACGATTGACAAGTGATTCGGTCACCTCGATCGACAAAATCCTCCTAATTTCATCTTTTCCTGCCCTAGGCTCGTCGATCGAGGCGACCGACAGGGAGACTCGAACTTTAACGATGGACGCTTCAACAGCCAGTGATTTTGTAAGGCAGGGACGAGTGGAACTTTTTATTCAACGACCGAACCGCTATTTATATAAAATAACGCTTGATATTTAATTGTTTTAATTAAATATTTGTAATTAGTATTTTAATTATAAATTACTAGCCAACAACACCCTACCCTAAGAATGAACATGGTTGAAATTTTGTGACTGTTTCTTACTGAATGAAGAAAATATTATTTGTATAAAATGATTGGTTGGTTATTTACTGATCACCTTCTCAAAGGGGAGAAAAATATTATTATGTACTTGAAATGAAAAAAGGATTTTTTTTTAATATGTGTCCATGGGAACACAATTAGAATTCTAATCTTGATAAATCTGAATAATGTTTGTTAATTTTGAATTTTTTAAAAGGGTTCATAAATTCCAATTTAGGAAATAGTTTTTAAATAATTTCCCAAATTAACACTTTTATTGTGTTCCCATCGGCACATATTAGCCGAACCGATAAAAAAAAGTTTCCTGGAAATTACAACAACAACAATATTTGCCCAGTGGAACTTCCCTTACGGGAAATCTGGGGGGTCAAGATGGGGGCACCCCTGGCTTAAAGCGACGGGGGAGCGACCAAAGTTTCCTGGAAATTAAATATCGTTAATTAGAAATCTCCGATCTATCGAAAATACATATGATTATCACCGTTAATTAGAAATCTCCGATCTATATATCGAAAATACTTGAAATTCCCATGGTTCCAATTGTAACAACGTTTTTAGGTTTGATGATTGAGTTAACTTGAGAAGTTTTACTAAGGCTTTGTTCGGGTGTAGATGGAGTTTTTCCTTCTAGCCAAAACAATAGATGAAAAACTCCTATTTTCTACACCCGAAACGACCTATTTTCTACACCCTCCTATCCTTAAGGGTACAAATTTCCTAGAAATTCCGCTCCATATAATAGAATTCCGCTCCGAAAAAACTAGTGCCAAATGAACGCTAAGTGGGTAAGGTAATTTTTGGTAGAATATATCAAATCAATTATTAGGGTCGGGTAATTTGGAAACAAGAGGCAGCCTGCATTAAAGGGTAGGTCACACATTTGGGTAGCTCTACGTGCATATATACACCACACTCCCGTACACCCTAAATCAATCAATAAGGTTGGCAGCCCTCTACCCTCTTCAAGCAGGCACCTGTACCACCACAACAAAAGGATGAAGATTTTCTTGCTATTTCTCATCTCCCTCTTCCTTTTCCAGGTACCTAATATTTGTTGATTCACTATTATCCCATTATTGATCTTTCAATTTATGGCCACTCACCACTGAGTATAATATACTCTGGATCCGTCATGATCTTGGTTTATATATTTGAACGTATACATAGAAGCCAACATAATTTCCTTGGTAAATGTAATGTAGGTGTTTGCCGAGCCATTTTCTTCAACCGACGTGGGTTTCTTTCTTGCTTTTCATGAATTTGAATTTTGGAAAAGATTGTATTACTACTAATGTTGTTGAATATAAAATCTCTATTGGAATATTATTAACCAGATTGATGTGGGTCATGGAGCATCACTTTTCAAGCTTCCTCGTCCAAAGAAGAAAATGTTCAGTATGTTTCACTCTTGTTATTTTTAAAATTTTTTTTTTGGTCGAAAGTTATTTTTTAAATCTTTATTTAAACCTTAATCATTGACATATCCATCGGATCGATTTTGCTTTCTTTAGAGTAGATTTTTCAATTACAGCTTCCAAAACATGTCAAATTGACCACGAACTCACTAGTCGCTACTCAAAATTACACTGCGCATTTGGCACCCTCTTGGAAAAGATTTTTAATTCAAATCCCAATCACATTGATCCAGACCTCCAAAACAGATAAATTGTTCATCTAATAGTCCACCCAAAATCGACCATTCTGAAAAGATTTTGAATGTCTGAACTTAACTTTGAAGGTTTGTAAATCGGATCCAAAGCCTTTCTTGTAATTAATACAAAATTTGCGGTTAAATAGAGAATAAATCTGGGCGGATAACAAATATATTGCCCAATTAACGCAGATTGTGGGTACGCGTGTGCGATGAGGTGCAGAGAAGCGTCGAGGAGGAATGTGTGCAGCAGAGCGTGCAACGCTTGCTGCGCGGAATGCCAGTGTGTCCCTCCCGGCACTTCAGGCCACACCGCTGTCTGCCCTTGCTACGCCAGCCTCCGAACCCACGGCAACAAGCCCAAGTGCCCTTAGAGCGTGGGTGCATTGCAACCCACATATTACCCTATCGACTGCTGTTTAAAGATGCTACGAGTGTATGTTTCAAACATCTTCTTAATTACTTCATGTTTGATCCATCTTGTGGGCTGAGTCCACATATTACACTATTTAGTGTGCACACTTGCATTAACGCATACTCCGTATTGATTATCTAGCACCTATAGCTTTGTAATAATGAGCCAGCAGCGCTTTCGAGCTCTAATCATGTCCCAATAAGCTAATGATATCTATTCGTACAGATTATGCGCTTCATTCAAGTAAGCACTTCCATATTTATTTTACATTATCATGCGTTGGATCGTGAAGCGTTAGTAACAAGTCAGCGAATTAGCAATGTACCATCGACAGCAGAAATAAACAATAAGAACACAGAATTTAGAGAGGAAAACTTTCTGTCCGACCAACAAGTCGTAGAAAGAAAAACCTCTACCCCTGAAACTCCTTCTCGGAGGGTTTGTAATAGAATACTTTTATTAAGTTTCAACAATTACAAGGCAAGTCAAGTTCCTAGTAACTAAGCCACCAACCAAAGTTCAACCAACTAGACTTCTACAACCCTAAACGTAAACCTAAGAGAAAGTAAACTACTGACTCACTTACTTGTATATTCTTCACCGGAAAAAGCCACACACTCGTATACTTGAAAAGCTCTCTCTCCAAGTTCGCCGTAAACAACCACACTTAAACCCTAACAATAACCTAGCTATTTATAAGAAATGAGTCTGATCTCATACGTAATTCTTGCCTGATTACGCAGATTTTCCATTTGACAAATCCCACATTAATAGGAGAAAGTATTGTTTGTGATTTGGATCCTCAACTATGCCGATTCTTGCCAAAAACGTATGATCTCGGATTTCCTAGATAAGATCGTGTGAGCTTTGATCTTATCCTTCCTTTGATCTTCTCAAGCAATCGCCTACACCTGTCGTATCTTCGCAGAAGATCGCTCGTAGAAGATCTGGTAACTTGCCATTTATAGAACGTCATGTTCCTTTCGAGACGTGCTTCCTAAATCTGTCACTCGTTCCCTCTATCGTTCCTCAAAATGTTCCGTCACACGTGAATATGTGCCTATTTTTCTGAAACACTTACATGTAGAAGCAAGTTATACCAACTAAGTTTTTTATCATCAAAACTAAGAGAAACCATGGAACAACGATTGTTCCAACAATTTCCCCCTTTTTGATATGACAAACCTATACAAAAATGCACATCTAGAAACCATTAAGAATATAGATAAAAATTTCCTCTGGTTCCCCCTTAACAGATGCACAGTTGTTCCTACTCATCAAAGATAACAACATATTCCCCCTTAGCCAAAGTTCCCTCTGTCTTTCCTGGACAAAACGCATCTCTGCATTTTTCCTAACTTCCCCCTTTTGACATCATCAAAAGGTCAACAATCATCAAGCAAAACGTAGAACAAATGAACAAATTTAATTGAAACTCAAACCTTTCATAAGCAAAAGATATTTAATTCATAGATAATTGTCACGGAAATCACAACCAGAGAAAACATAAAAACATAAAAGTCTTAACATCCAAGAGAACAACTTAAAAATTTTGAGTGAGAGGTAGATAGGCTAGGGAACAATAGAAGGGTCCACATCATGGTTCGGAGGAGGTGGAATCAGCAACAACAGTGTCAGTGTCTCTCTTAGCCAAGTAACCAATGATGGTACTTAACTGAGAGGATATCTTTTTAAGCTCGAGCAACATCTTGACATTAACACTTCCACTCAGTGAAGAACTCCCAACGTCCATCTGAGCAGTCTTCTTTGCAGTTGTTCCCTTTGAATCACCCTGGTAATTCATCCTCGAGATATTGCGCATATCCAGTGGTAATCCAAAGAACTCCTCTTGAGAAGGAATATACACATTCTTCTCCTTCAGAATTGCCTTTACAAACTAAGGGTAAGGCAAACCATGATTCTTCCCTGTGCTCTTGGCAATGTGTCGCATCATGATCTCAAGAAGACTGATTCTTTCTCTCCTCAAAAACTTATCCAACAGAATCATGTCGTTGATGGTGAGAGTGCTCCTCTTTTCCAGCCTGGGAAAAACAACCTTGATCAAAAACTGATGTGCAATGCATGCAGTGTAACCAAGATCGTTGGTAGAGTAAGGACCAGCACCAGACACATTCCCCATAACGCGCTTGATGAGTTGAGCCTTGTTCCTTGTCTAGTTGCTCGAAGTATGCAACTCCCCATATCCTTCACTAGGTACCTTCATAACCTTTGCAACAGACCCCAGAGAGAAAGAAATTTCCGATCCTCTAACCGTAGAGAAACCCAAGGGACTAGAGGAGAGATCAACCAGTTGATAGTTTGAAAAGAAATCAACAAGAACAGACACATTTACCTTGACCTTTGAAGCACAAATCTTTTCCCAACCTTGGAACTTGAGAAGTTCCCAGAACTCCTCCAAGTCATTCTCTTTCATAAATTCCTCGTCGATCACCAGAGGAGCGACGACCTTCTTTGCACCCTTCTTAGAAGTTCCTTCTGATTCCATTGGCAATTTTCCTTTTGCCTTAGCAGACTTGAGGTCCTTTTCAACCTCCTTCTCAATTTCCTCCTCTTCTTCATCTTCTCCCTCACCACCAGACTCCATCTTTTCCTCAGACTCCACCTCCTCAAGTTCAGAACCAGTCTCTTCCTCGACTTCTTCTAGTTCTTCTTCCTCAGCAGACTCTTCGACCACCGTTTTCTTTGAAGTGGTGGCAGTGGATCGAAGGTTGTACTTTTTGCATGAAGGATGTGTCTTCTCCTTCTTGGAGGCAGGGGAAGGAGTCCTTTCCGAATCAGATACATGAAGAATCTGAGTCAGATGGGGAGGGACTCGCTTTCTTGCCTTGGTCTTGCCTTGGCTGGTTGGTTTGACCCATCCAGGACGCAAGTGCACCGGTAAAGCTTTCGCCTTTTCTGGTTCTTCAGAAGATTCCTTGGGAGGTGAGTTAACCTCTTCTTTCTTGTTGTCACCCAGCCCTTCGTTTCCTTCCTTTGTTTCAGCAGGTTTTTCAAAGGGGTTTTCCGAGGGGATCATGGAGGGATCCTTTTCTGACTCCTCGGGAAAAGCTTCCTTTTCACTTGGAGCACCATCAACAGCCTTGGCTCCAAGGTCAGCAACAGCATCAAATTGAGATTCAAGCTTAGAAGCGGGTGAGGGAGAGGAAAGTTTGGCCTTTTTGAGAACGTCAAGTTTGGCGTGAAGAACCTCGAGTTCGGAATCATCAAGGCCTTCGATGTTTAAGACAGGGGTGTTCGAAGAAGATTCCATTGAAGCAAGGAAGAAGAAGGATTGAAGCTTGATGAAGATTTAGGGTTTTCGAAGGTAAAACAGAGGTGCGGTGAAAAATAATGACCAAGAGAGAAGGGATTATAAAGCACACCTTTTTCCTTGTAGATTAAGATTACAATCTTCACAACATCTTCTATCCATATCTCATTGGATAATACTTCCCATTACCGCCATGAAGATGAGACTGCGCAAAACATCCTATCGTTCCTTGTAAAAGCACTGTGCAACGAATGGATTTTTCAAATTCACAGTCACAACAGTTATCACACTGCGTCCTGATAGCTTGCATATAGGTGTAGTTTAGATGCATGTTTTATGTTGTTTTTGCATAAGTTTTACTTAGTTTTAGTTAGTTTTAGGTTAGTTTCTAGGATCTAGTATTTTCGGGTAGTTGCGCTTGTTTTGTTCGGTTTACAGATCTTTAGGTAAACAAGCATGGACGGGTTGGATCTTAGATGATTGTGGTGGATTTGATGAATCTTAGAGTGATGCAAGTGCACATTGGAAGAGCTAAGGTCCAAGAGCTTGAGGGTAAGAATTCTTAAACCCTGGCCATGCATTGGAGTCTTGTTTTGACACCACTTTCTTGAAATGCTTGGTTTGGGTGATATAGTGGTCGTATGAAGCTGAATTTGGTATCATTGGAAAGCTAATTCGAAGAGCTACAATTCATATTTGTACTCCGAGTCCAAATTCCAACTCCAATGGGGTCAAAACAGCCTCTGAAGTATCACTTGAATGTTGAGCCGAGGGTAAAAGCGCGGGAGAGTTAAGAATTGCGCGGCCGCGCTTTTCATGGTCAAGCCACGTACTTCCAACAGAATCTAAAAGCGCAGGTTAGACACTAGTTGCGCGGCCGAGCTTTTATGGGACAAGCCGCTCTTTCTGGCGCTTCGTGGGAGGTTTATAACCGACATATTGGGCTTCATGTTTTGCTAGTCTTATGTTATTTTTGGATATTGTGGCTTGGGATATTCTATCTTTAGATATTGTTTGGGATATTTAAACTCTTATTCATTTCTATCTTTTTCATAACATTAATCATAATTTGGAGGCTAGGGTTTTCTTCTCTAGAGCCAAACTTTAAACATTTGTAAGTTTTTCTTAATTTTAATTATGCATTGCTAAATTCCTTTGTGTTTGGCTAGTTATTGAAGTCATGATTTGCATATTGTTATGAGGTTTGATTGATTCTTAATAAACTTGAATAGAATTTATCCCCTATGCTTAATTGAATCTAAACTAGGATTTTGTTAGATTAGCTACCTAATTGAATTTCTAGTTATGACTGAATCTTATTAATTACCGGTCGGAGTTAACTTGATCAAGAGTATACTTTAATCAATTTAGTACCGGTTGGACTAGTTGGTTGAAGAAGGGAATAAATTCACAAGTCACTTAGATGTCTAGTTGCTCTAAATGTTTGTTTCTATTGATAACTTGAATCATTATGATGTTGTCTAATTGAATCTAGAAGGTCTTCAAGGTTGTTAGATGATTAGGGTTGTTAGACTGGTAGTTCTATCAACTAAATCTGAAGTTCGGGTCATAATCCTTAGTAGGGTCATAATCCACAATAGATTATTCAAGTGAGAAGAGAATCAAGAGAACCGATGATCAACAAAGCAATGTCATGACGGATTTAACTAGCTGAACACACTTGTCTCTCATATATTAAAATCATATTTACTTTTATTTTTGCATAGTAGTTTAGACTTTCAATCATAACCCCCCTTTAGTTACTTGGCATCTAAGTAACAACACAAATACACGAGTCTTTGTGGGATCGACCCTTACTTACCGCTCTACTAAGTTTGGTTAAGTTAGGATTCTTTGATAGGTATAACGACCATCGAAAATACTTCATCATGTCCTCTTTGAGCTGATTGACGTCTTTTCTTTTACAGAAAAATCTTCAATTTTAATCAAATACGTTCCTTCAAAAATCACAATCTCCAAACCACTAGTTCCATTCCTCGTTACCATGAGTAGATAAAAAGGCCTGTTTGAACGGACAAGGGACAAGGGATGTTCCATTCAAACTTTTTGAGGGTTTGGGATATTTTTGACATCCAAACAATTATTCCCCGTTTAAAGGTACAGAAATGGGGTTCATAGGGAATGTTTGTTTGGACCAGGCTAAAGGACAGCTTTTAACCAACCATCATTTCGGCTTGAAGTGAGGGATAAAATAGATCAAGTTGGTTATTTTGGGCTAAAAGAAAATCTTAGATGTAATCATTTCAGTTTTAGTTCCTTTTAGCATGCAACACTTAAACAATTTCTAATGTATATAACATCAATGCATAGAGGAAAGATATAAGCCATTAGAAAACATGTCAAATGATACGTAGTTCCCTGAGAAGTTACCTCTTTAGCCAGGCACTAAGGGAATAGAGGATCGGGACTTGTTTACTCCAAGGAAATCATTCCTAGCAACATCCTCAGATGCTCATAGGGTTTTCTATCCAAAGCCTTGGTGAAAATATCTGCAACTTGATTTTCAGTCCTACAATGATCCATCTTGATAAAACCTTTTTCAACATTAACTCGTACGAAATGATGTCGAATATCTATATGTTTGGTTCTAGAATGATAAACAGGATTCTTATAGATATTGATGGCACTTGTATTGTCACACAAGATAGGTATAGTTTCAAGAGACATACCAAAATCCACCAGTTGTTGTTTTAACCACAAAACCTGGGAACAACAGGCGGATGCTGCGACATACTCTTCTTCAACCGTGGAAAGAGCAACCGAATTTTGCTTCTTCGATCCCCAAGACACCAAGTAAGGACCAAGAAATTAGGTCATGTCTGATGTGCTCTTCCTATCTACCAAGTGACCTACAAAATCTACATCCGAGAAACCAACAATATTGAACGAGTTTTGTCTTGGATACCATAGACACAACCCATCATTCCCTTTCAAGTACCGCAAAATTCTCGTCACTTTTTTCAGATGTGTTTCTTTAGGATTAACCTGAAATCTAGAACAAAGACACACACTGAACATAATATCTGGCCGAATGGCCATTAGGTACAATAGGGAACCAATCATTCCTCGGTACATCGTTTGATCAACATCAACGCCATTAAGATCAACATCAAGATGAGTATTAGGAGAAATAGGAGTATCAAATGGTTTCGTAGAATCCATACCATACTTCTTCAATAGCTCCTTGATGTACTTTTGTTGATGTACCTTCGTTCCCTCATCACTTTGTACCACTTGTAGACCAAGAAAGAAAGTGAGTTCACCGATAATGCTCATCTCAAACTCACTGCTCATCAGATTTTTGAAGCTTTCTACAAGTTCAGGGTTAGTAGAACCAAATATAATATCATCAACATATACTTGAACTACTAGTACCTCACCGTCTTGTTCCTTTAGGAATAATGTCTTTTCGATCACACCACGTCTGTACCCATTTGACAATAGAAACTGGGAGAATCTATCACACCAAGAAAGAGGCGCCTGTTTAAGACCATAGAGAGCCTTATCCAGCACGTAGACATGGTTAGGGTGATCAACATCTTCAAACCGTGGAGGCTGCAACACATAACACTAGTACAGATTAAAGTTCTCTCAGGAGTTTTATTACACTACTTTAGGGGGTTATTGAACCCCTGTTATATGTGTGGCCGAGAAAAAACTCTCGGGGGTTTTTAAAAACCCCCGAGAGACATACAAACGCTCAGGGTTTTTTATAAACCCCCGAGAAATATTTCTAGGGGCTTTATTATAAAATCCCGATAAATGTTTCTCAAGGGTTTTTTCAAAAAATCCTCGAAAAGCACTTCTTGGGGGTTTTGAAAAACCCCTAAGAAATTGTTGATAAATTTTTTTAAAAAAATTGTTAAAATCATTACCCAATACTATCATGTACAGATTTTCCAAACAAGACTCCAATGTTTAAATAACTGTCTAATGTCGATTAAACACAAACAAAGCACTGTTTTTACAACTAATATTTGAAGTTCTAAATTCTAAAGGCCGAAACAACACAATATTGTCTACTGGAAGTCTAAAAGCCAAGTTCCAAATTCTAAAGTCCAATAAAACACTACTACAATTCTAAAAACCAAGTTCCAAATGAAAGTGTAGGGGCTATTACGCATTTTGTGTCTCCAAATATTGCAACCTTTCCTCTCGCAACTCATCAATAAGATGTATGTAGTAGCAAGTCGGTTGACGATGAGGACGATGGAAATCTGAAGATTTCGATGAGGACTACCTAATAATAACAAAAGGTCAAAGAAAATGTCAACAAACGACAATACTTCTGACCTATTTTAACTAGAATGCATAAAATCCTCTAAACTAGAGCTGCTGGGGAACGCAACATACCAGAAATATCCAAATATGTCTCTGGAAGAATTGGAGGACCGTTATCAATAGGCTTGCTAGCTCCATTGAAAATCGTCCAAGCATATCCAACGAGACATGAGTTTTCAAAACGTTCACAAAATATTTGAAGTATATACATCAGGAAGGAATGATGTAATGCAAAAAAAAAGAATCATTCTCAACAAAGAAAAACAAGGCCTGTGTCTTAGATAAAGACAAATTATTATTGGATTGTATCCATGCAAAAAAGAGAATCATTCTCAATTTCAATGAATATTTTTTTAACTATGCAACAACGATGTAAGTACCTGCACAACAACCTTCTCACCATCAACTTCCAGGACTTGACCTCGACGAGTAGTTCCATCTCTTAGACGGATATTTACAATCTCTTGATATTTGGATCCCTACACAAGAAAAGCATAGAATATTGATCGCCTCTCGTGTGTGCGAGGGTCAAGAGATACAATTTATAACCCGACCCCGTTGTAGTACGTGGTGGGTGTCGAACACTCGGGAAGTCTACTCGATCGATGTGCCTAGATACTAGGGAGCTAGAAAGGAGAGCACAAAACAAAGGAAAACAAAGAAAACAGTCGGGACCGACACTGAGGTCACGTCGGGCCCGAGTTTGGCGACAAGAGGAAGTCGGAACCGACACTGGGTAAGTCGGGCCCGAGGTAGCTGGGTTTGTCGAACTTCAAAGATTAAAAGTAGATCTTGGGCTTTTGGGTTCCTTCTCTAGTAGATTAAGGCTTATCCACCCCAATTCAAGCAATGAGTGATGATCGGACTAGGATCGAGTGCTTTCGCCCTCGTTCCAACCACTTCTACACATCGATCATTGGGGAAATCCCCTTCGAAGCAAGGTCTTGAGATTGACACATGTTCACTTTCGCTACTTTGCCAATCTCAAGCCTTGATTCCCGACTTTCGCAAGGAATTGTAGCTCTATGTAGAGTGGGTTCCTTAGATCAATCACTCAAGGCTATGGAATTGGGGTTTCTAGCCCAAACCTAGCTAGGGTTTTCCCCCATAACCCAAGATCAAGGAGATCTACTCCATGTGGCAAACAAAGAAAGCAAACAAATCAAAAGGGAAAGCAATCAACATCATCAATCTCAAAACAAAGCAAAGTTTCATTCAAATCAAAAGCAATCCACAAATTCCAATCAAGGGTTTCTAAATCCACAAGATCAAAACAAAGAAAATCTAATCTATCAACCAAACCTATCAAATCTTCCTCTCCCTTGGCCGATTCTCTCTCTTCTCCTTCTCCTCTCCTTCCTCCTTGTTCTCCAAGAATCCTCTTGGCTCCCCTTGGAACCCCCCCTTTTTGTGTGTGTGTGGGAACCCTTTCTTAGGAGACAAGAGGGCCTTTTATGGATTAAATGAGAGGCAAAAGTGGAAGTCTACAATTTCGTGCCTTGGAGCCCAAGTAGTTCGGTGACCGACTCGGATCGACACGGAGGACCTCGGGCCCGAGTTACTGTGCATCTCGGTCCGAGGTTGAAATTTCAAGTTGGGCCCGAGGTTGGTTGCAACTCGGTCCGATCCTCGTTCCACCTTCTTTTTGTTGTCTTCTCTTGTTCTTCTTCATGGCTTGCTCCTCTCTTTCCTCCTTAGCTCGGGCCTTGCTCCATGTCTCGACCCTCCTTCAAATCGATCCTTGATCCATGCCAAATTACCTACAAAACACATAAAATGCGTATAGTCTCCGAATCTCATAGAAATACGGGAACTAAGCTAAAAAGGAACAAAAGGCACAAGAAAAGGGGAAAAAGAAACATATTTACAAAGGAAATCACATATGATAACACCACCAAATAGAGAGACATCAAATATTCTAAACAAGAGAAGCAAAAAGCCATAAATCTACCAAAATGAAAAGAAACTAGAAGCTCAAAGGTACCTACCTTGACTTTTTCGAGTATAACCAGTGGCCCAACAACTCCAAAAACAGTTCTATATTCAGTGCACATAAATTGAAGGTCAATGCTTATTGCCCATTTACAGTTCACATATTAATAAGAGATCAGTTTGACATTGCCAGTATAAATCCATTCCACATAAACTAATTTCAAGTGTACACTGAAACAAAATACAGAAAACAATATGTGTACAACCAAAATGAAATACTATGCCTCAAAAAACAACACTGTGTAAAACCAAACCAGAAAACAATCTATGCAAGATTCAACTTACTGGTACAACAGTGTTAACAAGTCCCATCTTCTCAGCCTCAGAAGCTGTGTAAAACCTTGTTAAAAACCACATCTACCGTGCCTTTTTGGGTCCAATCTGATCCATTCTCAACCCAATTAAACAAATGAAATACAGAAAACAATCTGAGGGTTTCATTGAAGAGGCTTACCAAACGGGACATAATGGAGCTTCCATATCCGGCGTCATAGTTGCCTACCTAATCAATGCACAAATAACAGAAATTCAGTAATAACTTCAAATGCAGATTTAGGTAGGAGTCCTAATATTCATACAACATAGAAAATAGAGCAATAAAACAAGAACCTTGGGACCGGTTTGGCCAAACACAGCATTATCTGCAGCTATAGTCAAATCACAAACCATATGTAATACATGCCCTCCTCCAACAGCATATCCAACAACCTTGAGTGGGAGAAAGAGAACAAGTGAGATTGCAATGCAAGAAGGAGGAAAAAAGATAAAGAAGAGCATTGGATTTTACCATTGCTATTACTGGCTTTGGAAGCCTACGAATCTGCACATGTACATAAAAAAAGGGCCAGAGATTCAACAATGCACAAAGTGTTGGTGATTTGTGAAAGTCATCAATCCATTTGGTGTGAGTTGTAAATGGATAAGTGTGGGAATTACCAAGGGTATCAATTAGGCTTGGGGCGTGTGGGAGGCACGGCCTAGTAATCGGCCCAATGGTAGCTCTAAGGGTTGAAAGAGAGGTTAGGACTCATGTGTGTGGATCGGCGTTGGCATCGGTTCAAGGGCGCCAAGGGCGCGCCTTGATCGATCGAACCAAACATGAGGTTCGCGGACTGGCCGAGGCACTAGCGCCGGCGCGCCGCTGCGATGGTGCAAGAGCGCGACAGCCGTGGTAAGGCTAGGCGCGCCGAGTGCACTGTTTTGTATGTTTTGCAAATGTGGCTTGATTCATGCAATGAATTTGCAATGTGATGATTCCTAGGTTGAGAAATAAAGCTCAAGGACTATGTGGCAAAATTTGAGAGCTAACCAAAGCTTGGAACCTCGGTTTTAAGCTAGCTCAAGTTAGGAGCTGTTTTTGGTTTGAGCTGGTTTTGAGCTAGGGCGTTGACCTTTTGGCTTCGCGAAAGCTTCACCGAGCCTCGTAGTGATGAGACACACGTTTCATGTCTCGAGCATGTGGGCGTGCCAAACTAGCTCGAAGCTATCTTCCCCCCATAATGGGTCGCGCGCGCCTATGGGCCATTTTGGGCCTTTTGCCTTGAGTTTTGGATAAGGATGAAGTTTGAAATTTGAAAAGTTGTTAAGGGAGGTTACCAAGTTGGTTATAACCAACTCCCTACTTTTCCTCCTATATTCTCTCCTTATTTTTCTCAACAAATTAACTACCATCCTCTCTCTCCATAACCACCCATCCTCTTGCTTATAAATTGAGATGGGGCACCTCTTGCACAAGGGTTCGAGAATTCATTCTCTTGAGAGGGTCGTGAGTTCTAATAAAATCACGAGAGTTGTGTTTGATCATTCTACATCAATTCACAAGACACTTATTGAAGAACGAGGTGCGTATATATGCAATGATGATACATGCTTGCCACATGTTCATTGTATAGCAACGTTTTATCTCACAACGTTATTGTGGTTATACCCTAGGCATATTAATAGGGGCAATAAACGTTGAAGGAAAGATCGGTCTAACCTTTCGACTCGTTGCCTTATCTAGATAAGTCATGTTGTTTATGGTTTTAATATTTTAACTTGTGCTAACATAAACTAACAACATTCGGCGGTGATTACCCTTGTGGTCTACACCCAACGAGATTACCTTCGGGTCTACTCACGAGATTACCCTTCGGGGTCTACTAATCGTCTTGATTACCCTTCGGGGTCTACAAGAGCCGAATCTAACCTTCAACTAACAACACTAACTAAAACTAACAATCTTCAACGTTTATTTATTGTTTTAGTTTTTGTTGTTTTGTGACTTGCAAGGCAATTGATAATGGCAAAAATGAGTGAATCATCGATTAAGGAGATGGCCTCTAAGTTCGTGAAACTCGAAAAGTTTGAGGGCCTGGATTTCCGTCGATGGCAAAAGAAGATGCATTTCTTGCTTACTTCTTTGAAAGTGGTGTATGTGCTTACAACACCATGTCCAGAGATACCACCCCCATACCGGATGTGGTCGAGAATGAGACAGAGGAACAAAGCCAACAAAGGCAAGCCATAGCGCTCGAACATAGGCGTTATGGGAAATGGGAGAATGACGACTACATATGTCGTGGTCATATCTTGAATGGTATGGCGGACTCCCTCTTCGATGTGTATCAAAACTATGAGTCCGCTCGTGGTTTGTGGGATGCACTCGAAGGGAAATATTTGGCCGAAGATGCTTCGTCCAAGAAGTTCCTTGTTTCTAACTTCAACAATTATAAAATGGTGGACTCTAGACCGGTGATGGATCAATACCATGAATTGGTACACATATTGGGTCAACTTACCCAACATGGAATTGCTATGGACGAGAATTACGCCGTCTCATCCATAGTGGATAAGTTGCCTTCTTCATGGAAAGAGGCAAAACATCTTCTCAAGCATTCCAAGGAAGACATGAATCTTGTCCAACTTGGCTCCCATCTAAGGATTGAGGAGGAGTTCAAAATGAACGATAAAGGGAAGAAGAATGAGGAAAATACCGCCCATTCGGTGAATACCATAGAGGCGGCCAAACGCAAGGGCAAGGGCGCCAAGGGCTCCAAGTGGCCCAAGAAGTCCAAGGGTGGTAAAATAAGCAAAGGCGTGAAGCGTGTCTCTAATGAAAAGATCAAAGGGACATGCTGGAATTGTGGCAAGATTGGCCACATGAAACGGGATTGCGACGCCAAACCCGTGCGCAAAGACAAGGGCGCGCCTACGCCTAAGTCGGGCTCGGGCGCAAGCCACGAGCAAGGTACTCCAATGGAATTTGGTTTATCTAAAAATGATTCATTATTTAGTGTATCTAAAATTGATGAATGTCTTGTCTTGAAGGATGAGAATTTAAATTGGTGGCTTGACTCGGGAGCCACCACACATGTGTGCATGGACAAAAGATGGTTCAAGAACATGAAGGATATGGAGGACGGTTTAGTTCTCTACATGGGAAACGAGTCGACGATTCCGGTCTTAGGAAAAGGAGACGTGCTTCTACACTTTACAAGTGGGAAGGAACTTATTCTACATAATGTATTGTACGCACCCAACATTAGAAAGAATGTTGTAAGGAACTTATTCGATTGGTCTTTGAGGCCGATCGTCTAGTAATAAGTAGGGCAGGTATATTTGAAGGCTTCGGCCACTATAAGAACAATATGTTCCTACTTAATGTAATCAATAATAATAAAGTTATGTATGATTACATGGTGGTGTCAAATTAATCGGTTTATGATTTGTGGCACGCGAGGTTAGGGCATGTCCACATGAAACGCATGTTGGATATGGTAAAGGATCAAGTTATTCCTAACTTTGAACCTACACAAGAAAAGTGTAAAACTTGCTTGCTAACCAAAATAACTAGGCTTCCTTTCAAGAGAATTGAAAGAGAGGAAGGTGTCCTAGGTCTAGTCCATTCGGACTTGGGGGATTTGCATGCAACGCCATCGTTGGGTCAAAAGCATTATTACATAACGTTTATTGATGACTACTCTAGGTATTGCTATATCTATCTTGTTCATTCAAAGAGTGAGGCACTTGATAGATTCAAGGCATATAAAACCGAAGTAGAATTGTAAACCGGAAATAAGATCAAAAGACTACGAACCGATCGTGGTGGTGAGTATATGGACAAGGAGTACTTTGAGTCTTGTGGTATTATCCATGAGACAACGGCTCCATATACACCTCAACAAAATGAGGTGGCGGAACGAAAGAATCGTGTGCTTAAGGACATGGTAAATGCCATGTTGTCCTACTCCGGGTTAAAGAACTCATTTTGGGGTGAAGCGATGCTTACGGCCAACTTTATCTTGAATAGAGTGCCTAGCAAAAGAAGTCGCCAATCACCTTATGAGTTGTGGTTCAAGAAGAAGCCTAGTCTTGATCATCTTCGTATATGGGGATGTCGTGCGGTCGTAAGACTCACGGACCCTAAACGAAACACTTTGGGAGACAGGGGCGTTGAGTGCATCTTCATTGGATATGCACATAATTCTAAGGCCTATAGGTTCTTTATTATAGAGCCTAATCATGCAATTTCGGTAAATACCGTGATAGAATCGCGTGATGCAATATTTGATGAGACTAGATTCACATCTAGTCCGAGGCCTAGAGAAAAGGACCAAGAAGAAGTTGATCCATCCTCGGATCCAATGGAAACCGAGGAAGAACCAACATCGGCGCTTGGACCGAGAATAACTCGGTCCATGTCCCGTGCCTCCGCGCCACAAGGCGCGACACAAGGCACATCCGGAAGGGCGTCGCAAGGCGCGCCCTTGGCGCCTAGTGGAGACGACACCTGTGTGACGCCGATGCTCGAGCGATTGGACCCAAGTGAGGAATTGAGATCGCCAAGGCGCAAGGCTGCGGAGATCGAGGATGAGGATGCCGGCGCGCCTAGTGATGCCGAGGACGACGCCGTGGCATTGCTTGGAACGAGTGGCGTCGGTGTGCCTACGCTGAGGGCTCAAAAGCGAAAGCGACGTAGAGTGCATGAGGCACTAGCGATGGGACACAAGTCTCGCGAGCCCATCTTTGAGATGTTCTTTGTTGAAGGGTCTAGAGAAAACGTGGGTCAAAGAATTTCATATTTACATATGGATGAGGATCCCAAGACTTTCAACGAAGCCATGACTTCTCAAGATGTTTCATTTTGGAAAGAAGCAATCCAAGATGAGATGGACTCCATTGTTGGTAACAACACATGGGAGTTGTCGGACCTTCCACCCGGATGCAAGCCATTAGGGTGTAAATGGATCTTCAAAAGGAAGATGAAGGCCGATGGGTCCATTGACAAGTTTAAGGCTCGATTGGTAATCCAAGGCTTTAGACAAAGAGAGGGTGTAGATTATTTTGACACCTATGCCCCCGTGGAAAGAATCACCACGATAAGACTCTTGATTGCTTTGGCAAGCATTCATGGTCTTGTCATCCACCAAATGGACGTGAAGACGGCGTTCCTCAATGGAGATTTGGATGAAGAGGTTTACATGAAGCAACCCGAAGGATTCGTAGTGGAAGGACAAGAACATAAGGTATGTCGTTTGACCAAATCACTTTATGGTCTTAAGCAAGCGCCTAAACAATGGCATAATAAGTTTGATGAAGTAATCTTGGCCAATGGTTTCAAGATAAATCAAGCGGATAAGTGTGTGTATAGCAAGTTTGATAAATCTGGTCAAGGAGTTGTCATTTGTCTATATGTTGATGACATGCTTATATTTGGTACAAACCAAATGTTAGTGGATAAGACAAAAGAATTCTTGTCTACTAAGTTCTCCATGAAGGATCTTGGAGAGGACGATGTGATCTTAGGAATTAAGATAGTGAGGGATGGCAAGGGCTTGGCCCTAACACAATCACATTACATCGAAAAAGTGGTGAAACGATTCTATTGTGATAAATCCACGCCAATGAGCACGCCTATGGATCCTAATGTGAAACTCCTTCCTAACCTAGGAGAACCAATTTCACAACTTGAGTATTCGCAAGTTATAGGGTGCTTGATGTATGCAATGACGAGTACACGCCCCGACATAGCATATGTCGTGGGCAAATTGAGTCGATACACAAGTCGAACAAGTGAGAGTCATTGGAACGCTCTAAGAAGAGTGCTTCGTTATTTGAAAGGAACAATGACTTATGGTATTGTATACATGGGTAATTCTTCTACTTTAGAAGGCTATACCGATGCAAGTTGGATCACCAATATGGAAGACCATTCGTCGACAAGTGGTTGGGTATTCCTATTGGTTGGTGGCGCAATTTATTGGGCATCCAAGAAGCAATCTTGCATAACGACTTCGACGATGGAATCGGAGTTTGTTGCGCTTGCCTCGGCGGGCAAGGAGGCTGAATGGCTTAGGAATCTCGTGTTGGAGATCCCCTTGTGGCCAAAGCCGATTTCCCCCATCGCTATCTTTTGTGATAGCCAAAGCACGTTGGCAAAGGCCTATAGCCATGTGTATAATGGGAAATCAAGACACCTTGGTGTGAGGCATAGCTCGGTTAGAGAATTGATCACACATGGAGTCATCTCGGTTGTCTTCATTCGAACACACAATAACCTTGTCGATCACTTGACCAGTGGCGGACCCAGGGGGGCTTGAGGGGGCGGCCGCCCCGGCTTCCCCCCGAGAGCCACTAGTAGTGTACGATAGGCGCGGTCCCGTTCGTTAAATTTCTGTCGTTCAGCCCCTGCTTCAGCAATGGCGGCCGATGGGGAAAAAGGGAGAAGGGTAGAAGACGCCCTTTCACTTTTTTTTGTTTTAAAATTTTTAAAACAAACGACGCCGTTTTGGCATCGTTATTAAACGAGTTTTTTCAATTTAACGAGTTGGGTTGGGAATGTTGCCACGGGCCACGAGGCCCACCACGGCTGATTTAGCCTCTTTAATCTTTAAAATTCAAAGTTTTGATGTTGCCCAATAATAATATGCAAGCCCTCTCTTGTAATTTTATTTTTATGTTTGTAAGTTTGTCTATTTGGAAAATTTTAAGATTAAATTATTTTTATTTTATTTTATTCAAGATTATTGATTGAAATAAATTAATTATTGATTTATTTAGTTTGAGTGGAAGGTTTACTTTGAAAAGATTTTATTTGATTGTGTAAGTAATTTAATTAAAATATTTTTTTATGTAGAATTATGAATAAATTTGTGCTTAGAAGCCCCAATTGGATTTTTAAATAAATTTTATGAGCATGATAAACAACCAAACATTAAAATTAATGCCAATATGGGTGAATCTAGCTCCAAAAGTGTTCGAATATGTGACAGCGAAATTATTATTGATCCAGATTACGGAAACCTATCAATGATGTTAATGGATAAACCCGCCCCCCCCCCCCCCCCCCCTTCGACAATTTCTGGGTCCGCCACTGCACTTGACGAAGAGTTTGGCAAAAGATTTGGTGTATAAGGCATCACGAGGGATGGGGCTAAAATCCTTGCAACTCTAAGATTTGGACACCCAATTCCCCCTCATCGAAAGGTGTGGGCTGAATTCAATGTGGAAAGCCAATTCATGGAGTTGGAGAGCATGCTAAAAATCCCATCAAAGGTAAATGCTCTGGGCCTACATGAAACTAGTCTTGAAACAAAGTTTCATTAATGAGTCTTTGGAAATTGCTATGTAAGGCACTTTAGAAGACTCAACTATGCATGTGTGGAAGTATAAGGCTTCTTCCAAGTAAGAGTCCGACGATTACTTGACTAAAGCACATGTGAGAAGATAATGGACGAAAGAGCCTTTTTACAAAAGCGTCAAGGATAGCACATATACGCTAAGAAACTCATGTGTAAAAGTTACTACATGTACTTAAACAAGTTGATGTGGTTCAAACCTTAGGAGTACCACGATTCTTTAGTGCATGAATGTGATGATTACAAGTTGTAAATTCAAGTCTACGGACATTTACATCTATACATAGAGTTTGTTTTATAAAAGTTCAAATTTATGACGTTGCACAAATGGGGGAGGAATGTTGGTGATTTGTGAAAGTCATCAATCCATTTGGTGTGAGTTGTAAATGGATAAGTGTGGGAATTACCAAGGGTATTGCTTAGGCTTGGGGCATGCGGGAGGCACGGCCTAGTGATCGACCCAATGGTAGCTCTAAGGGTTGAAAGAGAGGTTAGGAATCATGTGTGTGGATCGGCGTTGGCATCGGTGCAAGGGCGCCAAGGGCGCGCCTTGATCGATCGAACCAAACATGAGGTTCGCGGACTGGCCGAGGCACTAGCGCCGGCGCGCCGCTGCAATGGTGCAAGCGCGCGACAGCCGCGGTAAGGCTAGGCGCGCCGAGTGCACTGTTTTGTGTGCTTTGCAAATGTGGCTTGATTCATGCAATGAATTTGCAATGTGATGATTCCTAGGTTGAGAAATAAAGCTCAAGGACTATGTGGCAAAATTTGAGAGCTAACCAAAGCTTGGAACCTCGGTTTTAAGCTAGCTCAAGTTAGGAGCTGTTTTTGGTTTGAGCTGGTTTAGAGCTAGGGCGTTGACCTTTTGGCTTCGCGAAAGCTTCACCGAGCCTCGTAGTGACGAGACACACGTTTCATGTCTCGAGCGTGTGGGTGTGCCAAACTAGCTCGAAGCTAGCTTCCCCCCATAATGGGCCGCGCGCGCCTATGGGCCATTTTGGGCCTTTTGCCTTGAGTTTTGGATAAGGATGAAGTTTGAAATTTGAAAAGTTGTTAAGGGAGGTTACCATGTTGGTTATAACCAACTCCCTACTTTTCCTCCTATTTTCTCTCCTTATTTTTCTCAACAAATTAACTACCATCCTCTCTCTCCATAACCACCCATCCTCTTGCCTATAAATAGAGATGGGGCACCTCTTGCACAAGGGTTCGAGAATTCATTCTCTTGAGAGGGTCGTGAGTTCTAATAAAATCACGAGAGTTGTGTTTGATTATTCTACATCAATTCACAAGACACTTATTGAAGAACGAGGTGCGTATATATGCAATGATGATACATGCTTGTCACATGTTCATTGAATAGCAACGTTTTATCTCACAACGATATTGTGGTTATACCCTAGGCATATTAATAGGGGCAATAAACGTTGAAGGAAAGATCGGTCTATCCTTTCGACTCGTTGCCTTATCTAGACAAGTCATGTTGTTTATGGTTTTAATATTTTAACTTGTGCTAACATAAACTAACAACATTCGGTGGTGATTACCCTTGTGGTCTACACCCAACGAGATTACCTTCGGGTCTACTCACGAGATTACCCTTTGGGGTCTACTCAATCGTCTTGATTACCCTTCGGGGTCTACAAGAGCCGAATCTAACCTTAAACTAACAACACTAACTAAAACTAACACAAAGCAGCAACTTGTGAACAGACAATTCCTTACTCTTCAACTACTTTGTTGAATTAAATCTTGGGGTTTAGAATCTCAGCTTTCTAAACACTTTATACCTACAAATCCAAGACATTGAGACTAAATTTAGTCACTCACATACAAGCATGTGATGTAGATAATCCAACACATTCTAGAAAATCTCAGGTTTTTGATTTTGTCTTTTCGCTTTCGCACTCAAGCTTTTAAAGCACCATAATAGCGATTTAGAATAGAATAGGGAACAGGGAAGACCAAAAATTGAAAGCGGCCAAACTCATTGTGTAAACTTTTCACATTTCATGTCAACAACAAACAACATCGAACGCAAACAAGAGTACATGGCATTCAGTCAAGTTATTAAACAGAATGTTCTATTGTTTGTGCACAAGTTTCATCAATAGAAACAGCAACACAAAACAAAAGGCACAAGCACTGAGAAAACTTATGAAACTCAACATCATTTGCAAATAGGCCTTAGACAAAAACAAATTTGAGTTTGTGGAATAAAAACAAATTTAAAAACATCAATAAGTATTTTCACTGAACACAGGAAGGGAATTCCATTTAGTAATGTAAGAAGAACAAGAAATTTGGGAAAAATTAAAAAATCAAGCAATGAAAAACAGAAAAGGAGAGAAGTGACAACACTTAAGACACTGCTAATAAGAAAACAAAAGAAGGGACTACCCAATTTTAAACTTTTGATCAGAAAAGAAGAGAAGGACTACCAACTTGAAAAAAAAATCCGCTAACCTATCTAATTCAATCTCTCAACAGGCAAAAGCACAAGCTCACATACCGGCTAATAACTTTTATATAGCTAATAACTTTTTTGCTCGACTAGGTATCCTTCTGGTTGGAGAAGTTCCCCAACTATTCTATCAGGCTTTGTCAAATCTCTTTCAATAATATGGACCCGCTGCCCATCCTGCAATTGTAATTACCAATTTAGTCACTCACATACCAGAAAAATCAGATTAACAAGATTTCAACATACAACGCCAATCAATTTTACCAATTTGTAATTACCAATTTAGTCACTCACATACCAAATATGAGAGCACGATTGGAGAAGGAAAAGAAACAAGACATATGGGAAAAAAGAGTTGACTTATGATTACACGTTACAAGAGAATTCCAATTGGACAGATGGGAAATTAAAACTTACAATTGTAGTACAAGAGAATTCAAGGTTTCCATGGGGAATAGAATTACAATTGCAGCGTCCGGAACCAAACAAATCAAGCGAAGTCTATCAATTTGATGTAGTGAAAGCAAATCAAGAGAATTCGATGAAGGTTGGCGATTATAGTGACAGCTAAAAAGAGCAGATCGATGCAGTAGACTAGAGGAAACTGAAGTCGATCAATTTGCCAACTTCAACGACATATCGGAAGACGACGCGATTTTGGAAGATGAAACGAAATCAATCAAATCAAGCACTCAATCGGTGAAATTGATAGACGCATAACGATAGTTTAGGGTTACTCTAAAAAAACGATAGTTTAGGGTTAATTCTGAAATTTTGAGCGGGAATATAAAAAAATTTCAAAACAAATGCGCGGTTTAAGATAATATATCTAAGGGCTTTTTTACTAAAACCTGTGAAAGTATCTATTTATCTAAGTGGGTTGCTAAAAAACTCCCTAGAGTATTTATTTTTAAAAATATTAAAATATTAAATAAAATATCTCAGGGGGTTTATTTAATAACTCCTGAGCTTGAATTAATTTACAGGAATTTTGAAAAATCCCTGAGAACAGATCCGTGAGAAATACTCTTTTTGTATTAGTGTAAACCTCCTCTTGTAGGTACCTATTCAGAAATGTCGTTTTCACATCCATTTGATAGAGTTTAAATCCTTTGTGAGCAGCATAGGCGATTAGAAACGAATGGCTTCTATTCTTGCAACAGGAGCGTACGTTTCATCGTAATCGATCCCTTCTTGTTGATGTTACCCTTTTGCTACAAGCCTCGCCTTGCTCCTTGTGACAGCTCTAGTGTCATCAAGTTTGTTCCTGAATACCCACTTTGTTCCTATAGCCATCTTGTGCTTTGGCTTGGGAATTGATCTCCATACTTTGTTTCTCTCAAACTGGTGTAGTTCCTCTTGCATAGCAACTATCCAGTCAGGATCTTTTAATGCTTCCTTCACATTATTCGGCGCTGCAAGAGAGATAAACGCATTGAAAGCACAAAAATTCTTAAGAGAGGAACGAGTAAGCACACCTTTTTTCGTATGGAGTGATGATGTTGTCAACAGGATGATCCCTCTTTTGATGATAATTTCTGACTTCAATATGCGTGGGATCTATGCTTGACTCCTCTTGCTCCTATTGATTAGTCATTCCAGGAGATGTTTCTTCCACTTGATCTTCATTTTGTGGAGTATCATCTTCGGGATTCGATGTACCTCCTGTGTCATCTCCATCCACATCAAGACTGGGAGGAGTGACTTCTTCGTTTGGAGCTTGCATACTTGAATCTAGATCGACTTCATCATCTGAGTCTGAATTTAGAACCTTCAATACTTCTTCGTTCCCTGATAGGTTCCCTCCATTTTTTGACTCGTGAAAGATAACATGAATGCTTTCTTCAAACTTCTTTGTCCTTTTATTGAACACCTTGTAAGCCTTGTTGTTGGATGCGTAGCCCAAAAAATGCCTTCGTCACTCCTTTGATCAAACTTGCTTAGCTCGCCTTTTCCGTTGTTGTGAACAAAGCACCTGCATCCAAAGACTTTCAAGTGGGAAATATTTGGCTTTCTTCCCCTAATTAGTTCATATGGAGTTTTAGAAAAATCGGAATGTATGGTAGCTCGATTTATGATGTAGCAAGCGGTACTGGCTGCCTCGGCCCCAAAGGACCAAGGCAAGTTACTCGCCAACATCATAGTACGATCCATGTTTTGCAGCGTTCCATTCTTTCTTTCTGCTACACCGTTTTGTTGAGGATTTCTCGCCGCAGAGAAGTTCTGAGACACTCCATGTTCATAAAAAAAGCTATGAAATATGGAATTCTTGAACTCTGTTCCGTTATCCGATCTGATAGCCTTTAATTTTTGTCTTGTTGATGCTTCTACCTTCTTGATCTAGCTTTTGAATGCCATGAACATCTCATCTTTGGAACCTAGAAAGAGAGTCAATGTATATCTAGTAAAATCATCAACAATAACAAAAATATACTTGCTACCTCCATGACTTTTCACCCACATGGGACCACACAAATTCATGTGTACCATCTCAAGAGGATGAGAAGTGTTGATCGACAACTTTGGTTCAAAGGATGATTTTCTTTGTTTCCCTCTCACACACTCTTCACATAAGCTTTCTTTTTCTAGCAAGAACTTTAGGAAGTCTTATCACCAGGTTTTGTGAGTAGAGTTTGTGAATTCCTCGATGATTTGCGTGACCAAACCTTTTATGCCAAAGATCAGTCTCATCAACAATTGTAACAAAGCATAACTCTTCTTGTGGTTGGAAACTTGAGTCGACAAAATATACATTGTTGCGCCTCTTTCCCTTCAGGACCACAAGACTTGAATTCTTGTTATTGATCGTACAACCATCTGAGGTAAATGACACCTCATTGTTCCCTTGGTCACAAAGTTGAGCAATACTCAACAGATTGTAACCAAGACTCTTCACCAAGCTCACGTCTTTAACGCTAGTCTTTTCATTTAGCTTGACTTCACCTGCTCCAATGATTTCTCCTTGATTGTTGTTGCCAAAGGAAATGTTTCCTCCAACATTGTTCTGAAGTGAGGACAGAATACTCTTGTTCCCTGTCATGTGACATGAACACCCGCTGTCAAGGATCCAGCGGATCTTCCCCCTCACTTCAACCTGCAAGAAAGAAATCACGTTTTAACGACCCAGGCTTGCTTAGCCTTCTCGAGTCGGTTAGCAGAGCTCACAGAATGATAAATTTGAGATTGAACTAAAGTAGCTTTCTGTGGACTCTTGGAACTAGAAGCAATGTTTGAGGGATCAACATGGTTTATCCCTTTGTCAGTTTTAGAATCTTGCTTCTTTTATGGTTGGTGAGCTGGTTTCTTCTTGTTCTGATGAGATTTGTCATACCCTTGATTTTTCTTACCAGACTACTGTTTCTTGTTGTTCCCTATGTTCTGTTTTTGAACCTTTTTGTTAGACACTTCTAATCTAACCTTACAGTCCTTTTGGACATGACCTCCCTTACCACAGTGATAGCACACCCTATAATATTCGCCAAGATAGCGCATAGGATGTGGTTCTGGAGGGTTCGTTCCTTCGCACGTTCCTTGGAAGGAACTCGTGTTGGTTCCCTTGAGACTGTTTTAGATATATCTTATGAGTCGTTCTACCAAAATACCACTCTGAGTTTTCATTTAACCCACTCTCAAGAATCTTAACCCGACCTCTAGATAAGTAACTTTATCTCTAGCAGATTGAAGTCCCCTAGCTTTCCTTTCCATCTTTTCTTCAAAGCTAAGGTCATCTGGAGGATATTCAGATTTATCTTTACCATAACCAATACCAAACTTAGCTGGATTAAATACAACACGAGTTCTTTTGTCGAGTTCATTTTCCAGTTCTTCCTTTTTGACTTTGAAAACAAGCAAATCTGTTCTAAGTTCATTATTGGTTTCAGTGAGAGTCTTAACATCTTCTTTAATTCTTTACACTCAGTACAAGGAACAACACCAGGAACAGTTGACTCTGATAATTTTTCTTCAAGATCAAGACATTTCTCATCAGCAGCTTCTATTTCATTTTGCATTTTCAAATTATCTTCAAAAAGCTTTTTAACAAGAATGACAAGATCATATTGTTTAGCATTTTCTAAACCAGCAAGAAATTGTTCAGGAGTTACCTCTTGGTTAACATCTTCATTCTTCAGAGTCATGGCACAGATCTTTGATTCTGATTCATCGTCTGAGTCAAGATCCCATATAGCGACGTAGGCCTTCTTCTTCTCGTTCCCAAACTCGTTACCTTTGAGACAACTTTTAACATAGTGACCCTTTTCAGTTGAAATAGGTAACGTTCTTGATCTCCTTCTTCTCGGAGTTGACCTTTCTTTTTCCTTCAACGCCCTTTACTTCTTGCCTCTCTTGTAGAATGCCCTCATTGTCTTGGTTATGAGAGCCACATGAGAGTACTCCTCTAACGTATAAACTCTCCTTCCAGCATAGATGTTTTCAATGGCCTTCTCCACCTGTTGAAACAGGTAACGTCCTTTATCTCCTTCTTCTCGGAGTTGACCTTTCTTTTTCCTTCAACGCCCTTTACTTCTTGCCTCTCTTGTAGAATGCCCTCATTTTCTTGGTTATGAGAGCCACATGAGAGTACTCCTCTAATGTATAAACTCTCCTTCCAACAGTGATGTTTTCAATGGCCTTCTCCACCTTGAGAGTAATACCCTTGTTAGAGCTTAAGGTACCACTGTTGTTATTCTTGTAGCGCTCATAGTCTGTCAGCTTTCCAAAGATCTCATGAAGTTTGCAAGTCTTTGTGATTGGATTTTCTCTGAGCAAACATCTGGTAACAACATACTTGGGACCTAGACCATCAACAATCGTGGAGATTTTCTCCGAATGTGTGATGTCCTTTTCGATACCAAGATGATTAATGCGATTCATCAAAGCCTCAAACCGAGATTGGTAAGTGGAAATGGTTTCACCATCTTTCATCTTGAAGTTTTAGAACTCCCTCTTGGCTTCTTTCTGGTGGCTTTCCTTCATATGTACACTGCCGATGTGCATTTGCTCAATGGCTTCCCATGCATCTTTGGCGGTTTTGCAGTTGACCACCCTTGGTAGATCTTCAGCACCCAAGGCATTATTGAGCAACATTTGTGTCTTGTAGTTCTTCTCCATTCCTGTCCATTCAGTTGGACCCCACTCGGACTTTTTGTTCCTCTTGCCCGTAAGAATGACATAGTCTCCATCCTCAATGACTGACTAGGCTTGGTAGTCATTGCTCTTGAGCCAAGTAGCGAAGAGGATCTTCCAGTGGTCATACTCTCCAACAACAAGAAATGGAGGCTTGTTGTTTCCAATCCCAACGTTGTGAGTGTTGTTGGTACTCATTCTGTATTCCTGCACTAACACACAATCTAGAGCAAACTTGCTCTGATACCAATTGTTGGATCGTGAAGCGTTAGTAACAAGTCAGGGAACCAGCTGTAACACCCCGATTTTACAACGGGAATGTCACACGCCAGTGACCTCGGATTTGAAGTCTGAAGCCACCCTAGGCTTTAATCCGAACAATTAATACAATTAATTATAATAAATAAAAGAAATTGAAACATAATATTGGATAAAAGTGAGATAAAATTTCTTTTTTTTCTTTTATTGAACTTCTTCTCCTAAAGGAGAGTGAAATCTTACAGCGGAAGATTCAAGAAATTTTGTATTTGAAATTACATCAAGACAATAACTCTTGCGCCTATACATTATCTAGGAAATAAACCCTAGACACGTTTAACATAAACTCGAAATAATTGTTGATCTTGTAACTTTTGATAGAATATCCAACAGCAGCTCGTCCCATCTTCAACATACTTCTCACAACCTGAATGGAAAGATCACCTGATGTGCCGCGACGAGAAATAGGTTGACATCAGCCGACCATGCAAGGGAAAATAAACAGTCGGGTTAGTCTTGTGACAGACTAAGCAAGTGGGTTTTCTAAAGTGGTTCCTATTTAGAAAGAGAGTGTAGGTATTGGTATCGGAATCCAAATTAAATTCGGTCGAAACCCAATAGCTACATCCTTCCAAGAAAACATTATAAATTTTCGAAAGAGGAAATAAGAGACCATCACAAAGGTGATGCCTCAGACTTTAATGCAGATATGTTGGGAACGTTGTTACACACAGATCGTTATAGTCGGTTCATTAAACCCTCGTTGACCCCACGCATCTCAACCAACCTCACCGCATACGTGTTGTGCGAATTCAGATTGGAACCAGAAGACAACGAAGTCCGAGAGCGAGGATGGCATTCCATTTTGTACTAGCCTTCCTATCATTTTATTTGTCGCCAACGGGCGCCTATTTAAGCTCTACTAATTTTAAGGATCACAATATTGTTCCACTTGAGATTAAGCATACTTTTTAAGTAAGACAGAATGTGGGTTACGGCCCCACGAAATACTCAAAAGATAGAATGTGGGTTACGACCCCACGAAAATACTCAAAGGTTGGGTTGCAAGCCCAGACTAGCACGAGCTACGTGCCATCACCCCTCATCGAGAGAGCGGGTATTGACCATGGTCTTAAAGGTAGAACAACTGCTCAAGATTGATGTCGAATGAATCGACACGGATAAAATAAAGTACGCACATACAAGCCTACTCATCTAGGCACACATATCACAAGGCAACGACCCTACAATCCATTTAGCGTAACCTAAGTACGACTAGAAATAATATGTCATTAAATCTAGAACAATATAAATCCTAGATTCATTTTATTTCATATAGGAGTTCCCAACATATATTAAAAATGTCATGATAGAAATCATGCTTTTAAAACGAATGCGGAAAAGGAACCCCAAAATAAAGAAGATCACTCGAGATGCGAATCAAACTTGTTCCTGTTTCAATCAACCCCAAAATAAATTCCCGTCGATTTATTTTGTTAAACCAAAAAGGTTGACTCATAAGGAACTATACCCCACCCAAGTTTATAAGAAATTATAAACTATATTAATATTATCCTTTTTGTTAATATAATAATTAATAAGTCATGAAAAATTTATTTATTATTTTCATGATACTAAAATTAACCGTAGCATATATCTTCAAAAATAAACACCTTCTTTATTTTTACTATATAACAAACTAGATTTTTTTTATATATTTTTTTTATACAAACCGAACCCATTAACTAATTCTTTCAATTTACAAAAGGAATTCTTTTAGTAAAAACCAACGAAAATCCCATCTTTAAAACATGTACTCCATTATACATATTTTGAAATAAAACATTTTTTTAACCAACTGAATTCCGTTTTTTTTAGGAAATAGAATTAGCTTTCTCTGTAAATTTCAAACGGATTTGGAATTTTTTGTTAAACAGAATACATTTATATATATATATATATATATATATATATATATATATATATATATATATATATATATATATATATATATAAACCGGATATATTATTGTATCTACAAGAAACAGATCTCTACATTTTTTTTAACCAACACCGAAAATCCCTCCCCTTAAATTAAAACCGACATCATATATAATTTATATATATTTTTAATTTAATTGTTAAACCTCTAACCCTCTCCCACAACTACGTTTACAGTTACCGGAAAAAAAAACAATTGCAACCAACAAATGGAAGAAGAACCAGAAATGGTGGCTCGACAGGCATGGAACTCGGCATTGGACGACGACGATCCCAATGAAACCAGTATCGCACGCCTTTATTAGATGGTGCCCCTTTAATAAAAAAATTCTAGTTAAAATAATCCATAAGAATATAAATATATTTATTATATATATATTCCAAATATATAATTCCCCAAACTATAATTTAATTGATTAATTTTACCAAAAAGCATTTATTGTAAAATTTAGGAATATCCTATGATATTTCTACATAAACTTTATTACTTATAATTATTAAATTATAACTTACATATTAAATAAGACTCATATTAATAACCTTTGAATATGATCTTAAAGTTATAATCAATTTTATAACATTTTAAAATCTTATAACTAAATAACCTTACGAATTAAAATATTCAAATATTTTATTATATTAAAGGACATGTAAAAATTACATTTTTACCCTTTATAAAAATTAGGGATATTACAATAGTACCCCCTTAAAAATAGTTTCGTCCCCGAAACTAACTTAAACTTAACTAGGAAATCCTTACAAAAATGAGGGTCGTTACAATAGTACCCTCTTAAAAGAGTTTCGTCCGCGAAACTATCTTCAACTTAATTAGGAAATCCATACGAATATGAGGGTCATTACACCAGCAATGTTCCCTGGGTAGCGGAAATAAGCAATAAGAATATAGAATTTAGAGAGAAAAACTTTCTATCCGACCAACAAGTCGTAGACAGAAAAACCTCTACCCTTGAGGCTTCCTCATTGAGGATTTTCAATAGAATACTTTTATTAAGTTTCAATGATTACAAGGCAAGTCAATTTCCTGGTAACTAAGGCACCAACCAAAGTTTGACCAACTAGACTTCTACAACCCTAAACGTAAACCTAAGAGAAAGTAAACTACTGACTCACTTACTTGTGGATTCTTCACCGGAAAAAGCCACACACTCGTACACTTGAAAAGCTCTCTCTCCAAGTTTGCTGTAAACAACCACACTTAAACCCTAGCTATAACCTAGCTATTTATAAGAAATGTCAAGTCTGATCTCATACGTAATTCTTGCCTAATTACGCAGATTTTCACTTAACAAATCCCACACTAATAGGAGAAAGTATTGTTTGTGATTTGGATCCTCAACCATGCCGATTTTTTCCAAAACCGTATGATCTCGGATTTCCTAGATAAGATCGTGTGAGCTTTGATCTTATCCTTCCTTTGATCTTCTCAAGCAACCGCCTACAGCTGTCGTATCTTCGCAGAAGATCTGGTAACTTGCCATTAATAGAAAGTCGCATTCCTTTCGAGACGCGCTTCCTAAATCTGTCACTCGTTCCCTCCATTGTTCCTCACAATCTTCCATCACTCGTGAATATGTACCTGTTTTTCCTGAAACACTTACATGTAGAAGCAAGTTATACCAACTAAGTTTGTTATCATCAAAACTAAGAGAAACCATAGAACAACGATTGTTCCAACATCATGTACATATGATTTTGTTGAATCAATTGTGAACTACACACTAAAAGTGAAGGGTTTTAGCCTAACATATAAGGGTCGGTTCGATATCAATATAGAAATCAATGTATGAGTAAGTGATATCAAGATATCGAGTCTGGTATGAATATGACTGATATCTTTCATATACCTATTTTTTGAAAAATATCAAAATAACACTGATATTACTCTAAAGTATATCAAATTGATATTGTTATCACATATTATTATCAGAATATACCAAATATAAAATATGTATATTTATCATATTCATACTCATATTTGATACCCTAATATGATTACCCAACAAACAAAATATATGGACTATACTCAATTGGTTGTCAACTAATTTGAGAAGAAACTATATTATGCTTATATATTGCTCTTAAATATTATGTCCATAGTTAATTTGGAAGAGTTGTGAGTTACATTAATATTTATTGTTTTTTTAATATAAGGTTGGAATTCATCTTTCAATCCAAAAACATAGTTAATAGTTAGGGGTTCCTTAACACTTATACCTTTAGCTATTACGGGAAGCGCATCACTCTCCACCTCATGACGCCTAGTGAGATCTTCCATGATCATCTTAAGCACGATCGTCACAAGGCCACCTACACACCGAGCTTGACTACCGAGACCCATCCATCGGTGCCACCTACCCGCCGCATTGATTCTTCTGGCGGATTTTCTCTTGCCATGGGCACTCAGCCTAAGAGGACCTCCAAACCACCCAGCACCGCCACCCCCACCACCTCCTTTCCGCGATGCCGCTACGCCTGTCCCTTGCGACGTCCTCTCAGGCGCGCCTATCACTCGTGCCACCCATAGGGCGCGCCACTTACTCTATGCGTAGCCCACAAATGCGCGCCCATAGCTCAACGCGCCGCCTTGACAAGTGTGCCGCCCAACACCCACACCTCTCACACATACGTGCCCCACCTATAAAGCGACACTTGCAAGGGCGCGCCTCCCTGTTCTAACGACGCCCAACAGGGCGCACCACTTTCTCCGCTGATGTCGCCCGAGCTGCAATGATGTGTCGAGCGATGTCTCCTCTTAGCTCGCACTAGTGAGATTTATGCTTCTATCCGAGGAAACGCACCCTGCTTTCTTCTTGTGCCAATGCCCTTTGTGGTTGAAGCTTCCGATGATGCTCCTTTTCCTATACTAGTGTCCGATCTACTAGAGGAGTTTATTAATGTCCTTCCAGATGAACTGCCTCTTGGCCTTCCTCCTATCCAAGGCATCGAGCACTAGATAGATTTGGTGCATGTTGCGTCTCTGCAAAACAAATCCGCTTATTAGGGTGGCCCTGAAGAGATGAAGAAGCTATGACGACAGGTTTAGAAACTCTTAGAAAGGGGTATGTCCGACAATCTATGAGCCCTTGTGTTATGCTTGTTATTCTTGTTCCAAAGAAGGATGAATCTTGGTGCATGTGTGTCGAATACATATCCATTAAACAGATCATGGCCAAGTACCAACATCCTATTTGTAGGCTCAACAATATGCTTGATAAGCTGCATGGTACCACCATTTTTTCTAAGGTGGATCTAAGAGTGGATATCATCAAATCGGCATGAAGGAAGGCGATGAGTGGAAAACCGCCTTCAAGACAATGTATGGGTTATATGAGTGGCTCATGATGCCTTTTGGGCTCACTAATGCTCCGAGTACTTTCATGAGACTCATGAACCACATGCTCCAAGAGTATTGATACAATGCAGTTTCTATAGGGTAACTAGGACTTTTTAGCATACTTTAAGGAGAGTTCTAGGATCTTTTAGATTGTTTATTATGAGACTGAAGTTTGAAGAACAAATGAAGAAGATCGAGTTTTTAGAAGAAAATCAAGTGAAGAGACGATTTGTAGAAGAACTGCAATTGCGGTTTTCACCGTCGCACCTGCGGTGACATTATTGAGAGTTGCTGGATTGAAGGTCGCAACCGCAGTTTACATCACCGCGATTGCAATATTATCCTCTTTGGAAAAGTCAACAAAATCAAACCGCAACTATGATTTACTTGTGTCGGATTCCGCTCGCGAGAAGACTTTTCGATAGTATTTTATTTGTTTCCTTTTCTTATCTTTAGTTTTTGTGTTTTTATATTTTAAAAGACCTTTTAGAGTTTTATTATGATCAACATTACTATTGCAAGTTTAGAGATAAACCTTAGAGAGATTTGCTATTGTTATGGAGAACTAAAACTTCTTTGTTTCATTCATTAGTTGAAGCTTTTGAACTAAGTAACTTGTGAGATTTTATTCTAAAGTATTGTTACTTTGATTATATCAATTTCTCTTGTGATTAATTTTTTTTGAAACACATAAGAATTCTTAGTACCAAACAAGTTTGGTAGTCTAAGCGGTCGTTAGAAAAACGGCAGCCATAAACGGCTAAGTGGGTCAACCAAGGCAAGAAGAATCGACTAAGGGTAGTACAAATCCTCGAAAAGAAGAGCAAAAAGAGATCGGAATCGGGATGAGTAAAGCACTAAAATAAAAATGTTATTGAATGTTATTGATTTCTCTTTAGCCTGATCAACTAGTTGAGATTGATTATATTTTATTGCTAGGATTTAGGTTTTCTCATTGAAAAGCTTCATCCTTGGTAGCAAACTCATTGTCTTAGGATTTTTTGGACTAAGACAATTGAGAAAGATAATTGATTGCGTGTGAATGCTTAACTCATTATTTTGTGTTGCATGTATCCTGAATTATCCTTGTTCTTAATCCTAATATTGAATTGATTTGTGATCGTTTCATCATTGTTTGATATTAAGTATATGCAAGACTTGTTGACCTGTTAATTACATAAGATTAGGATTGGAATAATCAAAGGGTTTAAATACTTGATCAATGAAGAATCAATGATCAATGAACTTAAACCAAAAGTTGATATTTATGAATGAAACTGTTTTCTCTACTTGATTCGTCTCAACTTGTTTACTTGTTTACTTGTTTGTTATTTGCTTTGCCTTTAGAGTTATAAATTCAATCAAACCTCCCTTTTACATTCTTAGTTGGTAAAAATACTGACTTGGAAATACAAGATTCATTTGGGTTCAACCCCGACGTACTGACTATACTAAGTTTAGCAATATGGATTCATTTTTGATAAGGCATGACGACTTTTAGCCTGTCGAGTATCTTGGAAAGTTTGTTCTCGTCTACTTTGACGATATTCTGATCTTTTCAAAGACTCTCGAGGACCATGTAGACCATCTTTGGCAACCTTTCCAAGTGCTCTTTCTGTGCCATACAGGACGGGTGTGTTATCTCCAAGGACGGGTGTGCATCGACGACGACAAGGTCCTGGCCATACAGGATTGGCATAGTCTGCCACAGAGGTCCGATCGTTTCTTGGACTTGCTGCTTTCTATCGTCTCTTCGTGCGCAACTTCAATACCATTTCTGCCCCCTCCATGACTTGACCAAGAAGCGCATGATAGTGGTGTGGTACATCACACATGACAAGGCCTTGTGCCAAGCCTCCTTACTTTAGTTGCTAGACTTCTCCTGACCTTTCGAGATTGAGTGTGATGCTTCACACATACATTGGCATTGGTGGTGTCCTCTACCAAGAGAAGCATCCCATTGCTTACTTTAGCGAGAAGTTAATCGGGCCTACCCTTAACTACTCAACCTATGATAAGTAACTCTATGCACTAATTCGAGTCCTTAATACGTGGTCCTACTACATCTGTCCATGAGAGTTTATTATTCAAAACGACCATGTGACCCTCGGTTTTTTAAGAGCTAGGCCCATCTCAACTGTCGCCATGCTCGTTGGTTGAGTTTCTAGAGACCTTCCCTTACACTATGGTTCATAAGAAGGGGATCGAGAATGTGGTTCTTTATATGGTTCATAACTACGGTCGGTGCCGCATTGTATTCGCCTCGGGCAACCTAGTTTGGGTGCATTTGCGCAAGGAGTGCTTTCTTGTTGAAACCCGGTATAAACCCGGGCAGGTCCTAGGTTCGGATTTTCTAGCCCGGCCCGGTTGTGGCTCGGCCCGGGACCGGCCCAGCCCAGCCCAGCTCGATTCCATGCCTACTTGCCTATGTTCTTCGTTTTTGTTCTTAGATCATCATAGCTCTTCGAGTTCGTGGTTTTTGTTTCTAGCTATGCCGCTTTGATTGCTTGATTTGTAACCTGAACACAATAATTTTCAACATAGTGCTATATTTTGGGTTGAAACTCCCCAACCGAGGCTCCCCGAAGTAGGATCGATCGATTTGGTCCGAACTAGGTCACCAATTCTCTGTGTTGATTCGTTCTTTAGTTTTTTGCAATCTCGAGTTTTGTTTGTGGGTGAGATCGATTGAATTTTTGGCATACTTGTTAGATTTGGTCATCCGTACATGAAATTATAGTCATGTGTACATTAAAAAATACAGCAAATCTTCCTCTCCATTTAAACACGAGAAGCATTAATTCTTGGTTATTAGTTAGATGCCTATAATGTCATAATTTGCCAGAATCAAATAGCCCCATGCAAAACCAACCAGTTAAAAATCTGAACATGTTCGAGAACCAAAAGCGATAACCACTTGTTCCATCCCCTGCTATAAGCTAGACCACATATATGACAAGGTCACCGCCATAACCACTTTATTTCTAACATACTTATGGTGAATGACTTCGACCCATAATTTTCCTTCCTCATTCAGAACACATCACCTAAGCTTTCAAAGCAAAGCATGCTTAATATCTTTAATGAGTGAAGCCCAAACACCCCAACAAATTAAACTTGGGCTAAACTCAAGAAGTTGATCTATTTTTCCACGAGAGGACGAAAGCTTAACCAATCCCATAGTGTAGGCTAATCACGCAAAAGTTAAATGCAAGCAAAACGGCCTACAACGAACTCACAAGGTTTTGGCTAATATTTGTAGACATCAATGATTCTGATTTGTGGACATTTACTCTTGGATCTGAAGCACCACAAAATCTATGCATACACACTAAATAAACTAGAGCAAGAAATACCTTAGCAAAAATATAATATTGTCCGTAAATAGACTCTGTGACAAGTTGCTAGTTTATCCTAGACCCTTTTTGTCCTTAAAATGTATACATAAACATTGCTTATACCCAGTTCTTTCATAATGCCTCGCTCAGCCGAAGAAGCATGGCGGTCTTGGGGTGCGTTCGATGCGGAACTCGAATGTTGTCTTCCTTGCTAAACTAAGCTGGCACACCATTCACGAACCAAGTTCTCTTTGGAGTCGACTTCTCAGAGGCAAATATTGTGTTGGAAGAGTTGATATTGATATTTTTTGCAAGAGGCCTTGGAGAGGAATTGTACACGGTGTTGAAACTTTGGCTCATGGAATTTGCATGATAGTTGGTAATGGTACCTCAACCTTTTTTTGGCATCATATTTGCTTATTTGATAAACCCCTCTCTACTATTGTCACCAACCCCATTTCAGATTCTATCCTTGACACAACGGTTATTGAACTCTGGACTGGGGTCAGTTGGGACTAGTGAGTAAAAAGGCGCCGCCTAGGCGCTCTCCTAGCGCCTAGGCGTTAGGGCGATGAGTAAAACGCCTTTTGATGATCAAGGCGGGAATTTTCCATAAGGCGAGCGCCTTTGAGCGCCTAGGCGTCAAGGCGATGAGGCGAAAGGCGGGCGCCTTTTGGCTTCAGTCGCTTTGGGGACACTTTTAGGGTAAATAATTGGAAAGACAAAATTTTAAATAATATTGCTATGTTTTTTAGCTTTTACTTGATAGAGTTCTACTTTTTAGGCTATAATTTTCTCCCTCCGACGATGATTGTTGATATCCGCCTTTTTAGTTGTGTTTTAGGGTGTGTTTTTGTGTGTTTGAGTCTTTTTCTTTAGTTTTGTGTTTTTTTTTTGAGTCGTTTGTGTAGGTTTACGTATTTCCTTAAGATATGGAGTCTACATAAACTTTGGTGGTGTTTTGTAGGTTTTTAGAAGCTGTTTGGAGCAACTTTAGAGGAAAGGAGCAAAGCCAAGGAAAAGCTCAAGGAATGAAGTCCATAAAGAGATGAAGAATCAAGTTCGAGCTAAGGAAGAAGTAGAGAAACCTGTTATCGAGCCTAAGGAAAAAGAATCAAGGAAAAATTAGGTGAAACGAAGCCTCTACCGAAGTTTTACTCTCAGTTACAAGGCTGTTTTCAATGCTGAAGGGGGTCGATAACGACCCTGTGAGGATCGATAATGAGGCTGCAGGGGTCGATACCGAGGTACACATGGTTGATAACGAGGTGTTCAGCAAAAGAAGTTTGAAGAATTCAGCAAAGAGTCCTACCGACCCTAACGGGATCGGTACCGAGGGTCCCGTGTCGGTAGAGACACCCGAGTCGGCGCATTTAATGATCTTTTATCCCTATTATTAGATAGTTTTAAGGGATATATCTTTTAGAGATTTCTTTCCTTTTAGATAGCTTTAGTTTCTCTATAAATACTCTTGTTCTAGCTTTAGTTTTCTTATCCACAATTAACCTAGTTTAGGGTAGAAGTTAGAGAGAAGAGAGAAGAGAGGGGAGTGTGAGAGAGAGACGAGAATTGGCGTTGCTTCGAAGACAAGTTTGCTTTGAATTCAGTTTTGTAATTTTTCCTTTCATTAATTTAGATGTTCTTTTCAATTATGAGTTGTGAGTAGTCTCTCCTTCTAAGGTTGGGGTTAACCCAACAATGGTTGTGCATGCTTGTTTGTGATCATGATTTGATTGTCTTTATTGCATGATTCTATTCTCTTGCTCGTAATACTTGAAACGAAAGTTGAAAGGGAATTTCTCATTCATAGTTGAAGATAAAGCGGAAACTTTGGATTAGAATAGTCAATTTAGGATTTTGAAGCAAAAGCGGATCAATCCTAGTTGAAGTAGAAGAGATAGATAGTTAAGTTTATTGATTAAACAAAAGTTAGTTGATTTACTTGCTTAGTTGACGAAAGTTGACAACATTATGTGATAAAGGCATGATTTTTATGTTTCATTAAACGTTTGTATGCATGATTGTTGTTGTGGAGACACCTTAACCTTAGAAATCTCTCTCCTTTGATAAAAACCCTTGCTTTTGCTTGATTACTTGCGCTCTAAGTAACAAAACTTGGCATAGACTTTCTCCCGTGGACGAACCTGACTCTCCTGTACTTAGCGGGGTCTTGATTATAAATTTATTTGTTGTCAAGAAACCCTCTTAACAATTGTTGTGTTTCTAAAGGACTATTTTGTACAAAGTTGAATCTTTTTTTCTGATTTTAGTTAGTTTTTTTTTACTTGCTCATTCCTTTTCTAATCTCACTCTTATCTCAGATTTTTGGTTTGTCTTTCCTTGTCTACTTAATTAACATATTCACTAGTTTTCTATTGTACAATACCACAATGTGAGTGTGCTTGCTTAGTTAATTAATCTATTTTATCCTTTTTTTGTCATGTAATGATTCTAATTCCTAACAAACCCAACATTATTCATTAGAAAACACATCATGTCATCATTATATGTTTCTGCCTTAGAGAAGATCATGTTGCTATTTAAGATCATTAGAAAATATTCTAGGGTACCTAACTTAAAATTTTGCACCATATAATAGAAATTCATGATTTCTATAGCATTGTAGTATTATACTAATCTACAAAGAAAGAATTGCAAGAAAGAGTGCCTTTCGCTTTTCGCCTGACGCCTAACGCCTAGGCAATAGGACCCATATCGCTTTTGTTCGCCTACTGCTTTTTTCTTCACTGGTTGGGACTGGGCAGCTCTTTCACCCTTGCTTTTGGTCTCCTATCGATAGCAACTCATGGCTATTCACCTTGTTAATGATGTTGATGCAAAAGATAAGCCCTTTTGGGGGCTCACTACTTCTAGTATTTTTACCACCAAATCGGTCAGTAAAATCCACCAGTCCGATCCTTCACAATAGGAACCAATTTGGGACAAAATTTGGTTTGCGTCGGTTCAGCAACGGGTTCGTCACTTTCTCTACCTTGTTGTCCATAACATTCTGTTGTGCAACATCAATCGTGTGAGGCGTCATCTCAGCACTGACCCGGCTTGTGCACGGTGCAAGCAAGATGAAAGTCTGCTCCATCTTCTTAGGGATTGTGCCGAGATTAGAAAATTTTGGTTGGCTCTTGCTAGAAATAATTTAACGCCTTCTTTCTTTTCCACCGCTTGCTTAAGAACTTGGCTTTTTGACAATTTTCGCAAGCAAGACAAGTGGAGCACGGTGCTTGGTTATATGATGTGGTTCTCGTGGAAAACAAGAAATAAGCTCATCTTTGATCGTGTCGATGAAATCGTGAAGCTGTCACGAGTCGTGTGCTCAAATTCAGACGCTTTTCTTACCGCTTTTCTGAAACAAAAATCCAGGCTTTCTCCTATCGACAACAGATGTAACCTTGTGGCCATTCCAAGATAGCACATTCATTGGTCTGCTCCCCCAGAAGGTTGGATTAAGCTTAATTGCGACGTTATATGCAAGGGCAATCCCCGTGAATCTGGTGGGGGGAGGCATTCTTCGTGACTCGTTTGGCGCTTTCCTAAAAGCGCACACCTTTCGCTGTGGTGTTTGCACTGCCTTGACTGCGGAACTTTGGGCCATATTCCATGGCATCTCTCTTGCAATCAATTTAAGTGTTGAAAGGCTGGTTATCGAATCTGATTCGAGCGTGGCGATCAAGCTGATCCAAGACAGTGAACTCCATACTCACTGTGATTTCTTCCTCATCCAGAGATGTGTCAGGCTACTGCAATCCTTTGCCATCCAACCACGGATTGAATTCAAGTCGAGAGAAGCCAATGTGTTGGCTCATGCAATTGCACAATCCTCCCTTATTTCTAGTTTAAACTATATTGTCCTTAATGATCTTGAGTCTAATTTTCTGATGCTCATAAATAAGGATATTGTAGCCCACTTTGGACATTTGAACACTATTTCTAATTAATACATATCGCAAGGGCTCTAGCCCTCTTTCCTGGCCAAAAAAAATGCCTCGATTTTATATCTCTTAATACAGTTAATTTTGTAAATGAAACCTCTTATTGAATAATAATATAAATAATAGTAACAATTTGCTCTTACAAGTCACAATAACTTCTGTAGAATTAGGATATTATAGCAAAAGAAGAAAAAATTAAAGTCGCAACCTAATAATTAGGTACACTACTATTTATTTTAGGCTAGTGAGACTTGACAAGTTATAATAACTTTACTAATACTCAGTTGGTCTAGTGGTAAAGTGGTGTTAGACTGTTCAGGAGATTCGAAGTTCGAAACTCACCGGCGGCATGTATGAAGAAACTGATATTGGGAGGGTCTCCCCCAAAATGGGGCCATGAAGTACCCAGTCCAAATATATAGCGGTGTCCGACCGATCAAGCCGAGCGAGCCAAAAGACAAAAAAAAAAGTTATAATAACTTTGATAATTACAAATTGACGCAGAATTCTAAGATAGTTACCTCTTTATCAATAAATTTGACATAATGTTTGTTAACATATCTTACTAATATTTAGAAGTCACTAAGATTTTAAAAAGGTTTTCAATAGGGGTGGCAAATTCTGATCCGACCCAAAATAACCGACCGAACAACCCGATTCGAGAACCGACCGCTATCCGAAAAAAATTACAAAATGAAATCTGAAACCGACCCGATCTGATCGATTCTAACCCGAACCCGAAAGCAACCCGTTTAAAAAAGCAATCCGAAACCGATTATATCCGAAAATACCAACCCGATACATACCCGAATCCGAACAACCCGAACTCGATTGTACCCGAACCAGTTGTATCCGAAAACCGAACAACCGAACCCGATTACACCCGAAACAACCCGAACCCGATTATACCCGAGACCTGGAATAATTCAAACTGAATTTACTATAAATATATGGGTTTTGCTATTTGTCGCCCGGGGGCGACAAATAAAATACTCAAAATAGAATGTTTTATCTATAGCTCAAATATTAACAATAAATATGGGTGAATCTTTACGATATCTTTTATAATTATTTATTTATGGAAAAATCAAAATTAGTTAATTGAGTAAAATCTTTTTTTAGAAAATCTTTTTGAATTGGATTCGGATTCTTTCCTAGTAGCTTCAATGATAGTTATATGTTTTCATCTTGTATCAATCAACACATTTTAAGTTTTGCATTTTTTAAAATTGAGCAAATCTTGTACTATGTAATTTTCTTTTTAATTATTATTATCTTTTTTTATTTCATTCAGTCGCAATGTCTATCAACAAACAAAGCGATTAATTAAACTCTAAGTAAATAAAGCAAAGTGGTTAATTTAAATCTAAGTAAACAGATTTTTAAAATTTTTAAATAGGTAAAAATATTTTTTAGAACATGATACAAATGATCAATCAAATTTTGACTGTATTATACTAGTTGATGACAAATTAATCAAATTTTGCATCACTTAAATACATATCAAAATGGTTTCTCTTTTCTTTTTTCATATTACCAGGTAATATACAAGAAGATAATATGTCAAAAATTTAAGAAAATAATATTCCATAATTTATTTGTTAATCTTAAGTCAATATTTGATAAAGATTGAGTCATATAAAATTAGAAACAAAAAAAATTTAAATATCTGATTTATATTTGATATTCTATTTTAAGGATTTTATTTGTCGCCCCCGGGGCGATGAATAGCAAAACTCTAAATGTATACATATATATGATCATGTCATTATAAAAAGATCATATAATCATTTAAATGTCTTAGAAGTTAGAACTATTGATCAAAGTCATAGATTGTTAGATACCAACTAGTTTACTTCACGTGATATTCACGGGATAATTTATTAAAGATTATACAATAATTTAATAGTAATATAAAATTTAAAAAAAAATCATTATTTGTTGAGATATTTAAAAATTATTTTCATTATTCTCTGAGATATTTCCCAATATTTTGATTAAATTTTTTAAAATGTTAATTTCACTTGAATTGAATATATTGAATTATTTTTTTATTTTTCTAAAGATATTAGTATGCATAAAAAATCATTTTTTATAAAATATTTACTAAGGTTATGTATTTGGGTTCTTATTTTTTAGGGTTTAAGGTTTAAGGTTTAGGTTTTAGGGTTTAGGGTTTAGGGTTTAGGGTTTACGGTAGGAAATCTAGCAATGATAATGTAACTTATTAAAATATTTATTAAAATAGTTTTAACGTTAATTTATTAAAATTTATGTAGATATACTAATGTATACTAAAATATATCATATATTCTATAGATAGTTTATTATATTTTAAAATATCAGCATATAGTTAAAAAAATTATATACTTGGAGTGCAAGATTTGTTAAAAGAAAAGAAAATTTATTATGTATAAAATTAATATAAAAAATATTATCATATAGATCAAGTTTTGTTAAAAGATATGATATGCATAAAACTAATATAGAAAGTATCAACATATGAATAGATAAAGTTATTATAATATAAAAAATTGGATGTATAAAAAGAATAATACAAGTTATTATTTAAAAGCTTGACATTATTTTATTCTAGTAACATCACGTGATGCAATTTTTTCAACAGACATGGTTTCTGCTTTATAATGTATTAGGTAGATATCATCATTCATCACAAAAAGATATATTTATTTAATAATAGTCTATTAAGATCTTATTTATTTATGTATATTGTGATAGTTATACTAATATCAATATGATATTTTATCTATTTTGTGTTTTTAGTTTCCAAAACAATATAAGTTCTTATTTATGTTTAATGTATAAGATCATGTAAATATAAGATATGAATAATTATTTGGATATTAGATTGAAATCATTTTAATAATTTTTAAAACTATATTGATCATAATCTCACAAGTCATACACACCAATATCATTATTCTTCACAAAAAAATATATTTATCAAATGAAAAAAATATTTTATTTATTTATGTCTATATTCAATTATTCATCATAGTTATACCAAAATCAATATGAGATTTTATAATATTTATGTTTTGAGTTTTCAAAACTATTGCTTGATAGAATATAAGATCTTATATGTTATTAATATATAAGATCATATGAATATAAGAGATCGTATAATCATTTAGTTATGAAATAGTGTTAGTTCTCGCACCTTTTACGGAATTTTATAAAATTATTGTATTATGTATTTGTACTTGTTAAATTTTGATCAAACTGATTATATAAACAAGAATATTTTAGAAAATAATCATTAAAAATTGATATAAGAAAGGATATTTTAAGAATTATATATATCTTATCTAAAAAATAATATTATCCCAAAATAAAACAAATATTTTTTTAATATATATAAATATTTAGAAATAATTCGATTAAATTTCAACTAATCAGTTTGATTTAAAAAAAAGATGAATGATATATTTTAATATGGAATCATTTTATATATTATTTTAATCTCCGCTCTAGTATATAGTAATGATTGAAATTATTTTAATGACTTTAGAACTACTTACCATAGTCTCATATAGTCATGGATTCCAATATTATTATTCATCACAAAAGATATATTTCTTCAATAAAATGTAAAGATTTTATTTATTTATGTATATGATCTTGAAATTTTATGTGACTATAAAATTATTATTTGTGAACTGAGATCATTTTAAATTATTGGAGTATAACATCATATAATCATTAGTTGTAACATGTAATTAGTTGATTGCAATATCATAAGAATTTTTTATGAATATAAAATCTTACATATGTTTAATAGCATATAGTCTTTACTTGTGATTTGTGAATATTGTATCTTATGAATTTGTAAATTGTGATCATCTATTAATTTGATTGACTTTTCCGGTCAAATATTAATTGATTTATTCTACAAGTGGTAAATTTCATCTTTAAAAACTCAATATAAAATTCAAATTCAAATTTAAATTCAAATTCAAATTCAAATAGTATATTATAAATACAACGATTCTTAATATTATCATGACCCATTCATTAAATTCATATAACTTTTATCACTTAAATAAAGTTATTTTGAACTCTTAATATCGATTTCAACCGAAATTCAATCAAGACCTAATTCAACCAAAATTTGATTTAACCGAACACCGATTTAACTGAGCCGATTCAACCGAAATCCGATTCAATCGAAAATTGCAAAAACTGACTCAACCCGAAACCGACTAAACCGAAATCCGGACTTGCTTGACCGATTTTGACCCGATAACCCCGAGGTAACCGACAATTTACACATCCGACCCGACTCGAGATACCCGATTATCGATCATACCCGATACTAATCGAAATCCGAATAACCCAACCGAAATCCGACCGATTTACCGATTTGCCACCCCTAGTTTTCAAGACTAAGAATAAAATTCGAATAGCTATTCAGAAAAGTATTTAGAATTCATTGGCCCACGGGCCCCACACAACTACGAAGAGTCTTCTATGAATTTGGAGATTAAACTACCCCAATTAACACGGCGAACTCCGCAGTCAAAGAAAGTGGGGCCACATGACGTCACCAAGTTAGAAAACGCAAACCCCGAGGTTTGGGTTTAGTCAAAGTCTGAAAGTCATCTTAAGAAAATGCAGTAACTCCAACATTTATTCACACGGCATATTTTGGTTTTCTTTTCTCATTCTGCTTTTCCAGTCAACACCACATTATACTTCTCTCTTCTTCCTCTCTCCTTCCATTACTCCACCTTGTGTTTTACTCCTCCGTTTTCTTCAAAAACCTGAACAGAAACACTTAATAATAGTATATATTGCTTCAAGAATCCACCTCAAAAAACAAAGTTACAATAACGTAGTCAGTAAAACCTTACAAAAACACTGACGAATGTCCTGCTCTAACATGCCCACAAAAATGAGCACCAGAATCAGGTATGTTGTTCTTGAAATTCTCCTCTTTTGTTTCTTTCTGCTGACCATGATGGAGAGCTCATCAGGTCAGCTTCTCCCTAAACAGAAATCCGCCATGGAAAATCTGTATGATCTCCTCCATAGCCAGAACGAGCTCAGCTCATGGAATCCCAACAAAGATCCTTGTGCATGGGCTGGTGTTATCTGCAACAATAATTCCACCATCTCCAAGCTTTCCTTGTCCAATCTTCAGCTTAGCAACTCCACTTTTCTTGGTCTAGTTTGTCAAATTGATACCTTGGAGTCCTTAGATGTCTCTAGAAACGCACTTGCCTCCATTCCAAATGAGTTTTTCACTAATTGTGGCCGGATTGAAGGGTTGAAGGTTTTGAACTTCAGTTTAAACAACATTTCCGGTTCTTTTCCCGCCTTTAATGGCTTCACAAGCTTGGAATCCCTGGACTTCTCCCGTAATAGCTTTTCTGGGATGATTGGAGAATCGTTAAATGGTTTGATACAGCTCAAGAGCTTGAGCCTTAGCAATAATCAATTGAGTGGTCCAATCCCAGTTTATCTTGCTGATTACAAGAACTTGACACTTATTGATCTGAGTTCAAATAATTTCAATGGGAACTTGTCTTCCAGGATAGCAGAGTTGTCCATGTTAGAAACTTTAGTACTGTCTTCCAACAGCCTTACTGGTCCTATCCCAGGAAATCTAGCCAATATCACATCGCTCTCACGATTTGCAGCAAATCAAAACCATTTTTCTGGTACAATCCCATCTGGGATTTCAAAATACCTAAAGAAATTAGACCTCAGTTATAATAAACTAAATGGGTCAATACCGGATGATCTTCTATCATATAACAATTTGGAGACTCTGGATTTCTCTTCTAATATGTTAGAAGGTTCGATACCTGAAAATTTGTCAGCTAATGGTTTGGTTAGGCTGCGATTAGGGAATAATTCATTAAGTGGGCAGATTCCTATTTCAATCTGTGAGAAGCTTGGAGGTCTTGTCTATCTGGAGTTGGAGAATAACAAATTCAACGGGCCGATTCCTTCTGAATTGGGGTCTTGTCAAAGCTTGCAGTTGTTGAGCTTGGCACAAAATAGCTTCTCCGGTGAATTGCCAGTTGAGCTGAGCAGTCTTACAAAGTTGACCGTTTTGAACCTTCAGGTGAACGAGTTAAACGGAAAGATCCCTTCTGAAATCAGCAAGCTATCAAATTTGTCAACCTTGAACATCAGTTCAAATCATCTCAACGGGACGATCCCTGATTCCATCTCGAGCTTGCAAAAGCTAATGAATTTGGACTTGCAAGGGAACAATCTTAGTGGTTCAATACCCAGTGGAACTGAAAAGATGAATTCATTAGGCGAAGTCCAGCTGGGGATGAATAGACTAAGTGGAGTCATTCCACTTATGCCCGCAACTATATACACTCTCAATCTCAGCAACAATCTCTTCGAAGAAACAATCCCAAAGAGTCTAAATAGACTGAGCAATTTACAGGTTCTGGATCTCTCAAACAACAAGTTTGTTGGTGATGTACCCAACTTTCTCACACAGATGCCTAGCTTGATAGAGCTGCTTCTAAATAACAATAACTTATATGGAACACTTCCGTCATTCAGTTTAAATGTGAATGTCACCATAAGGCCAGGAAATCAAGATCTCAAAAACATTACTGCATCACCACCAAGCACCAATCATCATAAGCGAGCACCAGTAGAGGTCACGATTGCAATAGTTGTAAGTGCAGCAATTACCGGTGTCGTAATTGCAGTTCTTGTCGTGACACTGTTAAGACGATTCTACAGAGTCAGGGAAGCCAAAGTACAGACAAGAGAGGATGGCATGTCACATTTCACAGAAGGTCACCTATTGACCTCAAATGGCATCCACAGATCAAACATTGACTTCAGCAAAGCCATGGAAACAGTAACTAGAGGAATCAATGTTGTGATGACCACACGGTATATATCCTACTACAAAGTAGTGATGCCATCTGGGTCACGCTATTTTGTAAAGAAACTTAACTGGAGCGGGAAAATGTTTCAACTGGACAGCCATGAAAACTTCAGAAAGGAGCTCGAGGCTTTGGGGCGGCTTAGCAACTCAAATGTCATGGTTCCACTTGCCTACATGTTGGCAGACGACAGCGCCTATCTTTTTTATGAATATGCTCACAAGGGGACACTGTTTGATATCCTCCATGGCAGCTCAGGATTTGCTCTGGACTGGGCAAGTCGTTACAGCATAGCGATTGGAGTAGCTCAAGGCTTGGCTTTTCTCCATGGATGCTCAACTGGTCCAATCCTCCTCTTTGACCTTTCAAGCAAAACTATTATGCTCAAGTCCATCAAGGAGCCTCAAATTGGTGACATTGAGCTTTGCAAGGTGATTGATCCTTTGAAAAGCACAGGCAGCCTCTCTGCTGTTGCTGGTTCAGTCGGCTATATTCCTCCAGGTAAACATTTGTTTTAGCACATTTTCACAATACTGTTGCAAGTAATTCTATACTCTATAGTAATGGACAAAACCAATTTTTTTTTTATGGATTGTAGAGTATGCTTATACAATGAGGATAACAGCAGCTGGAAATGTATACAGCTTTGGTGTGATTCTCCTTGAGTTGGTTACGGGAAAGCCAGCCGTTAGTGAAGGAATAGAATTGGCCAAGTGGGTGATCAGTAAAACAACAGAGCAACAAAAGTGGGATTACATTCTGGACACTGATGTCAGCCACACTTCAGCCGCTGTAAAGAGCCAAATGCTGGCTGTTCTTAGAATTGCATTGGCTTGTGTTGATGCCCAATCTGAGAGCAGGCCCAAGATGAAAAGTATACCAAGGATGCTCCTAAATGCAAGATAAGCTTAGTCTATCTAATCAATCAAGAAGCCAACTCATCAAGCTTTCATGCCCAACAAAATCAGTCATACAATTCAATCAGATCTGCACTAGGTGTGATGTAATTAGTTTCCCCTGAGAAACTACTATGCGTAAGGTTATATAGGTTTTGCACTGGATTGCTATAATTAGATAGTTACTTGTAAAATATATAAATTTTATGTTCATAAATTTAAATTACAAAGTATATATAGTGGTACTACTGGTACACTCAAGAATGTTTTCTGGGAGAGAAGGATATTAAAAATAAGATGTCAAGCCTGGAAAGGAATTTTTCATTGCAAGTGGTCCTCATTGCCAGAAACTTTAGATAAGGGTGTATAGCAACAATTTTGTATCTGTAAATCAAATTCAAGACTGATCAAAGAGGAGGAGAGGGGAATGTAGTGGAGCAGATCAACTCAAGGCAGTCATATATTCATATCTCTACCTTGAATTAACCGAGCAATCAAAAGCAGGCCAATACGCGCAAGAATTAGACAGGCGAAAGAGAATAGCAGACAATGAAAACATCCATAATACGGAAAGCTCCGACATTCCTAATATTTCAACCAATTGGACATCGGATGATGAAGAAATCACCTTCCAGAAAATGAATGTGTCAAACTCCGACATTCCTAATCGGAATGGGTCGCAATTCCCACGCGTATCTACGGACTACGGACAATTGCTCGCAATTCAGTCTATTCAGCAACTTGGGCGGCGACAGAAGCGGGAGCACCGGCGAAGAACGGAGGAGAATAATAGACTGAGGACGGTAAAAAAACGAAGGAGGAAGAGCGATATTGCAAAATATCACAAGTTGTATCCATAATGCAATCCACGACTACGACTACGGCTCACTATTTTTTAGACATATTATAAAAATAATATTAATAATAAAAAATACAATATAAATTTAATGAAATTAATATTTTGTTTGTAACATGCAAAATATTATTATTTTTTAATTATAAAAATTAATGAATTTTGGATTATTAAGTTTAAAGTTGAGAATAATAATAGATTAATAATTATGCATTGTTCCTTTTCCTTGATAATATTTCATAATCTGGTTTTATTTTTGTAAATGAGATAAAATAAGAATAAAAATAAAAGGGTATATATTTTAAAAATATGGAAGAGATATGATTTAATAAAATAATAATTAATTTAATAAAAAATATATAACTTAATATGAAAGATGCAAATAAATGTTTTTATTAGAATTAGTTAAAATATAATTAATTTAATTTATTGTGGAGCCAAAATCAGTTTGGTAAAGTAAAGATTAAATAAGATTAACTATTATCTATATTTTTATTACTTTTCATGTATATAAAATTAGAGATTATTGAGGAAATCAATATATATATATATATATATATGATGAAACCCGAAATAAACCGACGCTAAAGACAAGTAACGAGATTATATATTCGACGAGACAAACCCTTACTTTTATTAATGATTTCCAAATGAGGTTACACTACGGGATCCTGCCCAAGATCTTCTTTACAAGATTCGAGGTCTCTGCCTAACGAGGTTCGAGACCTCTTTGTTACAACGAGATTACCGCTTACGAACTGCTAGCGAGATCTTTTTCTATTACAAGCTTGAGAATTGCTATCTATTTAGCGAGGCCAGAGTCTTATTGATGATGCCGGGATTGTAGCTTGCAAAGCGGCTTGCAGGATCTTTTGGGACTTGAGATTTCTTTGAGCGACTCAAAGTCTTTTTATTGATCTTCTCTTGATTGTAATGTGCTCTTTACGATTATTCCAGCACGTCGATCTTCAACAAGCAAGATAGTTTTTGAGTTAGAGATGTTTTTCGACCCTTGCAACCTTCGGGGTTCTCTTCTATTTATAGATGTTTGAGGAGCATGGTCGAGAGAGAGGTGGTCGATTATTGGTCGAGAATAAGGTGGCCTTTGAATGGTTGGGCGGGGCGGGTGTGTCAGCTTTTGAGTATGCAAGGTTCATCCTCGTTGCTTCTAGAAGCGCATTGCCTGACCGACAACGTTATTTGAGAGGTTGCGATGTTTTGACCTCGTTCCCGTGGGGAACGTGCGATGTTTAGCCTTCACCCTTCCTCTGACTTGGGACTAGCCTGATTGGGTATTTCGCTTTTTTAGATGGTGTTGTAAGGGTTTTACCTTGATCCTAACAAGCAAATAAATTTATAGATCAAGACCCCGATGAGTACAGGGAGGTCAGGTTCGTCCACGGGAATTAGAAGAATCAAAGTCTAGTAATCAATCCTAACAAGAATAAAACAAAACAAAACACACGCAGGAACAGCTCGGCACCGACCAAAACTGGGTCGTCACCGACCTATAACACGACACACAACGCAGAGAAAAACCAAGAAAACTGGGAGCACGGTACCGACCAAAAGTGGGTCGGTAGTTTAGGTAGCGAAAAAACTTCGAAAAATCAATATAAAAGAGATCTAGGACGAAGGATCCACCACAACAAAGCTAAGCATGTAAACATGAACCAAAGATCAACCAACAATAATCTCATGAATGACTTTCGCCATAAATAATCAAGCACATATCTCAACTTTCATAAAGATAGAAACTTGCAATCCTACTTGTTATCTAAAGGTTTTAACTTTCGCTTCAACACAAAATATCATCTAAATTCACAATTTAATCTTTCAACTCAATTATGAATATGAACTTGCCTCAACTTTCATCAAGGAATTAAGAACAAACAAGAAAGATAAAGGATAGAGATTTAAAGGAAATGTTTTAATCAAAGATTCATGCTTTAATCACGCATAACCATGTCGAGTTTCACCCCAATCCTAGAAAAATAGACTACTCATGAGTCATCATGCAATCAACAATCAAAGAGAAAAGAGAAGACATGATTCAAAAACAAACAAACTTCAATTGAAAGAACAAACTTACAAATCTCCAAGCAAACCTCCAAAGCTCTCTCAAAATTGTCCAAGAGCTTGGAATAAAAATTAACTCTAGAACACCAACTTGCAATACTCGTCCGTTCCGTCTCGTGCCTCTCAAAAACAACGTCCCCTCAAAAGTAACCTTAAAAGCCCTTTATATAGTAGTAGGAATGTTCTTAAAAGGAAACTAAATTCTATCTTAAAAAGAACCACAAATAAAACATCTACTAAAACCTAACTTAAGGCGCAAGTTTCTTTCGCAGGCTCCGGGTGACGCTCGGTACCGACCCAAAGTGGGTCGTCACCGACCTTGGCCAGCTCTTGATTTCTTCATTTCTTTGCTCGAAACTTGTCCCAAAGCTCGGTTCTTCTTTAATGTTTCTTACTTAAACGTTCTTGGTCTTCTTAGACTTCCTTAAGTTCCTTCTAAGGCATCTTCATCTTGTAAACTTCCTTCTTGAAATCAACAAAGCTCCAAAAACAATGACTCTCTCCCTTCTAGCCAACACCGCCACAAGACAACTCTAACGCCACCTCCTAGAAAGCTGAAAAACCTGGGATATCTCCTCCTCAACGCTTCGATCACCTGCAAAGACAACAAACAAACACAAATGAATCCAACTCTCGAAAGAGGGTCGGAATTATATGCAAAACAACACAAAAGAACTAGAAAAGACTCAACCTAACTAGAAAAACGACCCAAAAAAACTAACTAAAAAGTGTGACATCAAAACACCCCATACTTAGACTTGCTTGTCCTCAAGCAATCACTTAACATGCATCAATACCAAATAACAAAGCTCAAGAATCGCCTTTAAGGAAAAAGAAGCACAAGTAGAATAATGAGCAAACAACTTCCACATCATAGCACACATGAACATTCTAAGCAATCACAATCCAACCTCACCAAGGAATGTGTCTCTCTCAACTCTCAAAGTATTTAGGGTATATCAATAATCACTTGACTCAAATTCCAAACACAAAACTCATAGTCAATGGAACTTATATCAAAAACTCTCCACCAAAGAAATCAAAACAAGTGAAATCATCAAATGAACTTAGGGGGCTCAATGAAAACTTCATAGAAGTTTTCATTCGGTCGGGTTGTAATGGGGCATGGTAATTCAAAGGCGGGGAATAATTTGGTCTTGTGGTGCTACATAATCCGGGAACCAAGACTCCTAGACTACACAACACTCAACCAACACACTTTCTTCTTACAATTACCAAACACTTAAAACTTTACAATGCACTTCCCTCTTCACCTATTATCATTGTCTTTCTTCTTTTCTTACTTAGAAGGCTTTGGATTCTTGCACTTATTACATGATTGACCCCCTTTTTTATATTGTTTTTTAGGAGGGGAAGGGGTCGGTACCGACCCTCTGTGGGTCGGTAACGAGCTACGTTATTCACTCTTATGTGCAACCTTCGAGCCAAAACACTTCATTCTTAAATTTTCCATAGACAACACTCCTTCTCTACCTTTCATAATTACTTTATTTTCACCCAATAAATCCACAACAATCTCCATCAATCCACTCTAAGTCCTAATTCCCGGATCAAAGGGTCAAGCTTATCATGGCTAGGGAATTTTTGTGGAGCTATAAATAGGCTTTAAGCTCAAAACAAGAGGCCACAAACATAGGGATCATGTATATGTAGGGAAAAGGAATATAATAGGCTAATAAAAATAATTTCAAAATCATTTGATTTAATCAAGTAATGAGCAAATCTCCCTTGGTTTCAAGTTAAAAATAACCACGCCATTGTCAAGTGGTAATTGCATTTGGAAGAGTAAATCACACATGAAAGAGAAAGGAATAAGACATATATCCTTTATAGTCCACAAAAATCTCACTTAGGTTCAATTTGTTGGATTGCTTTCACTTAGAAATATGCATGCTCAATATCCATCATAAGCTCAAAATTCAAAAAGCAAGATCATGATTTAGGCAATTCTTATAAAGCATGCTATAGGATTTACATGATGATGCAAGCAATTTCTATCCTAGAACATCTAAGAAAAAGGGCATTCATCCATCAAAAATCAAAAAAAGAAAAAGACTCAAGCAAAGTTAGACTAAACACAAGAAAACATGACTCAAACAAGTAATTTCCCAAACCACCCCATACTTAAAACATCAATGTCCCCATTGATTAGAAAAGTAAAGAGAAGGGAAAGAGAAACTAACTTGGACACCTTGAAGCGTTGGAAGAGGAGGAGAATCACTCTTGAGGAGGGTTAGGAGGTGATGAAGCGTGGAAGAGTTGGTGCGCCAACCAATTGTTGTATTCCGCTTGATCATTCCACCTCTCTACATCTTGCTTGTGGTCCTCATAGTACTCAATATGGAAATCCTTGAGCTCATTTTTGTGATCAACAAACTGGTTGTGGTGGTGGTTAAGCGCCCCATAGAGATGGTGTTGGTGAAGCATGAGGGCGTCCATCTTAGCGGATAGAAGGGAGATGTCAGGGTTGCCACCTGAGCTGGACCCGATATGATATGTGCCTTACCCTTGAAAGTGAGAGCCGCCGGACCCATCAAAGCCATAGGGGTGGGAGTAGTAGGGTACCATGTCAGTCTGAGGTCCCATGGTGAAGTCCATAGGGTCGGCACCGTGCTGAATATGGTCGGCACCGCCCCATGCCTGGTCGTTACCGACCTCTGATGGGTCGTCCCAGACCCCCTAGGTTGGCCTCTTGGTGCTTCCCATTCAAAGACATGTTCTCTCGGAGGCGGGTTAGGCTCGGCTCTCCGATACCGGCTGGGCTGACGCCCATGCATCATACCAATTTGAGCGGTAGAAGAGCTCAAGATTCTCCTTGGTGAGCACCATGTCGTGTGTCGTGTTCTCATCGAGTTTGAACTTGTTGATGAAGCCGACGGCGGTTTGGTAGACAACCTTAGCATTGGTATAGTACTTCACATCCATAGAAATGACCCTCTTGGAAGAATAGGCGGAAAGTTTGATCTTCAGAGACTTAGCAAGGATAACAACGAGCCAACCGAAGTAGATGCTGTTATGGGTGTTTTGGCTACGGTGGCTAATGACTGCGGTGGCGTATCCGAACCCCAGATTCATTTGCTTGGGCGTCTCAAAAAGCATGTTGGCTAAGCATGCAAGCTCTTGCTTGTGGGGACACGAGAGCTCATACCTAGGCCAAATTGTGGAGCCGAGGATGCGCAAGATGACCCTAAAGACGGGGCTAGCAATGTACCGACCGGAAAGGGCGTTGGTGGGGAAGTCTACCTTGCCGGTGATGTAATGCCACAACCTCTTGACGGGGAAGTCCTTCGTTGTGTACACCCCTGCCGGTGCACGGAAGCCAAGATGCTTGTTGAACTTTTTGATGTCCATCTCGTGGCACCTATTGCCAAGCTGAAAACCGACCATGGACTTGTTGAAGTCGGTGTCGTCTACTTGCAAGCTAAAATCAGACATGAACTCACACGTGAGAGCCACGTGGTGCTCCTCAATAGGATGTAAAATGAGGTGTTGAGCCCCGATCCAAGAGAAGGCCTCGAGCACATCCTCATGGAAACCAATCTTGTTGGCACCGACTCTTTGATATGCGTGCACATTGACATCTCTGTGCCACATCTCAACGAATCGGTCTTTTTGCTCGTCAGAAGCAAACTCCACATAATCCACCTTTTGCTTGTTCTTCTTTTGCTTCTTGGCGGGATGATTGCAATTTTCGGAAATTCCGAAATTTTACCGTATTTTCTGGAAGGGTCGGTACCGACCGGCTTTGGGTCGTCTCTGACCTCCCCTGGGCTTTGTTCCCTTGTGTTGTTGTGTGTTCCGACCCTCTTGTTCCTTTTTCGACGCCTCGGGTCCCTACAAAACTTTAGTGGAGATGCAAGACAAGAGTCCTAGCTACTCTAAACTAATAAAAACAAACTAATCTAAGATAAAAAGAAAGTCAAATGAAAAAGGAAAGGGGAAAAAGTGGGTTGCCTCCCGTAAGCACTTTATTAACGTCTTTAGCTAGATGAGAAAATACCTCAACTCAGTCGGAAGATGTGAGAGCCCATGTGGCTCGGATTTCCTCATTGGGTTCGGTTCTTGCATAGTACTTCTTCAATCGATGCCCGTTGACCTTGAAAATCCCTCCATTCTCGTCTATTAGGTCGACCGCCCCATGTGGGTAGATGTGATGAACCACGAATGGTCCACTCCATCGGGTTCGTAGCTTTCCAGGGAAGAGTCGAAGTCTAGAGTTGAAAAGGAGTACTTGATCACCGTCTTTGAAGGTCTTCGGGACAAGCTTCTTGTCATGCCACTTCTTGGTTCTCTCTTTGTAAATCTTGGCATTCTCATACGCCTTTAGCCTTAACTCCTCTAATTCTTGCAAGTCTATGAATAGCTTTGCTTCGGCCGCGTCGAGGTCCATGTTGAGCTCCTTGAGAGCCCATAAAGTTTTGTGTTCGAGCTTGACGGGCAAGTGACATAACTTGGCATGCACTAGATTGTAGGGAGTAGTGCGGAGTGGTGTCTTGTAGGCGGTGCGGTATGCCCATAGTGCATCATCAAGCTTGGAGGACCAATCCTTCCTTGAGTGGGAAACTCTCTTCTCCAAGATGCTTTTAATTTGCCGGTTAAAGATCTCAACCTGATCATTTGTTTGGGGATGGTAAGGAGTTGCCACCTTGTGAGATACCCCATACTTGGTCAAAAGTGCCTCGAAGCTCCGCTCAATGAAGTGAGATCCGAAATCACTAATAAGAGCTCGGGGAACACCAAAGCGAGGAAAGATGTTGGTCTTCATGAACTTGGCCACCACTCGTGCATCATTGGTTCTTGTGGCTATGGCCTCGACCCACTTGGAAACATAATCGACCGCCACGAGGGTGTACTTGTAGGGGCCCGAAGAGGGGAAGGGTCCCATGAAGTCAATACCCCATACGTCGAAGAGCTCGACCTCTAGGATTCCTGTGAGTGGGTTCTCGTTCCTCCATGTAATATTTCTCGTGCGTTGGCACTCATCACACGTCGTTACATATGCTTGAACGTCCTTGAAGAGGGTGGGCCAATAGAATCCACTTTGAAGAATCTTCGCGGTGGTTTTGAATCCCTTAGCATGCCCGCCCGTTGGAAGAGTATGATAATGTCGGATCACTCCCTCTATCTCATCGTCCGGCACACAACGCCTAAAGATATGATCACTCCCTTGCTTGAATAGGTAAGGATCGTCCCGATAGTATTTCTTGGCGTCGTGGAGGAATTTCTTTTTAGCTTGGGAAGTCAATCCATCGAGAATAATGCCTCCTACAACATAAATCCGCAAACCAAGGGGTTGTCGCCCCTCTAATAGCATGTATAGAATGGGAAGAGAGGACGGGAGGAGAAGAAGGAAGAATACTAGTAAGTACACAAGAAGAGGGAGAAAAGTGACCTGGATCGACCCCAAATAGGGTCGGAGTCGTGTTGTCTTGGTCGGAGTCGATCGGCTCTTGAACATGTGGGGGGTGGGGGTCGTTACTGACCCAGGGCAGGTCGTCACCGACCCATGATTGGTCGTACTCGACCCAAGATGGCCGACATCGATCCGTAGAACTTCATTGCTCAAGATGATTTCGTCCGGACGATAGTCATTGATGGGTACCGCGTCTCCGGACTCCTTGATGTGCTCAATGGGTATTCTAGAAAGGTGGTCCGCCACAAGATTTTCCGCTCCTTTCTTGTCTCGTATCTCAAGGTCGAATACTTGCAATAGGAGCATCCATCGGAGTAATCTATGCTTGGCGTCCTTCTTGTCCATAAGGTAACGGACAACTGCATGATCGGTGTAGACGATTACCTTTGAGCCTACCAAGTACGACTGGAACTTCTCAAAAGCAAACACCACGACGAGGAACTCCTTCTCCATAGTGGTGTACTTTCTTTGGACCTCATCGAGCGTCTTGCTCACGTAGTAAATAGCATGAAGCTTTTTCTCTTTCCTTTGCCCAAGGACCGCGCCCACGGCGTAGTCACTAGCGTCGCACATGATCTCGAATGGAAGGGTCCAATCCGGAGGTTGCATGATAGGGGCCGGCACAAGTGCATACCGGATCCTATGAAAAGCTTCAAGACACTCGGAAGAATACTCAAACACAACATCCTTCATCAATAGGTTAGTTAATGGTTTAGTAATCTTAGAGAAATCTTGAATGAACCTCCTATAAAACCCGGCATGGCCTAGGAAACTCCTAACATCTTTCACGGAGGTAGGGGGTGGCAATTTTTCAATTAATTCAATTTTAGCCTTGTCAACTTCAATCCCCCTTTTGGACACTATATGACCTAAGACAATCCCTTCTTGCACCATAAAGTGACACTTCTCCCAATTAAGCATGAGTTTAGTCTCTTCACATATCTTAAGTACTCTAGCAAGATTAGCAAGACAAGAGTCAAAAGTGGTACCATAAACCGAGAAATCATCCATAAACACCTCCACGATATCCTCAATCATGTCGGAGAAGATGGCCATCATACACCGTTGAAAGGTGGTCGGGGCGTTGCACAACCCGAATGGCATCTTCCTATAGGCAAACGTATCGTAGGGACACATGAAAGTGGTCTTCTCTTGATCATCGGGATGTATCGAAACCTGCCAAAAACCACTATAGCCATCGAGATAACAAAAATAGTCATGTAAAGCTAATCTCTCTAGCACTTGGTCAATAAAGGGCAAGGGGAAGTGGTCCTTTCTAGTGGCATTATTAAGCTTCCTATAATCTATGCACATACGCCAACTAGTGGTAGTCCTAGTAGGAACCAACTCACCCTTTTCATTCTCAACAACAGTAAGACCGCTTTTCTTAGGCACAACATGAACCGGGCTTACCCACTTACTATCCGAAATTGGGAATATAATACCTGCATCAAGCATTCTTAAGATCTCTTTCTTTACCACTTTCTTCATGTTCGGGTTGAGCCTTCGTTGATGTTCTATGGTTGGCCTATGACCTTCCTCAAGAAAAATACGATGCATGCTCAAAGAAGGTGAAAGATCACTCAAGTCCTCAAGTGAGTACCCAATGGCCTTCCTATGAGTCCTAAGTACATCAAGCAACTTTCCAACTTCTTCCTCATTAAGGTTAGCATTAATAATTACGGAAAAAGTGGAATTTGGGCCAAGAAACTCATACCTCAAAGACTCGGGGAGAGCCTTAAGCTCCGGAGTAGGTGGTGGTGGTGTAACAATGTCATTGTCCTTCTCCATCTTGAATAGCTCCTCAAAGTGATGACTTTCGGTTAAGAGTTGCACTTCGTCATCCATCTCCAGAAGGGTCGGCTCCGACCATAAGGGGGTTGTTACCGAGCCAGAGGCATAAGCAAAGTCCTCATAAACGAGCGGAATGGGGGTAGGAGTCGAGCGTGGGGAGGTCGGTACCGACCTATTCTGGGTCGGTGTCGACCCTGCAGCGTCCTCCTCGTCTTCATCATCACTCGTACAAGCTCCAAGCAAACGCTCGATCGGATCTTCGTAGTCAATGTAATCTAAGCGGGTGTACAACATCTTGACCTCCATAGCTTCATCGGTTTCCTTCATCGTTGGATTGAACCGGAACTCAACCACCTCATTGCCGATTTCAAAAGTAAGGAGGCCCTTCTTTACATCAATGATAGCTCCGGCTGTTCCAAGGAATGGTCGCCCAAGATTGATCGGGACGACGGGATCTTCCGGCATCTCCATAACAATAAAATCATTGGGCACAAAGAACTTGCTGACTTGGATAGGGAAATCGTCAACAACACCGGTTGGCTTCACACAAGAGCCGTCCGCCATATAAAGCCTCATGTTCACCGGGACCAAAGGACCCATGTTGGTTTTGGACCATATAGAAAGGGGAAGGAGACTAGCACTTGCACCAAGATCACATAAAGCTTTAAAGCGATGAGCACCTATACCAATTGTAATTGCAAATTTACCCGGATCGCCAAGTTTCTCTGGAAGCTCTAGAGGCCGCACCTCATCAGACAACTCGGACATCGATCGCTTCTTTGACAAGATCTCTTTAAGGAATTTGGTGTACGCGGGCATCTCACTCAAGGCTTCGACGAAAGGGCTGGTGATGTTAAGCCCTTGAAGAACCTGCACAAAACGCTTGAATTTGCCTTCCGTGGAATCCTTAGCCTTCTTGGATGGGAAAGGAAGCACCTTCGTTGTTGATGTAGAAGGAACGGATGTAAGAACACCGGGAAGAGGGTCGGTCACGACCTGGGGAGGGTCGGTGATGACCGCCTCTGTAGTAGGGGGAGGGTCTATTACGACCTGGGGAAGGTTGGTGACGACCGCCCCTGAAATAGGCTGGTTTTCTTCGTCCGCCGCCTTCTTGCTTTGTCTTGATCCGGCAACTTCTTTCCGCTCCTTAGATGGACCGCAGCAATTTGACCTCTCGGATTCTCATCGGGATGGCCCGGTAATCGCCCATGGGGTCGGGGAATTTGAGGCGCTAGGTCACCAAGTTGGGAGTTCACATTCTTCCTCCATGCCTCGAAGTCTCCCAATTGATTTTGAACGCCTTTAAGATTTGTGCGGACGTCATTACTCCCCTCGAGGAGACCTTGCGCCCAAAGCTGGTGGCTCTTGGTAACCGGGAGGTCTATAAGGAGGGGCTCTTTGCTCTTGTGGCTGAGTTGGAAAGCCTTGACCTTGGCCATTGTTGTTCCATTGAGGATAATTGTTGTTGTTGTTCCTTCCTGGATAAGCATTGTTTTGGCCTTGGTAGGGCCCTCGCATATAGTTTGCCTTCGTATAAGCCTCAGCGGCCCAGACTTGATCCACGTTTGTACAAGAAGCGGTAGTATGAGATTGGGAGCCACATTCTTGACAAGGGTGAGCAGTGGATTTGAAGTAGCTTACTTGCTTCTTGAGCCGGTTAATCTCATCTTGCATGTATTGAAATCTCATATCTGGATCAATCGGTTCTGCATTAGGATCATAAAGCTTCTTCATTGGAACCTTGACGGCTTGTTGGGTTCCATACATTGCATCATAGTTGGTGAGTTTGTCCATCAAAGCCCAAGCTTCAAGAGATTTTCTTTCGGTGGGCTTGCCCTCAAATTGAGACCTCTTGATAAGAGTGATGAAGTGAGGCTTAATCTCAAAGGCGTGCTCAATCACAGGGAGCACAATTGCAGATTCGAGAACCTTAAATTCTGGATGCATGTATTGCTTCGCGTTTCGCGGAATAGCATTAAGTTGTTCCTAGAGACGGGCAGCAGCCTCTCTCTCTCTCTATGCAGCAGCAGCTTGAGCATCACGCTCTCTTTGCATACCTTCCATCTGAAGGTGAAGATCAGCCATCTGTCGAGCAATTTCCTCAGCGTTGGCCATTGCTCTTCGTTCTCTTATCCTCGGTGAAGGGTTCTCTCGAGTTCGGGATCAAAAGGAAAATAGTCGACTCCCCTTCGCGAACTAGAGGGCATACACCTGCACACACAATCACGAGAAAACGAATTAGTAAACACCAAAGGGTATGGGCTATTCCCAAACCCGAAAGATAACTAGACAAAGAAACTACACTAATTCCCTGGCAACAGCGCCAATTTGTTGTAAGGGTTTTACCTTGATCCTAACAAGCAAATAAATTTATAGATCAAGATCTCGCTGAGTATAGGAAGGTCAGGTTCGTCCACGGGAATTAGAAGAATCAAAGTCTAGCAATCAATCCTAACAAGAATAAAACAAAACACACGCATGAACAGCTCGGCACCGACCAAAACTGGGTCGTCACCGACCTATAACACGACACACAACGCAGAGAAAAACCAGGAAAACTGGGAGCACGTTACCAACCAAAAGTGGGTCGGTAACGACCTATTTGGGTAGCGATAAAACTTCGAAAAATCAAATTAAAAGAGATCTAGGACGAAGGATCCACCACAACAAAGCTAAGCATGCAAACATGAACCAAAGATCAACCAACAATAATCTCATGAATGACTTTCGCCATAAATAATCAAGCACATATCTCAACTTTCATAAAGATAGAAACTTGCAATCCTACTTGTTATCTAAAGGTTTAACCTTCGCTTCAACCCAAAATATCATCCAAATTCACAATTAATCTTTCAACTCAATTACGAATATGAACTTGCCTCAAATTTCATCAAGGAATTAAGAACAAACAAGAAGGATAAAGGATAGAGATTTAAAGGAACGGATTTAATCAAAGATTCATGCTTTAATCACGCATAACCATGTCGGGTTTCACCCCAACCCTAGAAAAATAGACTACTCACGAGTCATCATGCAATCAACAATCAAAGAGAAAAGAGAAGACATGATTCAAAAACAAACAAACTTCAATTGAAAGAACAAACTTACAAATCTCCAAGCAAACTTCCAAAGCTCTCTCAAAATTGTCCAAGAGCTTGGAATAAAAGTTAACTCTAGAACACCAACTTGCAATACTCGTCCGTTCCGTCTCGTGCCTCTCAAAAACAACGTCCCCTCAAAAGTAACCTTAAAAGCCCTTTATATAGTAGTAGGAATGTTCTTAAAAGGAAACTAAATTCTATCTTAAAAAGACCCATAAATAAAACATCTACTAAAACCTAACTTGAGGTGCAAGTTTCTTTCGCAGGCTCCGGATGACGCTCGGTACCGACCCAAAGTGGGTCGTCACCGACCTTGGATAGCTCTTGATTTCTTCATTTCTTTGCTCGAAACTTGTCCCAAAGCTCGGTTCTTCTTCAATGTTTCTTCCTTAAACGTTCTTGGTCTTCTTAGACTTCCTTAAGTTCCTTTTAAGGCATCTTCATCTTGCAAACTTCCTTCTTGAAATCAACAAAGCTCCAAAAACAACGACTCTCACCCTTCTAGCCAACACCGCCACAAGACAACTCTAACGCCACCTCCTAGAAAGCTGAAAAACCTGGTATATCTCCTCCTCAACGCTTCAAACACCTACAAAGACAACAAACAAACACAAACGACTCCAACTCTCGAAAGAGGGTCGGAATTATATGCAAAACAACACAAAAGAACAAGAAAAGACTCAACCTAACTAGAAAAACGACCTACAAAAACTAACTAAAAAGTGTGACATCAGATGGGTACGGGAAAACCCTCGGGGAACTACCTCGAATCCCGTTTTTATTACTTTTACCCTGCTATCCGTGCCTACTATTCACACATCGTTATTTTGCGCACCATCAATATATATAAAGAAATTCGTCAAAAAATATCATGCTAAAAGATAAAAAAAAAATTATACTATTTTTTTAAATATTTTAAATATTTATCTTTATTTTTAAAACATTTTTATACAGAGTTTGTCAAAAGATAGTTGATTTGATGTTAAAGATAGATTTAAATAAAAAAAATTAATATAAAAAGTTAAAATAATAGGAATACAAATTAATTTTATTAAATATGAAGCAGGACTAGAATCATTCTGATGGTTCGAAACGGTACAACTTAAATATGTTGTAATAGATATATAAAAAAAATTATATACTTTGAACACAAGATTTGTCACAAGATACAAGAAAATTTATTATCTATAAAAATATTAACATATAGATCAAGTTTTGTTAAAAGACATGCATAAAATTAATATCAAAAGTATCAACATATAGATAGATCAAGTTATTGTAATGTAAAAAAATTAGATGTATAGAAAGAATAACTAGTTTTACCCGTCGTACCATGTGCGACTATGATTCGATATTTTATAGACATAATAAATAGGATATTAATAAATAAATAAAAATATAATATAAATTATTATATAAATAACTTATTGCTGGTAGAATGTATAATTTTTTTAATCAAATATTATATTCTTCACATTTTATTACTTTTCATGTACGTAAATTTAGAGTTTATGAAATATTTCAATATATCTATTAAATATTTTATTATCTATTTTTATTAATTTTAAACATTATAAATATTTATCATTAATTTTTTATAAAATAAAATCAATATATATCTATAAATAAATTCGTCAAAAGATATATGCTAAAATAATTATATTTATTTTAAAATATTTAAAATATTTTATCTTTAATTTTAAATACTTGTATAAGGAAGCTTTCAAAAGATATTTTATACTAAATAGATATTTGCTTGATGTTAGAGATAAATTTAAATAGTTAAAAAGAATTTTATAAAAAGAAGTTATAATAATAGAAATAAAAATTAATTTTTTAAATATGAGGTGGGGCCAGAATCGTTCTGGTGGCTCGAAAAGGTACGACTTTAATATATAGTTATAGATATTACCTATTTTTATTATTTTGAAACATTATAAGTATTTACCATTAAATTTTTTTTATTATAAGAGAATATATATATATATATATATATATATATATATATATATATATATTCGTGAAAAGATATCATGCTAAGTGATAAAAGATATTTATACTTATTTTAAAATTTTAAATTTGTTATCTTTAATTTTAAATATTTGTAGAAGGAAATTTTCAAAAGATAGTGTTATACTAAATAGATATTTATTTGATGTTAAAGATAGATTTAAATAGTTAAAGAAGAATTTAATAGAAAAAAGTTAAAATATTAGGAATAAAAACTAATTTTCTAAATATGAGGTGGGGCTAGAATCATTCTGGTGGCTCGAAAAGGTATAGCTTTAATATATAGTTATAGATACAAGTTATTATTAAAAAGCTTGACATTATTTTATTCCAATAATATCACATGGTGCAATTTTTACAACATACATGGTTTTTGCTTTATTCAGATAACACTTTTAATTAATTTGTTAAAGCTAAAATAATGAGTAATGTAAAAAAAATTACATAAATATGTATCTTCTTATCCTAGAATAACCTAAAATACAAATGAAATTTTGAAATGTTTCAAATATATGCAAAATTATTTCTATAAATATTGGTTTTTTTGGAAAACATTCCAAAAACCAAATTTAATTCTAAAACATTTGAAATATATACAAAATTGGTCTCTATAGGTAGATAATTTTTTTTATAAATTTCGGTATATATTTTTATTTTATTTTTATAATTAGAATAAGCTCAATATTAATTTCTAATTTATCTATAATTAACGGCCAAGAATAAATCCCGATCGTTGATTATAAGCCACGTGACACATGCATGAGTATTGTCCAGAGGTAGCAGCTCTCTTGAGCCCAAAACAGGAGATCGAAATTCGATCTCACTTGTATAAATCCACCCAAAAATTTAATATTATATCATTTAATTTGGGTGAGCTCCCCGTGATCTTTCAATTTTACTCTCGTTGGGCATGCCCTAAGTTTGTTCGGGTGGTTGGGCTTTATAAAGGAAAATTCCGGTTGGGGCGTGTTTAAAATTATCGTGGGACAATCCAAATCATCTGTCCCATAGTTATGTCCCAACTATTTGTCCCACATTTTTAATTGGACCACGTGTAACAATTTGTCAAATCATCATTTTTTTCTGATTCTAAAATTCCCTAAAATTAATTCTTTTTAATTTCAAATTGAAAAACCCAAATATTCTCATATGGTCTTCTTCAACTTTGTTTCTATGAGACTAGCCCTCATATAATTCTGACGGGAAGGATCTTGTCGTTGAAGTGGTGCAAGACAATCCCCCAATGACTTCCAAGGAATCGACAAAAAACAACCTGAAATTTGTCTTGTCTTCAACTTGCTTGTTCTTTCTTAGGCCTGTAATCGAACCGAGTCGAGTCGAGCTTTGAGTTGCTCAAGCTCGACTCGGTTAAAAATAGACGAGCTCGAGCTCGAACGCGAGCTTGGTTCAAGCTTAAAATTTTGTTTGAGTTTCGTTCATTTAAATGTTCGCCGAGCTTGTTCGCGAACCACTCGTTTAGTTTCTTCGACAAACAAATCCGTGAACAACTTGTTTACTTATTAATTATACAACCAAATGAAACTCAAATTTAAACTACGTGATTTATGAAACACCACCAAAATTATGTAATTTAACATAAACTATTATTATAATAATATATATAGTAAGTATAGCTTATTCATAAACGTATAATCTAGTTTTTTATGAGTGTATAATCGAGTTTTCTCATGAGCATATAAACGAGTTTGCTCATGAGCAAACGAGCCGAGTTATCTTGTGCTCAAGCTCGGTTCATTTATCTTTCGAGCCTTAAAATTGTGCTCAAGCTTGGTTCATTTACAAACCAAGCCGAACACGAACAAGATTTAACCGAGTCGAACACCGAATTTCTCACGAACGACTCGGTTCATTTACAGCCCTATTCTTTCTGGTCCAAACTCTGATTTGAGTGATTCCAGCTCGAGGAGTTAGATATGAAAGTCTAGTTTGTTTCCTCAAAATTTGAGAGTTTTTTATTTAGGCATTCAAAGTTACATTGATTTTACTGAGGGGTCGCAAAGATTTCCACGGAGCGATCCGATATGAGTTTGATGGCTGAATTTAGATCCAATGGAGTCTGGCCTTAAAAGGAGCTTTTGAGGGAGGTTTTGATGGTTGATGGATGATGGAATTCAAAGAATGGAGGTGATGGTATTGATGGATTAGGGCTTGATATGAACGAGCCTTCGAAAGGGTACGACTCACCTCTCAAAAACACGAACTAAAAGACCCGGGTTAGGATGTGACTCACCTAAATCAAATCTCCGATCTTGGATCGATATGACTCACGATCCAAAGATCAAAACTGAAAAATAAAAAGCAAAAACAATGAAATTTCGATTCAAAAAAAAGGAGAGAATTGTAGGAAAGTTTCTTGGTCAATCTTATCTAAGGAACAACATGAGCGTCAGAGCTTATTCAATAGTGGACCAAAAATTTTGGTCATCAAAATATAATATTCATCTTTTCTTTCCTCATTCTCAAAAGTGGGAGAACTTTTTCTCCATTTTGTACACGACTAAAACTTTTTTTAGGCATGACAATGAGCAGGTCATAAAAAATCTTCCACCTTTTCTCTTCATTTTATCATATTTTATTCTCTCTCCTCCTATGACCAAAAATTGGTCAATGGCAGGGAGTACTCTAACATGGTTCACGGGGCGCTCCAAGTCCGCGCGAACTTTATTGATTCAAACCGAAAAAATAAAATAAAACCAAACCAGTCACGTGAGGACTGGGGAGGACATGCTATACGGACAACTAGGAAAGAACCGGAAAAAAAACATTAGAAAGTGAAGACTGTATCTTATCCCTTGTCTTCCTGGAAAACTCGATGAGAGTATCCAAACTTCTCATAAAAGATCGCCGGAGAGGACGAGAGTGAGGGCCCCGTGTTTGGAAGATCGCCGGAGAAGGATAAGCACCGCCGCCCTGCCAGTCGTTCGACGGCCACCGTTCGCGTCCTGCTGTTACGGGTCGACGCCAACGCCGGAAGAAACAACGCAACCTCGCTTAGTTCCTGTATCCGATCAATCGCCGTTAAAAAGCGGTTTGCGAATCGTTTTATGGGTCGTTCGTTGGATCTAGTGGATTCGATTTGAGAGAATTTTGCGCGAAATTGGAAGCAGGATAGCTGTTTTGGTTTTAGTGAATGCGTCGTGGTGCTGTGCATTGATGATTATGTGAATGATAGTTTGTTGAAACTGCTAAATATACAGTTAATTTTGTCCTTTGAGCAAGCTTGAGGCATGGCAGGGTGCGGAACGGCGGCATTCGGCAATTGCGTAGTTCACAACTGTCACCTTCACCCACCCACTTCTCATCTCTTTGCTCCGCCCTTCTATAGAAAATCACCTTCGAGGTTGAAATCAAGCTCGATTGCGATCCATTCACTAACTAATCCGGCATGTATAGGGTACAAGCATGGAGTTGTTTGTGGTGGTAGAGCTGGCGCTGCCTTGTGTTGTTCAACTTCCTCTGGGACATATCGTCGAACAGGTGGTGGGAACGTTTTGCAGGGAGATTCTGATGGTGAGATGAGGACAATTAAGAAAAGAATTTTCTTTTTGGACGTTAACCCTCTTTGCTATAATGGAAGTACACCGAGCCTGCAATCTTTTGTTCACTGGATCGATCTATTCTTGTCTCAAGTCAGCCTTAATCACCCCGTGGTCGCTGTAAACTCCTCTTGTCCTTTCTTTCTGTCTCTTGAATAGTTGAATTGCAAATTTTAGGGATTATGATTACTTATGATGTCACATTTGTATAATTTACCAAAATACAAGCACTGTTCTCATAAGGAGGTGACTGCTAAATTTTGTGTTTTGTAACAAAATGAAGCATTTGCTATTGCAGGTGATTGATGGCGAGGGAGGCAATGAATACAGAAGACAGTTATTGCCATCATATAAAGCACACAGGATGAAGTTCACAAGACAGTGGTCAGCTTCGCGTGTATACACACGAGTTCCAGTTGAAAGTTCCCATCATACTGTCATTGATTTTCTAAAGAGATGCAACATACCAGTATGTAATTCTCGTTACTTTACAAATTGCAAATTACTCAAATCAGTACTGTTATGAGTTTTTATCATAATATTTGTTTGCCATAATTGCATTCACAAACTTACCCATGTATGGACTATTTTCGTATTAGTCTGCTTTGCAATAGTTTAAAAGTATTGATATCGAGCTGATGAGAATAATGCAGGCAATTAAAGTTAAAGGCTGTGAAGCGGATGATGTTGTGGCTACACTTGTACAACAAGTGTTACAGAAGGGATACAGAGCAGTGATAGCGTCTCCTGATAAAGATTTTAAGCAGCTAATATCTGAAGATGTTCAGCTTGTTATTCCTCTGTCAGATCTTGGGAGATGGTCGTTCTACACCCTAAAGCACTATGTTGCTCAGTATAACTGTGATCCGAGTTCTGATCTCAGTCTTAGTATGTGCTTTGCTGCACCCTTCTCTATTTTGCATTAGTTACGTTGCATATGTCTTGGTAATCTTTTTGTTTTGTATTGTTTTTTGAATGGTCTACGTCATCTATTCAACGTGAGCTATCTGATTTAAAACATTCAACTATTTATGTTCAAGCCAGGGAAGAAGTATTATGTTACTATGCTGGAATTGACTTGCCAAGAAATCAAATAGCCATAAGAAGATTATGATAGAAATGAGTCCATGAATATACCATCATCAATTTGCGTAAATGGAAGTTTGATAAAAAAAAGTTGTCACTGATTTGCTTTGGTTATTTCCATGACCATCCTGTTGAATATAGTGTGTCCTTTCATGTGTTTGTATAGTGTGTATACCTAGTCTGTCTCCTATCATTCATCATCATCATCATCATTGACCCAGTGAGGCTCCGCTATAGCAGAATCTAGGGGGTCAAAATGGGTGTACCCCTGCCCAAGGGAAAGGGGGTACGCCCGGTAGACCCAAGAAAAACTGAAATTCAGCTATGTGACAATAATAACTAAATTTAGTTAGAATGCACCAAAATTGATATAGGGACTAAATCCATCTCAAAGGCAGTGTATAAAAGCCAATGAGCATGAGGATGCACCCAAAGTCTGTCTCCTATCATTATTTGTCCAATTTGTTGTTACATTGCAGGATGCATCTTGGGTGATGAAATTGATGGAGTTCCTGGTATACAAACTGTGGTACCCAATTTTGGAAGAAATACAGCTATCAAGCTATTAAAAAAGCATGGTTCCTTGGAGAATTTGCTTAGTGCAGCTGCAGTGAGAACCGTGGGAAAACAAAATGTTCAAGAAGCTCTCACTAAGTATGCTGATCATCTTGTAAAGAACTACCGAGTTCTTTCTCTACGGAGGTATGTTAATTATATGGTGAAATGTATACAGTTGCACTTTGTTGAGTTTCATTCATCTTATTGTTACAATAGCTATAGAAAATCCTGTTTAGTACCCCTGAATTGTTACCGATTCCGCTTGGTGCCCATGGTTCTTATATAAGTCCATGTGGCTGTCCCCAACTTTACTTTTACTATATAGTACTTATCATATCTTATGACATTTCGCTAAACCCCTTCCTTACATAGTTACATGATAATCATTTTCATATATAGCATTACTAACTCTTTTTTTAATGAAACCTGGCTAAATGAACTATACATGAGTTTTATTTCTAATTGTCTACAAACATTAACTATAAGGATTTCTTATTAAAAAAAGAAAAAAAAATCATCATTTTGAGTTATTTTGTTTCCAATATGATAAGTATAAGAACATTATAAAATATGAAGTGGATGTCAAAAGGCTTGAACCTGAGAGCATTGCTGTTCTGTTTTTTTGTCGCTTCATAGGGACATTGACGTGAATCTTGAAGATGCGTGGTTGTGTGAGAGAGACACTTCCAATGACTTGGCAGCTATATATGAAACCCGTGAGTTGCTTGGAGAAGCCATGAAATTCAAATATACAAGGACCGTTCGTTCTTCTAGCGGATAGATTATAAATTGAGTGAGTTCTTAGGATTTCACAGCTGGAGTTTCGAACACTACTAGCCCACCTTTTGGATTACAAGGCAGAATGCATTAAAATGCATTATGTTCAGTTTAATGTATTAAATATTTATCTGGTGCTTGGATGATTTGCTAGATCGGTAACAATTGTTGCCTGTGCTCGTGTGAAATCATTTCCAATTCAGAGCTATCGATGCTTGTTTGGTTATATGTAGATGACACGTACCTTATACGGGGCTATTCGAGGAAGATTGATAGAGAAGACAATATTATATTTTGAATCAAGTATATATAAAGATCTAGGATTTAGACAAACGACATGTTGTAGAGAAATACCTATTATTTCGTTCATATCCATCTCGATGCTTTGTCTATTTAATTTGACATGTGTGGTATTCAAATTATTAAATACTAGTTATACCCGTCGTGTCATGCACGACTTCATGGATTTAATATTTAATTATTGATAAATGATTTTAATTTAATATAAAAAAATAAAAACATCTTATTTATTATAAATATTATATAAAATTTTTAATTTGTTATAATATGAGACAACGCAAAAATCATTAAAGTAAGTCCAACATGATTTTGATGGCTTAATGATAATTTATTTATGAAAAAATATAAATATAAATTATTTTAATTACTCTTTTAAAAAATATGTAAAAATGAAAAAATAATGTAAATTATTATGATTTTTTAATCAAATTCAATTCTTTAAAAATATTTTAAATAGAAATTTAAAAAGATAAATAATAAGAAAAGATGAAAAAATATGAATAAGACTTCATTTTTTTAAGATAATTTTTTTCCATATTTACAATTTTACATGAATAAGCCCGAAAGAAAATTATGGAAAATATAATATTATTTTTTGATCAAAATTCAAATTAGGAAAATAATTATCTAGATATAGATTTTTTTTATCAAAATTTGATTTAAGATAATATTTTACATAAATAGATAAAAAGATAAAGATAGAATAAGTTTCGTTATTTTTAATTAAATTTCGAATTTAAAATTTTATTTTCACATAAATAGATAGAAAATAATTTAAATAAAAAGGATAAATCAATATAAATAAAATTTAATTTTTAAATTTATGGTGGGGTCATAATCAACTTGGTGGCTCGAAAAGGCATAGATTTAATATATAGTTATAGATTTTAGATAAAATCTTTTGGATATAATTAATTATATACTCAGAATCTATCATAATATATATATAATAAAAAAATTATATGTGGCAAAATCCTAGATGGATCAACATGAGAATGACATGTACGAAAAATTCTATGTGGCACATGGTAAAATCCTACATGGCAGATAGCTGATATTGTGATAGAAAAAATAACTTACATAAATTATTATAAATAATATTCATCAATAATATTTTACCAAATATTTAATGCTTTTATAGTTTATTTTATTTTAGATATAATCTTCTTAAGTTAAATAAATAATCATATCAAATATTTAGCATTAATACTTAAGATTTAACATTAGATAACATCTTTATTTTAGATAGAATCTTTCTTAGATTAATTTATCATATTTCTATATTATCCTAAAATAATATCAACATATATTAATTTCCAAAATAAAAAATCCTATGTGGCGAAATCCTAGGTGGCTTAATGTGGAAATGACACGTAGGAAAATCCTAGGTGGCGCAACGTGGTGGCCTTATTCCTTGCGTCTTTTATATATATACATAGATTTAAATTTATTGGTAGTTATATTTAAACATTTTGCAACTGTAAAATGTTATTCGTATATTTAGAACCCTATATATTTATATTAATTATTCAGAGTTTGGTTCCCATAAAACATCCCCTTAACATGAAACGGAAGGAGAATTTTGGACCCTTGGATTGGATCAAGGAGATCCAAGGGCTGATTTTCTTTCCCCTTTTATTAAAGGCGGGGGCAATTATGTTTTTTCCCTCTCTAATTAATAATCCTTTTTCTCTTTTTTGTTTTGTCTAGGGTTCGTTCAAAAGCAGATCGAAGATTGTGCCCTTCGATTGAAACGGAAGGAGATCGCACGGAAGGAGATCGCCATCGCCGAATCCGAAATCCAACGAGTTTGAATCTGCGAGTCTCGTTCCAACCATGGCAAAAAGTGGTAAGAGGGATTCACAAATCCATTGAACGAGATCGAACTGTGTGATTTTTCGGAATCGATTGAACTGGTCAATCGAACTCGTTGAACGAGATCGAACAGTGTGATTTTCGGAATCGATTGAACTGGTCAATCGAATTGTGTGAATCTAGTTGGATTTCGATTGAATTGTGTGAATCGAACTTAATACTAGGCCAATCTTGAACTGTGTGAATCGATTGAACTGTGTGAATCGATTGAACTGTGTAAATTTTCCTGTAAACTAGGCCAATCTTGCAAAATTCGACGTTGCACTTTTCGGACTTAATACTGCACTTTTCGGACTTAAGAATGCACTTTTAGGACTTACTAGTGCACTTTTCATACTTAAATAACGCACTTTGCACTTCTCGTTGATAATGCACTTTTAGGACTTAATAATGCACTTTTCATACTTACTAGTGCACTTTTCATACTTACTTGCACTTTTCATAAAGGAGTATAACTAGTATATGACAATGCACTTTTCAGCCTTACTAGTGCACTTTTTATACTTAACAATGCACTTTTCATTTTTGTTTAGAGAACATATATTTGACCTTATAGAGAACATATTTTTATTGCACTTTTCACAGTTAATAATGCACTTTTTACACTTAAGAGTGCACTTTTTCTACTTAATAGCACTTTGTATATCTTTTACTTTTCACTGATTTAAGTAATGCACTTTTCCTAGTATACAATGCACTTTATTATACTTTCAATGCACTTTTACTGATTTTCAACTAACACCTTTATATTTCCCTTTTGTGTTGTTGTAGTGGGGACATCAAACTCTTCTTCAACTACTATTCTGAATGAGGAATCACCTAAAAACAATGGTGAATATTTCATTGAGTTATCTCAAGGGGGAACGACATACTATTTGCCCACATGTCCATCCGAGTTGAAACCATATGAAGGTCAAATTTTTGTTTTAGTACAAGTAGCCTATTAGCTCAAATGGTAGAGCGGTGTGCTTTGTGCACAAAGATGTAGGTTCGATTCCTACATGGGCTAATATGATATCTTACAAAAATTAATTCTTAACACATTTATTCCTAACCTAACTAGCTAGGTACTAAAAGAAGTTATATTTTATCGTGTGTCAAATAACTAATAAACCACTATTTTTCAAAGAAGATCATGATCAAATTAGCTTATATGGGATTCGAACCCACATCTCTGTGCATAAGCACATTGCTCTTCCATTTGAGCTAATAAGCTTTTCTTAAATTAATGCACTTTTACATGTTTTTAATGCACTTTTACATGTTTTAATGCACTTTTTGACATTATATTTGAACTTCTTTCTTATGCACTATTATTAGTTTATGGTGCACCTTTACATGTTTTTAAATGCACTTTTACATGTTTTTAATGCACTTTTTGACATTATACTTGCACTTCTTTCTTATGCACTATTATTAGTTTATGGTGCACTTTTACATGTTTTTAATGCACTTTTACATGTTTTTAATGCACTTTTACATGTTTTTAATGCACTTTTTGACATTATACTTGCACTTCTTTCCTATGCACTATTATTAGTTTCTGGTGCACTTTTACATGTTTTTAATGCACTTTTACATTGTTATTCGATTGCTACTGGATCTACCGAATGCTAAAGAGAAGGAAGGAACAAAGGCGAAGAGAAATTTGCTCTAGAGCAATACAAAACACTGACTGACCAACATTTGGTTCTAGAGCAATACAAAACAGTTTACAATTCTAACTTATCTTCCATTTGATGCTGTAGTTGAAATGGTCCATGTTATCCTGTTCAATTGTAATCGAAAATGAGAATATGGAACAAATTGGACTTTACATAGATATCAAAAATACTTGAAAAGCACTCCACAGGAAATCAACCATGTCATGTATGGGATATCTGCATACAAGCACATATGAAATCAACATATAACGAAGAACTAGAAACAAGAGGTGGACATTGATGATCATATATAGATGATCAGGTTTGGATTTGGTGGAGTTACTCTACCTATAATATAAAGATAAAATAAAATTGGAAATTGGAATCAAATTACAACTCCACCAGATCCCATTCCTGGATAATCAACCAGCAAGAATATTTTCACAGGCAAACATCCCATATTTTCTCAGATAGATAAACTGAAGAACTCCAAGACTGAAATTTCCAACAGCACTGAAATTAGCACAAACCCTAGACCAGTCAAAAGTTCAAGCTACACAATGCTAACTAATCTAAGCGAGAAACACAGACCCTAAACAATTAAGCAGAAATCAAAACGAAAGACACGCATACAAATCCAGCAATTTCACACACAGATATAGCGATTCAGACATACGACCCGCCAAATTGAACTAGAACATGAACCCACAAATTGGGATCGTGATTGAACCAGATCATGAGCCGCCAAACAGTTTACAATTCTAATTTATACCTTTTCGATTTGTTTTTGGAGGCATCGTGATTCGTGGGAGAGATTGAAGGCGAAGGTGAGATCGTCCGTCGTCCTTCGATCGTCCGTCGTCCTTCGATCGTCCGTCGTCCTTCGATCGTCCGTCATCCTTCGTTTGCTTTGGAGAGTTCGATCGATTGGAGCCTTCGATCGAGTGTTTGGAGCCTTCGATCGTTTGGAGACTCGTCGTCTTTCGATCGTCCGTCGATCGTCCTTCGATCGTTTGGAGACTTTGAGCGTTTGGAGTAGATTGGGCTTACAAATCTGGGCGTTTCGATTTCGTTTGGTGTAGATTAAGCGTTTCGATCGTTTGAGCGTTTGGAGTCAATCCAAATTCCTTATTTTTGATATTTTAGGTTAAGGGTTTAGAAGTTGGGTGTATTTACAAAATTGCCACCTTCCTGATTTGTTTTATTTATTTTTTTCAAAATCACAGAAGTAATCTCAGCCCTTGGATCATGTGATCCGACGGCCCAAAATTCTCCTTCCGTTTCATGTTAAGGGTTGGTTTCATTTGAACCAAACTCTAATTATTCAATACCAATATTTAAATCTTTGGTTACTCATGTTTAAACTAATTGGTAGCTACATTTAAACATTGTTACAATTATACAGTGTTATTTGTATAATCACTTTCATATTCATTATTCAATACTCCCTTGTTCTTGAAAACCTGTCGTTTCAAACTTATTCTCTTGTTAAATATAATATGTTGTTTGACATATTTTTACAACTATTTTCCAATTTTACCCATAAAAAATCCAGTCAATCTACCCTAATACATTATAAAGTAGAAACCAAGTCTGTGTAAAAATTTGCGCCACGTGGCATAATCTGAATAAAATAATGAAAAACTTTTTTTCAACTTAAAAAACTAAAATAATAATTCTAGAAATATCCCTACACATTATACTCTAATAATAATTCTAGAAATCACGATTTATCTTAAATTCTTAACCACTTCATAAAATAGATAATGGATGATGTCTCTCTATTTGGTGGTGTTTTCATATGTGATTTCCTTTATAAATATGTTTCTTTTTCCCCTTTTCTTGTGCGTTTTGTTCCTTTTTAGCCTAGTTCCCGTATTTCTATGAGATTCGGAGACTACACACCTTTTATGTGTTTTGTAGGTAATTTGGCATGAATCAAGGATCGATTTGAAGGAGGGTTGAGACATAGAGCAAAGGCCGAGCTAAAGCGGGAAAGAGAGAAGCAAGCCATGAAGAAGAACAAGAGAAGCCAACTAAGAAGAAGGTGGAACGAGGTCAGGACCGAGTTGCAACCACGTCGGGCCCGACTTTGAAGTTTCCAACCTCGGACCGAGATGCACAGTAACTCGGGCCCGAGGTCCTCCGTGTCGGTCCGAGTCGGTCACCGAACTACTTGGGCTCCAAGGCACGAATTTGTGGACTTCCACTTTTGCCCCTCATCTAATCTATAAAAGGCCCTCTTGTCTTCTAAGAAAAGGGTTCCCTCTCATACACACAAAAGGGGGGAAAGGGTTCCCTCTCATACACACAAAAGGGGGGAAAGGGTTCCCTCTCATACACACAAAAGGGGGGAAAGGGTTCCCTCTCATACACATAAAAGGGGGAAATTCCAAGGGAGCCAAGAGGATTCTTGGAGAGCAAGGAGGAAGGAGAGGAGAAGGAAGAGAGAGAGAATCGGCCAAGGGAGAGGAAGATTGATAGGTTTGGTTGATAGATTAGCTTTGCTTTGTTTTGATCTTGTGGATTTGGAAACCCTTGATTGGAATTTGTGGATTGCTTTTGATTTGAATGAAACTTTTCTTTGTTTTGAGATTGATGATGTTGATTGCTTTCCCTTTTGATTTGTTTGCTTTCTTTGTTTGCCTTATGGAGTAGATCTCCTTGATCTTGGGTTATGGGGGAAAACCCTAGCTAGGTTTGGGCTAGAAACCCCAATTCCATAGCCTTGAGTGCTTGATCTAAGGAACCCACTCTACATAGAGTTACAATTCCTTGCGAAAGTTGGGAATCAAGGCTTGTGATTGGCAAAGTAGCGAAAGTGAACATGTGTCAATCTCAAGACCTTGCTTCGAAGGGGATTTCCCCAATGATTGATGTGTAGAAGTGGTTGGAACGAGGGCGAAAGCACTCGATCCTAGTCCGATCATCACTCATTGCTTGAATTGGGGTGGATAAGCCTTAATCTACTAGAGAAGGAACCCAAAAGCCCAAGATCTACTTTTAATCTTTGAAGTTCGACAAACCCAGCTACCTCGGGCCCGACTTACCCTACGTCGGTCCCGACTTCCTATTGTCGCCAACATCGGGCCCGACGTGACCTCAGTGTCGGTCCCGACTGTTTTCTTTGTTTTCCTTTGTTTTATGCTCTCCTTTCTAGCTCCCTAGTATCTAGGCACATCGATCGAGTAGACTTCCCGAGTGTTCGACACCCACCACGTACTACAACGGGGTCGGGTTATAAATTGTATCTCTTGACCCTCGCATCCGAGAGCGATCAATGGATAGATATCATATTATATGCATAGATTGTTTCATATAGTAATTAATTAATATGCAATTATATTTTTAAAAAATTTAATTAAGTAATAAACATTACTAAATAAAAAAATGAATTTATAAAGATTGAAGGTGTTTTAGGGTAAGATTTAAGATTTTATAAAATTGATAATATATATATATATAGTTTTCTATCTATGTAAATATTGATTTTATTCTTAAAAATTCATAAATATAAAAAAAAGGCAATTTTAGATTTTATAAAATAATTAATGTATCAAAATAAAATTTTATCTATATAATTTTCTATCCATGTTTATTTATATTGAAAAGCAATATTATATATGCTATCTTAAGATTATGCTAAAATATTTTTATCGAATTGTTGAAAAAAGGTTATCGATATAAATTTCTATCTATATCTAAATTAATACATAATAAAATAGAAATAAATTATCTATAAAATTGGTGCTACATGACACTTAAAGAACCAATCATTTTTTTCATTTTATTTATTTATTTATTTTATTTATTATACTTAAAAGTGAATGTAGAAGGTTTGATTTAGAAAAATATTTTCCATATTTATTTAGTTTTATCTTAAAGATTAGAAAATAAAAAAGTCTTTAAATTTATATAAATATCATTAATAATTATAATAATAGAATAATTATTAAAATATACATTATCTTTGTTTTCTCTTTAATTTATTATAATATATTATATAGTATAATTTTTAAAACTACCCGTAATTTACGGAAATTACACTAGTTTACCTAAAAACAGGTGGTGGATTTGATTCTCAAAGGAAAATATAAAGAACCATTGAATTTTTCATTTTTTTGTTCAATTTTAGTTTACCGCATAAAGAACCGCTGGATTTGATTCCCAAATTTTTTATTCAACTATTTTCCAATGTTAACAAGAAAAAATAAAATAAAAAAAAACATTAACTGAAAGCGTTGCAGCGGAGTAGTGTACGGTATAATTTGAGTAAAAGAAAATAATGTTAACAAGGGTAATTAAGTTAAAAGATATGCTTTGTTAATAGTTGGAACATTTACTAAAACGACAGGTTTTTACGAAGGGAGGGAGTACCAAACATTCAAATAATAGGTCAAATATCACACAAGTCAAATTGAATATAGGTAGACATTTAAATCCTTGGTGATTCATGTTCAAACCAATTGGTAGCTATATTCTAACATTTTTACAATTGTAGAATGTTATTTGTATATTCAACACCCTATGCCTTCATAGTCACTATTCAACTATTCGAATATCACACACGTCAAATTGAATATATGTAGTAGCAAGATGAATATGAACGACGACCCACGTCTCATTTTTTCTAGATCTTTTGGACGGATTTTGTATTGTCTTTTACTGAATTGGTTAACCTAGTCCTCATATAGATCAGATGTTCTCTCTTTTTTCGAACATCTCTTAAATACAATCTCATGTTCCTCTCTTGGAATCCCAAGAAAAAGTTGTACATCTCTCCTCACTAATGTGAAGCATTATCCCATTAGTCATCTTTATGCTACACTTGGTTATATCCAAGTTGGATACAACCCAATATCCAAGTTCTGTTGAGATTCTCTCGGTTTCAAAGTGAATCATTGAACCAAAACCCATTTTTTGCACATCTTTGCTTTTTGCATCGGTAAAATCATGAATGAGTTTGACAAACCTGTGTGGGTTGACTCTACATTCTATGAAAGGAAGTTTATCTTTCACGCTTATTTTCTTTGAAGAGCGTGCAATATTTTTTTACTCATTTTTTCATTGGCAGATTCTGTACCCTTTGTCGTTTGCCTTGTTTTTTCTATTTCTGGGTTTGTTTGTGTTGCTTCGCCGTCATCATTGTCTTCATCGTTATCATCACTTAATGAATCAACCTATTTCTGTCTTGCATTCTTGTCTTTAATTTCCTTCACATTTCTGCACAATAAAGTTGAACATATAAGTCATAAAGTTGAACATTTTGCGGATAAAGTTGAAATTTTTTAAAAACCAATCTTAGTTTACATAATAATGTTATAAACTTGAACAAGGATGTAATAAAATTGAACGATATGGTCATAAAGTTGAACATTCAAAAAAATGAATATTTGTTGAACAATAATGTTATAAAGTTGAATATTGAGGTCATAAACTTCCACACGATGGACATAAACTTAAACATTTATACAATAAACTTGAATATTATAGACATAATCTTGAATGTTTTTTTAAAGTAAGACTTTTAACACATAATACTATATACTACGTTGTTATTACCAGTTTTCGTTGATGGCTTCTGTTGAAAAATCTCTTATCGTCCTTGTGGTTGTTTTGAGTCCTTGTTACTTCGAATGGTGACCTGAATTCTAAAATATTATTATTTAATTAAATAGGTAGAATGATAAGATTGAGATTTATACATTAAAACTAATGCAGATAAAAATAACTTTTTTAGATTGAAAATTTAGGATAGATCTAATTGTTAATTAAATTGGTATAAAGGTAAGATTAAGATTTATATGTTGGGATAGAACTAATATTTAATTGAACAATTTTTAAAATTTTAGGATAGAATTAATTATTTAATCAAATAGGTATAATGATAAAATTAAGATTTATATTTATATTTTAGGATAGAACTAATATTTAATATTCAAATCAAAATTGAATAATAGTAATAATATAGATAGTATCTATTGATAAATCCAAATCCTATTAAAAGAAATGGTTTTATATTCTTCTAGACTGCATAATTTTTTCAATAATAATAATATCAAAGAGTTTGGTTCAAGTGAAACAAACTCTTATCCTATAAAATGAGGAGCTCCAAGAGTCGTTGGATTGAGATGATCAAGGGCTGAGAACAAAAGATAAGTGTTAATAAAAAGAAGTAGAAAAGTGAATCGGTGGCAATTTTATAATTACATTGAAAAATATACCCTTGAAATAAAATTGAAAATAAATGCCCAAATCTCGTAATTATGGTGGATGGATGGACCGAAAACCACCCAATACTCAATCCTTCTCAAATCTCATTCTTGTTCGCGTTTGAATCTAAAAAACAAGCACCAAAACGCCAATCGAAGCCCAAATCGGTTACAAGAGTAATTGATCTAGTAGTTCGAGCACTAGTAGAAAAACGGCACTGAAAACGAAAGGAAAGAAGATTAAAGGTGAAATCGAAAAACCTTAGAAATTAGTTCATATGTGAATTCATATTTTTGACTAGATATTTCCTATTTCGAGTTGTTGATACTTCAAAAAACTAGAAATTAGTTCATGTGCGATTTAGTTCATGTGTATGACTACCTCTAAATGACATCACTTCTCTTTTACTGATGGTCAAGAGATTTGATAAAGCTCAAGTCATATTTCTTAATTAGCTTTTCTTCTTCCAATTAATTAAGCTATGTTGCTAGTTGGGAGCATAAGTACTTGCGTATTGAGACAAGTTCGTATGCATTTTTTATTGTTTAGGAACTTTGTTTTGCTAGAAAGCATGTTAATAAATCACCAAACAGTTGTACTAATGTTGCATAAAATGTGTGAGAAAATGGCAATGAAAAAATGTGAGCTGTTACAATCACTCTCTTGATTAATATTTAGTCATTTAGAGGTGAGTGGTTGCAACATGATTGAGTTGTGAGTTTCTTTGCCTCTTTCTATTTTAGCATATTTCCCATTTATGTCTTTCCGAATTTAGTTGTTGCTATTTTTAGTATTAATATTTATGTTTTATGGGCTTTTGGACGTTGGGCTTTGCTTGCATGCAAACCCTAGTCCATAAAGACTTGTTGCTTGTTAGGGTTTCGAGAGCCTCCTCTTTATAAGGAACTCTCGAGCTCATTTATGATCTCACACACACTTTGGATTAGATTATCAGTTGAGGGTTTGTCCTATAACTAGTCCTAGTGCTTGCGACCCCTTTTGCATTCAATCGATCAATATTTGCAAGCTCTCGTTTGCGTTCTTGTGTTGTTCCTCACTTGTTCGAGCAAATCCAACATTGGTTCGAACCAAATCCTTCTGCTTCGTCATCTTCGAGACACAATACTCGATCCAACGTCAAGATCTGTCACGTCCTTAAACAAGGTCGCATCACTATTGATTTGATTATGACATGTCCTTGAATTCTAGAGTGCATTCTAAAGTATAAAAGGTACATTCCAAAATAACAAAATTGCATTCTAAAGTTGAAAAAGTGCATTACAAATAAATAGAAAAAGTGCATTCCAAAGTAGTCAAATTAAACTCTAAAGTGCATTCTAAAGTTGTAAAAGTGCGTATCAGAGTAATAAAATTAAAATCTAGTATGAAAAGTGCATTCTAAATTATGAAAAGTTCATTGCAAAGTATGAAAAGTGCATTCCTATTTTCTAGTATTTTTCCTTTATGATAAGTTCAGAAAAGTGCATCCTTAAATGTAAAAAGTGCATTCTTACAATGTAAAAAGTGTATTGAAGATTCTTAAAAACTGTTTTCAGACTATGTTGAGTTTTACTTCTTACATTGGATTGCAATAAAAATCCATACTTAATGGATTTATAGTGCATGTTTATAGGCATAATTTAAGAAAAGCTTATTAACTCAAATGGAAGAGCAATGTGCTTAGGAACAAAGATGTGGGTTCGAATCCCATATAATCTAATTGGATCATGACCTTCTTTGAAACATAGTGGTTAATTAGTTATCTATCACACAATGATAAAATATAATTTCTTTCAGTACCTAGCTAGTTAGGTTGAGAATAAATGCGATAAGAATTAATTTGTGTAAGATATCATATTAACTCATGTAGGAATCGAACCTGCATCTTTGTGCACAAAGCACACCACTCTACCATTTGAGCTAATAGGCTACTTGTACTAAAACAAAAGTGCACACAATAGTATCAAATGCGTATATTTTTGTAGAAGTCAATGACTTCATCCAAAGTGGTGAAAATTTGACCTTTATATGGTTTTAACTCGGATGGACACATAGGCAAATAGTATGTCGTTTCCCCTTGAGATAACCCAATGGAATATTCAACATTGTTTTAAGTGATTCCTCAGTCAGAACAGTAGTTGAAGAAGAGTTTGATGTCCCCACTACAACATAAAGGCAAATCAAAAGTTGTTAGTTGAAATCAATAAAAGTGTAGTACAAATATATTAACGTGCAATACATACTAGGAAAAGTGCATTACAAAAACTGCTAATTCAAATCAGTGAAAAGTGCATTACAAAAATATATAAAAGTATAGTATAAAATAGGAAAAGTACACTACAAAAATATAAAAGTGCATTACAAACTACGAAATGTGCAGTAAAAAGATGTTAATTCAAATGAGGAAAAGTGCATTCCCAATATATAAAAATGCATTATTAAGTAGGAAAAGTGCATTATTAAGTATGAAAATCAATGCCTAGAGGAGAAATAGTCATATGCGGTCCAAATGTCACATACTTATTCATGTATCTTTCAATCACATCAAATCAATGTTTAGAAAATATTGAGATTTGTAAGGCTGCTAGCTTGCTACTACACTATACCTAACTCTACCTTCATTTTTATTCCCTCATTCTTTAGTTCATTCAAAGTCATGATCATTTGGTCCATAACCACCTTGAAATCCAATGTCATAAACCTTACTACCAAAATCACAATGTAATTAACTGAAATTGAATAATATTATAAAATAGGAGGAAAAAATATCAAAATCCTAATCCTATGGAAATAAATATAAATAATTCATTTATTTAATATATAAATAATATATATGAGGTACATAATCACATTTCAACTAATAAACAAATGCAGAATACATATACAAACACCTATATTTGTGTAAAATAGTCATTTAGACACCTAGCCTTTGGATTTGTTCTATTGGACACTTGAATTTAACCTTTTGTGTTCTATTAAGCACATGTACGCTACTATTTTGGTTAAGTGTATTGCACGCGCATTGACATGGCAGAATTCTATGCCACATCAACGCCACATGGATGCCAACATCAACGCCATATGGATGCCAAATCTATAAAAAAAAAAAAGTATATTTTTTAAGGTGTTTAAAAAATAGTTAAAACTTAATGGCTTTTCCTAAAATTTCTGATATTTTCCCACTCTCAAAATTAGGGTTTACTTTCCCATATTAATGTTGGACTTTTTCTCCATTCAATTGAAATTGATTATTATCAATAGAATGAAAACAAAAACTAACAAATCAGATCTGAGGACTTGGACGGAGAAGAACAATGTTGAGCAAAGTCGCTTCTTTTTGAGAGCTTCTTCCTCCCGAAAGTCGCTTCTTCCTACAGAGTAAAAAAGAATGTTGATCAAAGTCGCTTCTTCTTGCGGAGTACTCTAACAAATCAGATCTAAGGGCTTCTTCCTCCCGAAAGTCCCTTGCATCGACATCAGCAGTCGTCGATGAAATTGGAGGTGAAAGGCTGTATCACATCAATTTGGCCCAACTGGCCCAAGACCGATGACGACATTTGCTGAAGAGAAAAAAATGGTTTGAAATGGAAACTCTAATTAAGAGCATCAAAGATCTTCTATGGTTAACTCGATCGAATTAGTTACAGAAGCTGAAGAAAGTGACCGGACAGATGTTTTTGGGACGTCAATCACGTGTGCAGCGAGGAAGAAGCTGAAGTCGAGGAAGAAATCGGTGTCGCTGCACGGCCCTCTCTCCATCGTCGATGCCTGGTCGCGTGTATTTGCAGTTTGGTTGAGTACTCCGTAATTAGGGTGAAAGAGGAGATAAAAATAAAAGGAAAGAGGAAAATCTACACATTATGATCCAGGAAGATAGAAAGAACAAAGGGAAAAGAGAAAAAAAAAAGAATTTTTTTCCAAGATTTGCACCAGGAAGGAGGAGATAAAAAAGAAAAAAAAAAGAAAAAAGAAAAAAGAAAGATGAAAATGAAAATAAAAACTAAAAAAATTATATGTTATCTTCACACACAAAAGAGTGTGTAATATACACATTATGCCACATCATCGTACAAGTGCTTAATAGAACACAAAAGGTTAAATTCAAGTGTTTAATGGAACAAATACAAAGGTGAGGTGTCTAAATGATTATTTTGCACAAGTACATGTGTCTGTATATGTACTCTGCCTGCCATAAAAAAATAGTCCAATTAAATTTTAACCAATCAAATTAATTTTAAAAGATGGATGATGTGGTTTATATTTTAACCAATCAAATTAATTTTAAAAGATGGATGATGTGATTTATTATGCGTAGTTCAATGGATATCAAATTAGATAATGAATTAGTAGATAAAAAAGATAAAAAAAAACTCCATTGTCAAATAGCATAGTTTTAACATAATTTTGTAAAATTAAACAATAAACTAATTTTTTAAAAATTTATTAGCCCATAATAATGACCTCTCTAACATGGTTATTCAAATATTAACTTTTTTCTAGCTCATGGAAGCCTAGAAGTAACACTAAATAGAACATATGCTTCATATTTCATAAATAAATTAACTTATGAATTTTATCAAGAATATAAAAACAAAATAGATGAATTAACATTATTGGCTTAGGCTCCGTTCGGCAATGTCAAAAAAATTTCAACTACCCCCAAATCAACTACATCAACTACATAATGTACCTCCCCCGACCTTATATTTTTTGCAAAATATCAACTACTATCAACTCCATCAACTCTATAAACTCAAATCAACTACATCAACTACTCATTGCCAAACGGAGCCTTAGGCTCCGTTCGGCAATGTTAAAAAAATTTCAACTACCCCCAAATCAACTACATCAACTACATAATGTACCTCCCCCAACCTTATATTTTTTTCAAAATATCAACTACTATCAACTCCATCAACTCCATAAACTCAAATCAACTACATCAACTACCCATTGCCAAACGGAGCCTTAGTATGACAAACATAAACTACACAAAATCCAACCGATTTTCTTTCCCATTCACGTTGGAACATCACTTGTAGCCCAGGCCATTCTTTGATATTTCTCTCACTCTCTCCCCGACTCTCTCTCTCTCTCTCTCTCGAAACTAGCCCACAACCTCAACTCCGATGATCACTCGTTGCCCTCGGCGTCCCCCACCTTGTTTGGACCAAGCCTTTTGGCCTAGTCGCACCCCGCGCCCCGTCACACCCCTCGAGTGCCCCTTGCGCTCGACCTAACGGGTGCCTGCCAGAACCCTAACTCATCGGATCCAACGATCACCACCATCCGCTTCACAAATCCAGGCGTCCACCGCCCTCCTTGAATCTTTTTCGGCCGACTCCGCCCCCTCACAAGCCCAACACCCCTTCCATTCCCTAGCAGATCCGACGATCCTTATTTTTATAGGCCCTATAAGCTTTGGATTCGGTCGCAGTCGTAGATCAATCGTGAGCTGCCCACTCCCCTTTCTCGGAGCCCCTCTTGGAAGGCAAGGCACCCGACCCGTCGGATTTTTGCCGGCTTGTAGAGGTTCTTTCCCCTAACCCCGACTCTTGTTTTAAGGCCCTTGTTATCTCGTTTATAGCTTTTGTTGGGTGGTCTTTCCTTAGGCTCTGCTGAAGCTCTTTTAGTTGATTTTTTGGTGTCTTTGCTGGTTAAATGCAGTTGTTTTCGTTTCCCTCCTTTTCAGTCTATTGGTTGTTTATTCTTGTGTTGTCTGTCCAATTTAGCTCTTCTCTTCATTAATATACTAAATAATGAATATACTAAATATAATATAAATACAATTCATATAATTATAAAAGATTTCATAAAGATAATAATAATGAATATTAATACAAAAAGCAAGAGGAACTTTAGATACATACATCTTTCATCCCACTCTTTCTTTGAGTGTCATTATTCATTCTAGTACAATTAATAGAATGCTTTAAGGGATTTCACTTCATTTATCATTTAGTACAGTTTTAATTTATTAAAATAAAATAAAATATCAATAACAATAAATAAGGACTCTTTATGTCACATTGTTGAGGGCCTCACTTCAAAAAAATACGACGTTTTGGGTTTTTTATCAAGACTAACTAATAAAAAGCCTAGAGATCTTAAAACCCCATCACGTTCTGAGAAAACATCTCAAGATCGTATTCGTCTAGAAGAAAATCATAATTATAAAACATATCTTTATATTTTCTTTTTTACATGTAAAATGAGGGCTATAATGAAAATTTAGAAAGATAGCAATAGTAAACATTAAACATGGAAAAATCATATCTTTCTGGAAGAATGATGAAAGTCATGCATTCTATATCATCTTTCATCATTCTTCTAAGTTGTTTCATCTTTTTATCTTGGAAATACTGTATTCTGATTTCCATTGAGTTTTACCATGGGTAAGTTGTCTACTGTCGACTTGTTTAGATTACCAAGAGCACCATAATTTTGAATGAGATAAAATAAGAGCACATGAGATTGAATGAAAGAAATATTTGAGAGAGAGAGAGAGAGAATTGTGTCTGTTTTGTGCAAAAAATAAAAGAAGTGAAGGAAATGTTTAATGTGATATGAGAGGATGTAATACGAATGTCCTAACCACAATCACACTTGAGGCTAGGTGGGCACTACATGCACCTCGTTTTTAAAACACTAATTGGAAAATCCTCGCATCTCTATTTGCAAAATAGTTAAAAGTACTTGTTTGGATTTTTTTAATATGTAATCTTGTGTTTCATTTGTTAAATTTATAATATATATATATAAGGGTGATTAAAATGGTGTTATTATAGAGCATCATAATTCACCTGAAAATCACAAAATTATAATGTAATTTTTAAATGGGTATAGGTTTTTGGCCCTAACTTTTGTTTCATTTTGAACTCTAATTATTTATTTGTTTCAAAATAATTCTTAACCTTGATTACTTGTTTTACCTAAGTCATTCAACAGAATCAATATTCAATACTAACAAAAGAAGAAAAAAACTCCCCATATATTACTTGTTTCGCCGTGTATGCTCTCCTTGGTGAGACGTTCACAAGGTTAAGCTAGAGTTTCACCTCTTGTGGATCTTTGGTTTTTCTTTTGATCCTTAGGAGTTTTCGGTCTATCGAAAACACTCTCCTAACTAGCTTACATATATCTCGACCTCCAGACCATGCCTCTAGCCTTGCGAGATTACACTAGGGGTACTTTGCAAACAATTATCCATAAAGTTGAGAACTACATAACATCAACTATAAATTATTATTATTATTAATAATTTTTTTTCACCAAAACTCACCTTTTAAAACAAGCTTTTTTTAAAGAAATCAACTTTAAATTTTTTAAACAAAGATATCTTTTATAATACAAACAGTCAATTTCAACCATTGAGCTAATATTTTATCCAAGTTGAACCAAAATACCCTTTCAAATTTATTTTTCACTATTGTATGTAAATAGATAATTAAACAAAGTAAATTTGAAAGGGTATTACAGTCCAACTAGAGTAAAATATCAAAAAAAAAAATTAAAGTGGTTGAAATTGAGTGTATGTTTTTACTTAAAAAGAATTTTAAAAAATGGTTTATAAAAAACGTTTGTGTTAAAAGGTGGGTTTTAGTAAATAAAAAACCACCACCACCACCACCAAAGTCTTTTTTTTAAATGTTTAACCCTATAATTAGAACTTTGGTTTTCATTTCGACAAAGGTCCATCAAGTGTTAAGAGCGACCCTAATGTTGGGACTCCATTTTAGATAAATAACTGACCAAGTCTATACGAACAAAATTTACTAGCTCTAAAGTACAACTCTGCATGTTTATATAAAATTTTTATGATTTCTCTCTTTGTTAATACTAATATAATTAGAGGATAGATTAAGTACTTTAAAATGAAAATATTTTATTAAATTATATTTATATATCTTTATTTTTTTATGAATTTTATTTTTTCTCTTAGTGGTCGTTTGGTTAACAAAATTTGATTATATTGTTTAGAGTAGGAAAATTTTAGGTTGTAGTAAATATCTGTATTTGTGCCCATTCACGCGGTAACAATCGATATAATTCCTGTTCCTTCCACCTATCAATGTCAATAAACTGTGAGACTGTGGCATTAATATCCGAATTCGATGTGCTAGGGTAACAATCTATTAGCACTTGGTTAGTCACCCACTGATCTTTCCAAAACCTAACAGTCTTGCCATCACGTATTTGCCAAATTAATCCTTTTTGAAAGTCCTTTTTAGATTTATCAATTTATTCCATTGCCATGACACATTTCGGAGAAGTGAGTACTTTAATAAATTCATGGTCTTTTGATATTTTTCCGATACAGTACGAACCCAAATATTATTCGGTTTCGCTAAAACTTTCCACAATAATTTCATTTGTAAAGCCTTATTTACGTGAGCCGATTTTCTAAGGCCAAGTCCGCCCTTTTTCTTTGATCGACATATTCTATCCCAACCTATCAGTGGAGTATGCCCATTAGGTTTATTCTAGAAAAATTCTCTATTGACCGTATCTAACATATTCAGTGTTCCTTCTGGTAACATAAAGTTCTGCATCATATAGGAGGGTTTTGTTGCAAGAACTGATTTAATTAGGGTTGTTCTTCCCGCCTGAGACAGAGAGTTTGTCTTCCACCTCGAAAGTTGTTGTTCCACCGATCAGGTAACAAGTTCGAAAGTTCTTCTTGTCACTTTTGAATTTATGATAGGACAACCTAGATATTTTTCTAAAGAACTTGTATTGCCTATTTCTTCTTGGAGAAGTCTTCTTGTCGATGTCATTACTTCTTTAGTAGTTTGAAAAGCTGATTTATGGAAATTAATCTTTTGTCCTGAGATATCACAATAATCCTCCAAAATAGACTTAATATTTCGAAAGGCCATATATGTCATTGGGCTAAAGATAATTCTACCATTTGTGAATGACAAGAACGAAATCCTGATTCCCTCTCGAACTATATGAAATCCAACATTATTGGGGTGGGCCGTGCATTCCTTTTGCAGTTTGCACGCAAGGATTTCTGCACCTAAGATAAAAAACAATGGAGATAGTGAGTCTCTTTGGCATAGTCCACGTTCCGGGTAAAAAACCTATGTCGGTTCATTTTTAACTAGCACGGAAAATGTCACAGTGTTGACACATTGCATTATCCATGTTACAAATTTGGAATGAAACCCATATGCGTGGAAAGCTCGTTTTAGAAACTCCCAGTCAACTTGATCATAAACCTTTTCCATATCTAACTTAATAGTTGCCCATCCTGTTTTACCTTTTCGTTCCCGAAATGTGTAACACTCCCTTTTTATACAGGGATATTACAGCCAGTGACCCCGAGATTAAACTCTCGAAGTTACCCCCTTTCGTTCAAAACATCATTACTAATCTTATTTATCCATGGGAAATTCTTCCTCTTATTAATATCCTTTTTAAAATGCCAATTTATTCATATGAATACTAAAAATACCCATTTAAAATTCACAAGTTAATTTAAATACTTATAAAATACCAAATTCCTAACATTTTTCAATTTAAATAACTTTTACCCATTTTAATTTAACAAAAGATTTTTTAAAAAAATTGAATTAAAATCGAATATACCTTTCATTACAAAGGTGAGCAGCCCGGTCGGGCCGGGTCGGGCCCGACCTGCTCACAGGCTCATCAGCCAAACGGAACAGCCCACGCAAAAACAGAGCACAAAACAACACCAACTTCAATCGTTTTGTTCTCCTTCGTCTAGTATCGGATTGGGGAATATGAGTAGCGTTGGAACCTTGAGAGAGAGAGAGCTTTTATATAATGGGAAAATTTTGCTTGTGTGTGGAAGAAGAACGGGCCAGAAAACCGAGCCTTGCTCTGTTTTACGCTGAACAGAAGTGATTTCTTTCCGAGCCGATTTGGGAATTTTTGAGAATGTTTTTGGAGAAAGTTGTTGAATAGAAAATGTGTGTGATGGATTGAGCTTCATAATGGCCTTTTATATCACTCAAAACGATTCCCAATTGACTCATATTCGGAGCTTGAGCACCCAATCCCGAAAACTAAACGTCTCCCCACTTCAATTCAAGTTTATCCACAAATTTAATGGTCAATTTCAACGATTCGGCTACTCCTATTACTCCCTCCTTGAATGATGATTGTTTGTGAGTACAAATTGACGCCTAATTGAATGTTATTAAACCGAATTCAAGCAATCTTCAAACTTTGAACGTTTTAGGTCGATTGGATTCCTCTACCGTTCACTCAGAAAAACCGAATGAAAACCTCAAATTGATTGAGGGTTATTAAAGGCAATGTTATGGGCTTTCCATATCTTCTTTCAGATTGAAAATCCGTTGAGAAATGAAGAAGTTAGAGCCATTTGAATCTTCTAAGTCAAAAGTTGAAGACAACCCATTTCGGGTTCAATCCATCTCCGAACAATTGCACAAATAACCCACTTGTTTTGCAAAAGTGATAAAAATGCCCTTCTATCTTGACCTTTGTACTTCAAATAACTCATATTAACATCATATGAACTTTAATCTATTTTATTTGTTTAAACTTTATCTTTAAAAATATTTGTATAAGTTTTAGAGATATTATTAAAATACTTCTTATGTTTAGTTACTTATAATTCTTCTTTTATAATTTTAACTAAGACATATATTATTAATGGTTACATTTTATCATATTATAAATAATCATAAAACCATAATTCTTATGATTCAAAATAATTAATATTTATAATATGAGGGATAATTTTTTTAACCTTAGTTATGGTCTTAAACTTATAACATTTTAAATGTTATAAAATAATGATCTCATTGAAAATAAATATAAAATATTTTATTACCTGAAAAGAAAGTGTAAAGTAAAATTATATTTTTACCCTTATAAAAATAAGGGATATTACAAAATGTATGAAAAATCTCATGAGCTATAAGAACATTATCCTGTATCGCACGGTTCTTGACAAACGCTCCTTGAAGAGGATGAATTACATTCGAAAGAATTTTCTTTAGTCTTTCGGCTAATATCTTCGCAATTATCTAATATATAGTGGAGCATAAGCCAATGGGTCTATAATGATTAATCGCTGTCGGATTGTCACATTTCATTATTAAGGAGATGAAAAAATGATTGATCTCCTTAAGTATAAAGCCCGATGTGAAAAATGCCTTAACTGCTTTAATAACTGACACACCTATCGTGTTCCAATATTTCTGATAAAATTCAGCAATCATACTGTCTGGACCTGGTGATTTTGTTCTTACCTAGACTGAACACCGCATTTCGAATTTCCGAGTTTGTTACTTCCTTCACAAGTTCTACATTTTCCTCATCTTTAATCTCATTTCTAATCAAATTTAAATGACTATCCAATTTTCTATAGTTATTTTGTTGTTTTTTAAACCAACCATTAAATTCATTTCTGATTCTATTTCTGACATTATCCTCCCATATCCATAGAGTTCCATCATTTTCTTGGATAGATTTTATTCGGGTATAGTTTGTTTGTCCCGTAGCGCACCTATGGAAATATTCTCTGTTCGAATCCCATATTTCATATGCTTTACCTTGGCTCTTTGTGCCTAATACGTTTTGCGAAAACTGAATTAATTGCTCTTTTTTCTCTATTAATCGGGATTGCCTTAAAATCTCACTATTTCCCATGTTTTGTGTCGGATTACTTTGTAGTCTTAATTTCCTCGAGTTGTCTAAAAATATTACCGAACATATACTTATTCCAAACCTTAATTTTTGACTTAAGTAATCTGGTCTTTTGAACCAGTTTGAACATATGAGATCCCGGACTCTGAAATCTCCATGCTTGTCTAACTAAATTTCCAAAATCTTGCATACGCATCCAAATTTTATCAAACTTAAACGATTTGCCCATGTATGTATGAGCTTGATTAAAATCGATTGAAATTGGGAAATGATCCAAGAAAGAAAAAACATGATTCACCGTGGCTGAATCCGGAAACCATTGTGTTATAACATAAGAGATCGTTAATCTGTCCAATTTTTCATATGTGTTATCAATATTCGTCTTCCGTTTTCTCCAAGTAAATTTGTTTCTTGTGGACTTAAGATCTATCAAATCCAATTGCTGAATAAAAGTTTTTAATCGATTAAATCTTGAAGGACAAGGATTTATGCCATCATGTTTGTCGCACGGTTCTAGTATGTCATTGAAATATCCCATTATGATACATGGCATAGCAGAATTCATTATGTACTGTTGTAAACATTCCCAAAGTGCATTATTCTCCGTTTCTTGCGGTGGGACGTATATAAAAATAATTTAATATATCATAACTTTTGCATTGTACCGTGTACAGGAACATAATAAGTCTATCATATTGATCCACTAATCTAAACATTTCATTATTCTATAACTGATATTCTTTCCACACAGCACAGATTCCTCCCTTTCGACCCTGTGTCAGTGATGTAACAATATTATCGAAGCCTGCTTTTCGCCAACATGTTTCATGTGGTATTTGTTCCGATTATCGTGGAATGTGTAGGAAAAATTTTTGGACTCATATTGAAACTTTTACCAAGATTAACCATATTAAAGTTAAACAAAATTTGATAGAAAATCCCAAGAAGATAACTTCATAGAATCCATGAAGTAGATTTACCCAACCTCTCTCGGTAAGTTTTATTTCTATACACATAAAATCCTAACTTCCACTATTTTAATTTATAAATTTTAAAATTCAATCAAACAATTTTCTCCAAATCTCTAAAATTTAAATTCCTAAAAATCAATTCGTATAATTTATAATTTATATATTTATCCAAACGAGCACTTAGAATTTTAGCATCGTCAAGTTTTGTGATTTTTTTAAAATACAAACCAGTTTTTTTATAAGGTAAAAATTCGGTATATCGGACATGCCCGATAACCGAGAGGCCGTGAAAACGGCCGCCAGAACAACCGACTTAGAAGAGCCTGAAACAACTACAACAAACACGTAATGTAGTACAACAAACGAAGACCGAAACTAGAAAGAAAGAAGTAATGGAAAAGTGAGGGGCTAGAGAAAACAAACGCCTCTAGTATTTGGGTCATAATAGACAAATCATGAAGAAAGGTGTACCATTAGCATTGCCTCCACCGAAATGAAGGGTCTTCAACAGCTTCAAAACGTCCAACGACCACGCCAATCACATGCAAACCATACTCTATCCCAGAGCCAATCCTCGGAGTCATGCGTACTTTACCCGGGAAGACCTGTTAAAACAAACACACCAAAAGAACTAGACCCATAAAAGCAAAGGAAAACCAACCAGCGCGTACCAGCCCAACCAAAAGAGGACAAAACATGACCAATTGGGCCAACAACCCAAATGATCAAAAAGCCACGTAAGGCCACAAACTCAGCCACAAAGGCCCAAAAAAGAACCGAAAACAAGTTCCATGGCAAGCCATGTAGCAGATAAAATGACAAAAGGAAAATTTTATTTTTTTTGTTCCCCTTAAATATGATGAATTATCTTTGAAGGAAAATATAAAGACTCATATTTAGTCCACAAAAATATTTGGTCCGGCAAACATGGCAGAAGACGTTCTTCACGAGCGGAAACAAGGGTAAACGTCAGAAAGAAAAGTCAGGGGTCAAGCAAGAAATCAAAGTTCAGAAAGGTTAAAATATAAAAAAGGCCCAATAAGCACCATATAAAAGTGACCAATGGGCTTGAACAAGAGCAGGCCCAAAAGCCTGAGTGGCAAAGAAATCACAAAACTTAGAACAAAGAAAGCTACAGGAACAATGTCAAAGATGGCAAAAGGACAAAATGCCGAAAACTCATCGAGGACAAGATTAGGCAGCAAAAAAAGTAAACACATCAAAGAAACTTAGCCAAGAATTGGAGCAAACACCCAAATATATAGAAAGAGTCGTCGAAAAGTGTCTCATCAGAGAAAACGACTAAAAAGAGTCGGGAGTCGAGACGGTCGGATCTCAGAGATCGGCCTGAATTGGGTAACGAAATCAAAGGGCTTTGTCTCCTTAACTAGAAGGAAGTCGAAAGGGAATAACAATTTTAGGAAAAACGCACCAAAAGGGTAAAAATAAACCAGTTAATCAACGTACGCAAACAACATATCAAAAGAGATATCATACGATTCAGCTTTCATCGAGTTCGTATTAAGCTTTTACCATAAACAATCCATTAAAATGCTTATGAGCAAACCCTTCTTCCAGTTTTCTGAACAAATGAAAAAGGGGAAGATCAAATTCCAACATCGGCTTCCTCAACCTTCGAGTTGGACGGGACGATAAGAAATTTCAAAGACTAACGACTTTCTCAATCAATGACATCGACTTTCTCAACAGGATTACAAGACTTTTTAAGCCATAAATAACGAGACTTTCTCTGTATTAGAGAGAGGAGATAGCATCTCAATCCAAAACTACTCATTAATATAATACAAACCAGTTTTGGTTCTTACAAGTGGTGAACATTTTGTTTAAGAACCGAGTTAAAATAAAAATAAAAAAAAGTTATAATCTAATATAGTACATTATAAAGCAGAAATCATGTCTGTTGTAAAAATTGCGCCACGTGGCATTTTTTAATAAAATAATGTTATATTTTTTAATCATAAATATTATAATTACTTGTATCATTCTTTCTATATATCTAATTTTTTTATAATATAATAAGTTAATAACTTGATCTATATGTTGATATTTTTTTATCTTGTAACACGATTTGGGATCCAAGTATATAATTTTTTATCTATATGTTGATAATAATTTGATCTAATGTTTTTTATATTAATTTATGCATAATATTTTTTTTATCTTTTAACAAGACTTAGGTTTCAAGTATATAATTTTTTATCTATATGTTGATAAAATACGGGGCACAATCTTAAATTTTTTTTTTATAAATTACATAATTTTAGTACGATATTATATACAAGCATTTTAAATTTTATATTAATATCATAATATTATATAATCTTTAGTAAATTATCCCGTGAGTATCACGGAAATTCAATTACTTACAAGTTAAAAAGCGTGAGGGCCAATGAGGTTTAGGCATCCCACCATATTGTACTTCACGAAATTCGTGTTTTCAAACCGACACCTTGATTCAAACAAACGCAACAATTTAAGAGCGTCTGGGGCGCACTTCTCACTCTCCCAAACTTCCTTCAAGCCCCCCTGCTCGCACGCCGACGCTCCTCTATCTCTGGAGTTTTTCGAGCGCACAGCAACACAGCACAGTCGCCTAACTCGCCTTCAACTGGCCTTCGAGTAAAGGTAGTCTCTTCTTGTCCCCAAATAGAGAAATTTTATGACATTACTATTCAGTGATAAATTCTGAGTTGAACCTTTGTCGTAGTTTTTTGGCAACCGATTCTGACAAAAAACCGACTCTGGCGGGCATTTGGTTAAATTTCTGCTATCTCCAAACCCTACTGGAAGGTTAGGTTTGAAAATCCCCATCGTGGGTTTCAAGAATCGTTCTTTTTCCAAGAAATTTGCAAGCAAAATCTGTTCTCATTCCCCAAACGAATTCCCGCTTTCTAACTTCCACCAACCAATCCCCTTGTGTGTAGTATTCTGGCTGGTAGTAGGTTGTTACAATCCCTTCATCAAGTGACTGATGCTAGGTTGAAGTTTGCTATGATACCAAGAATTAGTCTAAAAACTTTGACAGTCAGCTTTATATGTTTACATCTCATGGTGTGATATAGTATCTTATGACCGACATTCTTCTTCTTCTTCTTCTTCAGTGCCTCCTTATGAGATCTTGCATATCTGGATAGGGTGCATTATTTATGCCTATATCATGTTTTACTTACGCATTAAGGAAATAATCAATTTCACATAGAAATGAATCAACTTCATTTGTCTTTTTTCACTAGTAGGAATAAGATAAGTTTTTTTGATTTGTAAGAGGAGACCAGGTTCAAAATTTCACTATGTATCTGCTGTTTGAAGTATAATTAAATGGACAATTATAAGAGTAATTTGCGTTTTCAAGTACGGCATGCTTTAATTGGTGTCTCCATGTATATATAAAGCACCTATCGCACAAGTCAATAATACATTCACGAGATATAAGGTTCTCTTTTCCATAAGAGGAGATAGGGTAGTATGTGCTGTTCATATATGCTTTATCTTGCAGTGTGTGAAGCCATTCATCAATAATGTTGGAAACTTCTCGTGAGTTGGTACCTTCTGATCAGCCAAACATTATAGGACCCGACTTCTTTAGTTTCTATGCATGGGAAGTAGCTGATCTGTTGCATGGTGAGGAGATTGTATCTTTCTTTCCAAGCGATTCCAAGTCCAAAAGTGCATGCAAGGTAGCTGAGAATGGTAAGGGAGGGGATCAGTCATGTTCTAAACCTCTATTTAGCGACATCATGGCAGATTCTAATTCTGAAGTGAAGAAAGAATTGTTGAAGACATTATTGAAGGAGTCTTTGAGCACATTAACGGGGGAAGTTGATGAGGTATTCATGGAGACATTATCTTTCTTCTACTTAACATGTTCGAGAATTACCTGTTTTCTTTGCTTGCTCATCAAAAGAAAAATTTCGTTGACATTTACAACTTATATATGGTCATGGAAGTTTGTTTTATAGGTATAATCTTTCTTGTTCATTTGGTTACCTTTGACATTCGGATCATACTTTCTTCTCCAAATTTCATTGCCTCATCTTTATTAGTTTCCTTGTCCCAGCACGCATCCGTTATATATATCTACATACATATATAATGTATATTTAATGGCAGCAAGGGTATTTCTGGCTCATGAGATGAAAGTGGATTCTTGCTGACCTTATTTGGAGTGGGATGTTTTGCTGCATATATGGATAGATGCATTATGCCTCTTAATATTTTCCCCTTTTGCCTTTTATCTTAAAGGTTGAAGTTTTCTCTAAGTTTTAAGTCTTTTATACAATTGACAGTTTTGAACAGAATGTGCAGAAATGACTTCACAATTTAGTAGGCCTAATAAAAGAATTTCTCCTGATATAGTATTTTTGCTTCTCTTAGTATTCTCTATGCGTTTGTAAGCATGCAGTGCATTGTTGCTTGTTATTTTCTGTAGATGCTCTTTATGCACATGATTGAGCTGGTTATGTCATCTAAACTATTTCTCCATCACTTGTAGCTTTCCCCCATGCTTATTTTCTGTTATGGATGGACCAAAGATATGAAATTCTCGTATATTCTGCCTATTTTGCCACCTTTTGGGATATTTAGCTGGTACGAATTACAGCAATAACATCACCAAGTTTGATTGTATTTTCCATCTTGCCTTTTTTGCAGCACATTCAGCTGGTGCATATAGAGGCCTTAGCCTTTCTTGCTTGTAATTATATTGGGCATTTTTGTAACCTTTTCCCTCTTCCCTAAGGGGCAGCTTATCCAATTCAGTTTTACGAGAAGTAATATGAGTTTTTGATTTCCTTTTGCGCATGCATGCCTGATCATTATTTAGAACTGAAGGATTCTCATTTTTGGTTGTATATGAAGTACATTCTGCTATTTAGGAAAGTTTCCTATATACCTGGTTAGCATTCTTGCTTCCTATGGACATTACATGGGAAGAATATTCTATCTAACTTGTCAGTGCTATGTATCCATTGGAAGAGAAGATGTATATCTTTTCTTTATATTTTCATAGACTAGGTTGTCATTGTGGTAGCTGACATCTTATCTGCAGATCTTGGATCCTATTGTTAATTTGCGTCATCAACTATCACAACTGAGATGTAAAAAGCAGAAGCTTACTATGGACTTAGAATCCAAGGACAAACTAATGGAAACACCTTGTAAAAAGAGAAAAGAAGAACTTTCCTCCTCTTCACATGGCATGTCTTTTGGTGATGCTGCCATCATATCTGACCTTGTTATGCAGGTTTGTTGTCTGACATTCTCGGTCTTGTTCTTATAGTATTTCTCTTAAGACTTATTTTTCATCTCATATCGTTCCTGTTTTTAGACTTATTCTTCACTCTGCTTTCAATTCTTATAGTATCTCTTCACAAGGATATTATTTGTATTCTTCTACATAAACTTTTGAAGTTTCTCACTGGTTGTAGACTGGATAAATCTTTTTCTTTTATGTTCTTATCTCTACATTTCTTCATCATTACAGTACTATCCATGCACTTTCTTTGTTTAGATGAACTTTCTTTGTTTAGATGAGTAGAGTGCACTAGGCATGAGGAGCTACTTGGAGGGTGGGGGTTATGGGGATTCAAACTCGATACCTAGAGTTTGGTAGTGTTTTTTTCGGGTTCAATACTGATACCTCAAACTCCCAAGGTATGGAATTTGGAAACCTTAACAGTTTGAGAGGTTTGGCTCATTCCTTGAAACTAATCAAACATCCTTTATGAGGCATGGAGTTCAATCCCATATCTTGTGGTCTTGAAACCTCAATCCAACCCCATGCCTGAGCTTCTTACCAAATTCCCTCTGAAAATATTTATTTGAAATGCAAATGAATTTTAAGGCGAAACAAGGAAGCATTACAAAAGCAAGAACTATATCATATATATCATTGATTGATGTTTGTTGGAGCTTGTTTTTTCACATTTTTGGTGCTTGTGGACCTTTGAGATTCAAATGGAAAGAACAAGAGAGTTCTCTTCAGAATCTGGAAGATTATTAGTCAAGAATCTTCATTTTTTCTGTTTGGGACAGGGAGTCCATATTTTCCCTTTGTAAATATGATTTCCAATTCCATAGTCTTAGGATTTTTGTTATTATTGTCAGGTTTCATTGGCATCCTTAACTAGATACATGCTTAGCCCTCGAATTACTTGCTTCATTTTTTTCCACATCTAATTGTATCAATTATGTTAACATACAAGTTCACACAGTGTTGTCAATAATTTGTCAATTTTGTGAACTTGTGGCATGTAGAATGTAATGTAATGATTGAATATGTGATTTTATTAGGTGGATGAAGATGATGATAGGGAAGAGCTTGAGCAGATGTTGGTGAAACATGCAAAGGAATACACTCTCACGGTCAGTGAAAACTCTCCCTACATCTTTACATATTAATTATCAAGAGTGGTTTAAAATTCATATTTATGACTCAAAGTACTTGGTATAAATTAAAGCATTACCACATAGTATGCACTAAAAATTGCCGATACTTCCCTTTTATGGATAAATATATAATAGGCGGGGGGATCTGGCATGATTGATTGTAAGTTTGTGTAGAAAGTAAAAAAATGATAACCATCCTAACCCAGTCACCAATTTTACAGTTGAGGGTCAGATTTTTGGATGGCAATAAAATAGGGACTAAGTGATAGACATTAGATAGGGTCATGCTCATATTATGATTCACAAGGCACTAATATGATATTGTGGCAAGTCTCTTGTTATCAGCATGCTATTTACTGTAACTTATCTGTTTCTCTGTGATTTATACTTTGGATCTTCAAGGAATATAATGTTGACAGAACTAAGGCTTTTCACTTTTCTCCTGCCCACAGCTACATCACATGGAGCAGAAACTTGAGGCAATTTTGGAGACTACAACCTCCCGATGCAGGTGAGTTTTTGGTCTTGTTCGTAAATAGGATAGACACACAATTCTGCTGAGTACTTACTACTTAATGCTTATTCAAGGTTCCATGTCGGTTATAGGGAAATTCCTTTTGGTACCCTCCAATTTTTGACTTTTCCTTTTGGTGTCCAAAAAAAACTTATTCCTAATGATAGCCCTCTACTTTGTACAAACATACTCTTGTAGCCTAAAGTCTAAAAAACACACTTTCTATCTTTTTTTTAATCCCATTCCGTTTAAAACAAAAGAAAAGAAATTCTAACCATTATTTAAACTTACCATAAGATTTGTACGGGTCCCGGAGGGATAGATGGGTCCCAGAGGTTATGCTGGATAACCGTAAGATTCGTACGGGCCACATGGTCGAATATCCTCCCGAGCTCTGCAAGGTCGTATTCCCCCACTGTGAGGGAGATCTCCGGCCATTGCACCGTGTACGTTCCCGGGAGCCGGATTCCGTCTGCAATGACGACGGGTATGCACCCAAGCACCACCGACTCCACCATCCGTGGGCTCTAAGGGGCCCACCCTCTCGGGTAGAGGCAGAACACCAAACGCACTATCTCAGACAATTATCCGTCGAACCTTTGCTGGCGAAGGTAGAATCTTCGGTCACGGTTGAAGAAGTACCAGATCTTCGTCCTCAATCACTGTAAAAAATAGTCAAATTCAACCTTCACAAATTTTGACACATTTCAATTACGAGAAAAATGGAGGTCGATCGATCAATCATTAATTTACATGCTGTAAAATAGACCGCTGGCATTCTTAGGATGGTGCACGATCTTTTGTCTCTGAAAAACGTGAAAATATAATGATTCCAGCCTTCGATCAGAAACTTATCCAGCGTTGAACGTACGGATTCCGGTGATATATACGGCGGAATCACCACATTCTTGACGGATTGCCACATGTGATCATATTTCACCCCAAAAGTCTGTAGAATTACAGAATTTTTAGACTTTAGGCTACGGGAGTATGTTTGTACAAAGTAGAGGGGTACCGTTAGGAATAAGGTTTTTTTGGGGACACCAAAAGGAAAAGTAAAAAATTGAAGGCGCCAAAAGGAATTTCTCTTGTTTATACTCCGTATTAACCTATCTGCAACTGCCAACATGGTTACTTTCAAATACAGACCAGCAGCTGAGTTCAAATACTTTTCTGTCTGGATTGGATGCAATAATCTGTATTTCTGTTGATTGAGTGCAAAAATCTGTAATTCTTTTGGATGTATAAGTTATTTCTGTTTTCAGACATTAATATTCCATTGTCAACTCATATGTACACTTATATGGATTTTTGACATTTATTCTGACATAACAGTCTCTTCAATAAAAATGCAAAACATACCACCTTTCACTCTGCAATAAATATTTTCATGCAAGATTAACTTGAAAGGAGCAAAAGGAACATGTATGATAAAAGGAGCTCCAGGAAGGCTTACGTAATAATTAATAAGAATGATTACTAAGTTTATGGTAGTTTCATTATAATGCTCTTATTGAAACCTCTTATCGCCTTTATTGTTTTTTCGAGTGCTGCTATCATGAGGGACTACTGTTGATTGCTATAAATATCATCACTAAAAACATCAATTTTTCTATGAATGCAGGACAATGACCCTTGTAGAAAAGCAAGAACTTAAATCTTCTATTCAAAAGTTACCATCCAAGAATCTGGAGCGTGTCGCTGAAATCATTTCTCGCAACAAAGTATCTGACAGTCCATCTTCAGATGAGTTCTTTGTTGATCTGGAAAATGAGGTATACTTGTTTGTGTTTTTCTTACCAGGGACGGACTTGTGTCTAAAAATTGTTAAATTGGTATGATATATATATTTTTCATTGTAGGACAATACCACACTTTGGAGACTTTATTTCTATGTCAAAGCTGTTGACAATGCAAGGAAACTTGCTCGGTAGCTCATCTTGCATGTCTCTCTGTGAAGGTTCACGTAAGTATAACCTGTCAGTTTTAGCTGTTCTAAAAGAGTCTAGTAGTTGAACTCGTAGCATTTGTGCACATCAGGTCGTTCAAAGTTTGATGGCAGTTTACATTTGATGAGATGCTGTCTTAGTTCAGTCTTGGTTCTAACTTATACATATTGCTTGCCAAGATAAGACCAGCATTACTTACCTCATTAATTTGGAATGTGTAGGTGACCTTGTACATAATTCTCTTATGTCTTATGCTTTAATTATTCATTAGGAATGGCCATGTTTTGAAGAGCTTTGTCTGTGAGAGTGGGCTCATATGAACTGGGTGGTTCATTTTTCGGTTTCAGTTGATCCACGTTCAGCAGTTTGATGTTTGACAGATGAACTTTTTTTTGTGTATGCAAACATGGAAAGAGCAGAAACTAGTTAAAGGGAACATGGCTAATAACCCCAATAGCTAGGGGAAGTTTGGTGAAAATATATAATGCGCGCATCATTTTTTGATGTATATATCTATTTCGTACAATGTGTGCATCATTCTCATATTTGCCTGTAAGTGCCCGTTGTCATCAGATCCTTCCCAATTTATAAACACCATCCTTTTCACTGTAACTCATAGCAATATGACAAGGGAGTATTATTAATCCAAAGTCTCTCAAATACTTATTTCCAAGTATACAAAAACCAATGCTTATTGGCAATGTAGCTGAACTCTTCTTACCAACAAAAATTCCTGGCAAGTCAGTGTTACCGCCTACTAATCCACTGAACACAATTTTTAACCAAAGCAAACATAAACACATACACACACATGTATTTGCTTCATACAACTTTCCATGCAGTTGCAGTTATAAGAACCCTATCTTGCCACCCAATTGAAATAGCCTTTCCACTCCCCCTCTCAACAACCCTAAACCGTGGATGATAATGGCTCCTCATCCTCAACAACAGCTTTGCCTGCATCGTCGTTCTTGTACTCATCTCAATCCCCTGAAACCCGCTTCTTTCCATCCTCTCCTTCCACCTCTCCAACCCCTCGTACCGCGCCCAACTCATCAACTCGTCATTTCCAAACTCACTAGCCGTTACTATTTCCCTCTTCAATTCCCTCCCAAGGTGATTCCTCTCTATACACAGCCTCTCAAGGCTATCTATAGGAAGACAATCTTCCAAGGAATCGAACATGGCTGCGTAGTAATTCAACGACTCCATGAATCTCGATAGTAAGCTCGACTCAACTCGATTATCATAACCACCTTCCCTTTGCACAAGCACCACGACCGAAGGGCGTGAGCGACGTATCGATTCGATCATATTGTCAACCTTGTAAGAAGAAGTATGCAAATAAGAGAGTACTATATTAACCGCCAAAGTTTCATCCTTTCTTCTTCTTACAAGACTCTGATCAACAATCTTTGATCCTCTTATGAGCCCTTGGAACTCGAAAAATAAGCTGTCAAACCCCTTTGAGAAGCTTACTAACCGAGCTTCGGTCTCGGCCAGCTCATCAAGGCAGCTCCCGAATGCGGTTATTCGCAAGAAAACCGGATTTCCTGGGTTTGCCTTTTCTGATAAAGATTGGATTAGAGATGGCCATTGGAGGCCAAATGAGCAATCGAAATCTATGACATGAAGTTGGGAGTTGTTGAAGCCTTGTTCCGACTCGAAGGATTCGAGTATGGCTTGGTTGGCTGTGAAATGACTGAATTGGTAGCAAGGAGAGACTCTGTACATGTGAGTGAAGGCCAAGAATTCGTCGCCTTGGCTTGGTTCCTTCATGATTGTACCAAGCAAGGGAGATTTTTCTTGCTTTAAAAGGATTGATGTTAATCCGTCTGCGTAGTAAGCGGCTAGTCTTTGTGCTGAGTCTCCAAGAGCCGAGGCGTTTTGGTAGAGCTTGATTAGATTGGAAATGGCTGAAGTTGAGTGGTTGGTACGTTCTTCGTCTATGGCGGTTGCTGATTTGAGGAGGAGATGGATTAGTTGAACACCATTCACTCTTGAATCTTTGTTGGTTTGATCTCGCCTTAGCATTTGGTTGCGGATTTGGAGGAGACGGAAAATCTCGGTTTGATGATGATTATCATATATACACTCCCCTCCATCAGAAGATCCATCTGAGGTTGTGGATACTTCATAATTGTTGTTGTTGTTGATGATCTTCTTTTGATGAACATGGCCAAAATTGTTGGCTTGGGAAACAAGAGAGAGGCTGAGATTCAAAAGCTGCTCTTCTTCCATCTCAAAGTCTTCCATGAAAGAACAGAACAAGAAGGAAGGCAAAATATGAATGCAAGAATCCCACTCAAATGGCCTTTGGCAGTACATACAAAAAAGCAACCAAACACCACACAAAGGAGTATTGTATATAATACCAACTAATGGATTGATATGCACTCAGAAAATTGGATGTATAGTGTTATCTCTTGAGGTATCATCTAATGAGAAGGAGAAGGATAATGTCTTTTATTTAGGTGTTGGACTCTTAGCTTACTCAACAGGCTCTTCAGATGTTCACCCCAAAGGATTATTATATACTTATATATATTACTACTCTTCATGGATTCAGGGGGCTCAATTGGAAGGATTTTTCTTTAATTTTTTTTCACCATATGGAGATCCTTTGGTAGCTCAGAAGGAGCACAAAAAGATGCCATATGCTCTGGATAAAGCAGCAGAAAAAAAAAAAAAAAGAGTTTGGAATCTATCCTACTATCTTTCTTTTTCTTTTTCTTTTTCAGTCCACATCCCCTTTACTTAGAATTCTCAAATGCAAAAGGCCATGAACTAAAGGTTTGACTTTTCTTGTGTATCTGTTGCACATTAGCACACCAACTAGTCAGGTCGAACTAGTTGGTTTTTGGTTTGATAATTTTCTGGTTTGAGTATTTCAATAATTAAGTGATTTTCAATTCTAATCATAATTGTGAATTTTGACCAATATTAGTTCAAAAAGACATCTTTTGGGAAACGGAGGGAGTAACGAGTTTGATAATTTAAGCTTTATTTTTGGTTGAAAATTTCTTACCGTAGCTAACTAAATATTGCTGAATCAAAGTGGGTCGAATATTTGGATATGGTCACATTTTATTTTTGGTTGGCATATTATATCAAGTGTGAGCACGCACACATCTCTCAGCTCATAATATAGCTAGGTACTCATGATTCCTGACAATGATAGTTGTTGAAGCAAGCTTAGGTTAGAGGGGCATCCAAAGACCACAGAATCCGCAGAAAACATGCATGCAGACAAAAATGTGAAATCTGAGGGATGGAGGAGGAAACCACTCTTGATTTCTGGATGTGTCCTGCAAATGGAGGACATGTTGGTTATTTTATTCAGCATCTTATCTTATATATATTGTGCAAATATCATATCTAACCAGCTAAGCTTTTCCAATGCTACTGCTACATATATTGTGCAAAATCTTTGGCACATTCTTCTTCACTAATTGGGGCTTTCGTTTTCTTGTCGTATACGATTCTCCTAGCACGATGATCCTTGGAATTCGCCCAACTTTAATGTGTATATATGCTTTTCATTTAGCATTTTCCCACGTATTAGGCCCTATATTGGGCACAAAGAAATCTTCAACTGAAACAAGTATGTATGTGAGTGAATTCCTCCTATGGATATAAAGAATGAGAAGCAACAACTTGAGATCATAAAATAAAGTATAATCATCGTAGAGGTACCTTTTCCTAAAAATATTCCTCGATCGATTTCATGCATTTCTTTTTACTTCTTGCAGAGATGATCAACCATTTAGGTACGTATGTGGTAAATAACTTATAGTAGTAAATTAGTTTGGGTCTTTATAGATTAATCACATCATCGATCTCAATCAATAGCCCAGATTCAGATCTATCTATAATCAACCCATGATTACACGCTTTTAAATTAGGCATAAAAAGGTAAAAAGTGGGTAATAATGCTTTGCATTCTTTCTTGTGGGTTTACCAAATCTCTTTTTAACATATATACTCCGTAGATTGGGGAACCGGGTTCTTTCTTTGTTTGTCTCTTTCTCTTCGACAATTGTAGTGGGCGGGCTTCCAAAAGTCTGAGATTCCTTTTTGAGCCCTACAAAAGCCATGGAAGAATAACTCAAATATATATATATATATATATATATATATATATATATATATATATATATATATATATATATATATATATATATATATATATATATATATATATATATATGTCAAGATTTAGAGGATCTTTAACTGACGGTGGATGGGAGTTGCTTATTAGAATCTAATCGGAAATGCATGACAAGGTCAGAAGTCAACTAATTCATATATAAGAGAGATCATGAAGTATAATACATGCATACTGTATAAAAAAGATACAAATAAAAATCAATTAATGGCCTTTTCTGCCTATAGGAGTGAAAACATTTGCTGCCATTCATATTCATGTAATCATATGTGGTTTTTCACAACCTGAAATACCATGAAAACCACGTATATCAGAGTTAAAAAATATTTTCTTTCTTAATAGTGTATTTATTACCATGAAAGGAACATATAAATGTTGGTTCTGATGTCTGAGGAGTGAGGGCAAAACTAAGGTTGACAGCAAAGGGCAGGACATCTTCCTACCATTTGATGATTTCTACTATTTTTATCCTCCCCTTTTCTGTCTTCCAAATAGACACTAATTAAATACAGCTTTAGTCTTTTTTTTTTGGTCGAACACAGCTTTAGTCTTTAGGATATGATGTAGAACGTTTAATTCCAACAAATGTACGTGGTGGGATTTGGTATAGTAGCCCTTTCTTATATCGGTTTTTCTATCCTATGCTCTAAGGGCATATGTTAAGAGTATTAAATTTGGGAACTAAAAAATTTAAATAAATACAAATTCTAACTATATTACCATTTTTAGTCTCTTAACCTATGCCCTTGGGGTATAAGTTAGAAAAATCGTTCTTATATTACTTATATAAAATATCTTCTTGAGAGTTTTGATTTGATTCCTAATGGTTAAGTAGGGCATATTTACATTTTCCTTTTCTCTTCTATGATATTTGTCCTTCTCAAAATCCAATGCCAGATTCTGTAATTGTTTTCATTTTTTATGCCTTATCATGATCCCTTTTCCTGATTGCTTCCCCTCTTTTTTTTTGGTTGCTTTAATTTCATATTATATGGAACATACTCACCTTATATCACACTCATGGTGGTTTGTCATTTTGTATGAGATTGAGGTGTCCTGTAAGTTGGATAAATTTTGATAATCTTAAAGCTCAACTGGTATATATTAATGGGTTTCGATTGAATCATTTTTGAAATTAGGTGATATTCCCTTCGTCTCATTTTGATCTTCCTATATTTCCTTTTGAGTATTCCAATATATTCTTCTTATTTCTAACTTTATTTCATTTTTAGAAGTATTAAAATTACACAAATATCCTTATAAAAGCCTATAAATTATCCCAAAATCCTACCCCTATTACTCCTTTACCATTTTTAATATTTTAATACTTTTTTCTTTCCACTGTCCAACACTTTTCTCCCACTTTTTAATACTTTCTTCTCTCTTCAAACGCTTTCCAACACTTTCCTTAAAAATTGTGCACAATTAAAAATGAGAAGATCAAAATAGGACGGAGGAAGTAGAATTTTAGATTGAAATGACGAAGGTAGAGGTATTGAAATGGATAATTGATGTTGGATCGAAGGGCGTTAGTAGATTGGACTGTTCCCAAAATAACAAAATTTTATAAAACAAAAGCTATAAAACAAGGACACAGTTCCTTATAGAGGAACCCCACAACAACCAACTAGTTGTGTCGATAAACCTCTACCTCTGTTGGAGGATTTTAAATGACTTCTTTATTGATTGTTCATTAGTTACATCAGGCAAGAATCAAACTTCTCTATTCCTAGCAGTCACCGAACTCTAGAAACACTAACGAGTCTTCTCAACCTAGTTCCTAAGCGAACAACACAATTAAAGCAAGTAAATCAGACCTTACACTTGGAATCGACTTCTCAGCCCCCTTGCGTCCGGGAACTCCTTTCTTCCCATCGTTGAGATCGCACACTTGCCGCCGATGACTTCTCAAGATCTTCTTTCTTTCTCAACTCACTCTAGGGTTTGATTTTTGTGCTTGGAGAGAAGTGAGTTACAAATTAACTCACTATTCATGGGTATTTATAGACGTATCATCCTTGAAGCCAAATCCTTATCCTTTAGTCATTTGTCCGAAATGCCCTTGTCTTGCCCTCCAAGAAAGTGTACTTTTCTCACATGTGACTTGATTCAAATATTGTCAACTCTTGAAGCTCATCGGGATGTTGGATGCATTGGATCAGTCGGATGCATAGACTGTCCCTTTGATCTGTCTGGAACATGCTTCCGCATTTCACGATGACTTGTCTTTTGATTGACTCGAGAGTTTCCTTCAATAGGGAAGATTTGACACTCAAGTTCCCTTGCTCGCAGCATCTTCGTATGGCTTTGTAGTTCCTAGTTGACCTATAGTTCCTTTGAAATACATGAATAAAACACGTTAGTTCCCTATTGGTGTTTATAATTATCAAATCTGGAGAGAGTGATCGTTGTTCTAGTGTTGTAGAACGTGAGTCCCCAACACTATTCCAAAAATTTCCCCCTTTTGATGTTGACAAACCCATCCGAAAAAGACAAGTATTTCAATGCTTGTGATGAGCAAATGAAAGTATAACCGAGTTCCCTAATGCAGTGTACGACAGAATAAGTTTCACAGTGAGTTCCGTTCCCATGGACAAAGTAGCTCGTACTTAGCATTTTGAGCAAACAATCCCCCCTTAGCAAAAGCATTTCTAAGACAACATATACACGACACATCTAACAAAATTTCTACTTCCCCCTTTCGACCTCATTGAAAAGAAAATTCATGTAATAAGGAATGTAATAGGAACACACAATCAAACTAAAGACCATTCATTTCTTAAGCAAAATAATTGTACATATGCGTGCAATAAAATAAATTTGTACACGAGGAGGAAAAAGAGGGATAAGGAGAAAGAAGGGATGAGATCATGGGCGTTGATCTCGAAGGATGTACCTAGCTTCGATTAGAACTTCAAGAATTCGATTATTGGTGATGGCGATGTGATGGAGCAGATTGGAGTTCCCATCACCATCTCTCTCAGATACAATGTCCGGAAGTTGAGCTGTCCGTTATTCTTCAGGCTGCTTAGAGTGCCTCAACTTCTGAATAATGGCCAAGTCCAATTCTTGGCCAAGTTCCACTTCAACCTTAGGCTCATAGAGATCTTCCTTTTTCAATAGTCTTTTCACCAATGCAACATAAGGGAGGGAGTGGTAGGCAGACTTACACACTTGGCCATGTGACCAAGTATGATCCTAGGAAGATCGATCGGTTGGCGACTGAGGAAGTGATCCAAGAGAATGGCATCCTAAATATTCAAAGTGTTCCGCTTCTCCTGTCAAGGGATCACCACCTTGATGATAAACTGATGGGCCAGCTTCGCGATGTGAGACAGGTTGTGAGTTGGTAGGCCCTTGGGTGGAACTCTCCCTTAATAGAGGCGATGCTGGATCTCGTCTTTGTTGAAAGTATCCTAGTTCTTGGTGGGAAGAGTTCCCAATCCTTCCCCTCGCACCTTCAGTAGTCGGCGAATTATGGGCATCTAGAGAATGGGAACTTGTCTCCCTTGACGGTTATTTCACCTGTCATGCCATCGACAGAGAGGGAGAAGGAAGAGTAGAAGAGACGGACCTGGTCCCGATCTACTAGGGTAGGCTCATAGTAGAGCGCTTCCCATCCTTAGAACTTGATGAGTTCCCACAACTTAGCAAGATCATTGTTGGTGAGGAAATCGAAAGAGAGAACAAGAGGAGTTATCAACTTACTTTCCCTAAACGTAGTGGCCTTGGAAGCCTCTGTTCCCTTTCCCGCAACAACAGTTCTTGCGGTGTCGTTCACTCTAGGCCTTTTGTTGCCCTTAGATTTCTTCATCTTTTTCTGTACTGGAGTGGTAGTGGAAGAGTTGTGCTTAAGCATGAGGATTGGGTCCCTGAATCTAGAGGATAAGGGGACCGTGTCCTGGAGTTCAAAGACGACTATTTGCTGGTCGTCGATCGGGAGCTCACCGTTTGGAGTTCCTCACCATCGGCATCGATGGCTTCTTGGTGCTCATCTTCAAGGTCGACATGAAGATTAAAATAATCGATACCTTAGTTCCGTTTCCCTCGGGAGCTCACCGTTTGGAGTTCCTCACCATCGGCATCGATGGCTTCTTGGTGCTCATCTTCAAGGTCGACATGAAGATTAAAATAACCGATACCTTAGTTCCGTTGCCCTCAACGGAGTTCCCATGTCAAAGGCGTCCTCGATGACCTCATCTTGCTCTTGTGTGCCCAAGTTGGCATTATTTCCCTTGGCCATTTCATTTTCCTCGGCCTTGTCATCTTCTTTTCCAGCCTCGTCATCTCCGTTTCCGATGTCCATGGGGGCATTTCTTGGAGGCATTTTGAGGAGATGGGGACTTGGTGGTGGTGTTTAGTTCAACCTCTAGCTTGGCCATATGAGCGTTTTCTTCTGGTTTTCCCAAGATAAGAGGATTGGGAGCATGCTTCTTGATAGTGTGGGCAATGAGGCCGATTATTATTGTTTGAGTCAGAGTGAACCAGATCAATGTGTTCTGGTTTATTTGGAACAATAGAGGTAGACGGAGAGGGGAGGACATCTGGCTCAAAGGGAGGTGGATGGGTGTTTTCTTTTGATGGTGGCGTCTAAAGCTCTTGCAATCCATTAAATCTATAATCTAAAAGTCTAGATCTAGGATGAATGCCTTGTGTGGCTCTGATACCACTTGATGAGGATCTTTGTAGGTGAAGCGGTGCAAGGTAGTCGACAAAGCTTGATCCGCTGAGAAAGGTTTGGACAAAACCTCTTCTCCAGCTTCACAAGGGCGATTCTCCCTACTCCGAACTCTGATTTGAGTGATTCCAACTTGATGAGTTAGTTATATGAGTACATTTGGAGTTCTCAAAATGTCAGAGCAAGATTGTTTGTGAATTGGAAGTTATGCTGATTCTACTGAGGTGTCGTAGAATCCACCGAGAAGAGATTAAAGATGATTTTGTTTGAATGGGTTGGATTTAGATTGATTTGGGGTACGTGGGATGATGATGGGATGGTTTTGATGGAAATGTAAGTGAAGGATATGGATGTGTTTGATTGGATATGACTCACCTCTCAAACACAAACTAGAAGATCCGCTCTAGGATATAACGCACCTAGATCGAGCCTTCGGATTTTTGGATCGTATCGACACACGATCTTGAGCAACCAAATCAGATTTCATTCGATTGAAAACTAAAAATAACAATTTCTAAGATGAGACAAGGAATGTTGAGTTTGATCTTGAACTTGTCTAACTAGGCAAAAACGCCTCCTAGGCCTTATAACAAGACAAGGGCAAACCGAAATTAAGACAACACAAAGAATTTTCTACCAACTATCCCATGGTTTTCAAATGTTAATAAAACACTCTTACAAATCAAGAAATGCACAACACAAGTCGTGGCCTTCTAACATGACAAGCACACCCCACCTGCTCATGATGTAACTATGTTAGCATAGTCAAATCATTAAGTGTCTGGCATGGACCCCACTCTTGCCACCTCCTCATCTAATCAAAACCACTCTATAGCAATCAACATAAATCTAAACCCTAATCCTACATCTCTCTCATTTAATCAACTTATTCTTGCACCAACACCACTCCCGCCCCAACATCATCACTTAATCCCTAAAAAACCCAAAATGGCGTGCAACTATGGGGAATGAGTTTAAAGACCTATGTTTGAATAATACTTGGTCCTTAGTTCTATCACATATGATAGCTTGCATATAGATAGTGTTTAGGATGCATGTTTACGTTTCTTTTACTTTGTTTTTAGGTAGTTGGCTCCGTTCGACAACACTTATCTAGATGCTTATAAGTACCCAATTACTTATTTGGAAAAAAGCATCGTTTTACGTGTTCGGAAAAATTTGCTTATTTGAAATAAGTTACTTATTTCCGATACTTATCTGCTGAAAAAATAATCAGCACCCCCTACCTTATTTCAAATAAGCTAACTTTTCAACCAAAACGTAAGTAAGTGGGACCCACAAAAAATAATAATTAAAAAACAATAATCTTTATACCCTTCCTATATAGTAATTTTAGTAATTTTACACCTCTTGCTTAAAATATCAGCAATACAGTTTACCGAACATATCCCAAATTATTTGGAAAATAAACAACTCATATCAGTATCCCATATCAGCATTCAAGATCAGTATCAACAACCATAAGTATCAGCATCAACATCAACATCAACATCAGCATCAACACCGATAAGTACTGATTTGCCGAACGGAGCCTCAGTTAATTTCTTTAGTGTCTTAGAATGTCTAGGAGTTTTGGGTTTTTGCACTTATTCTATGTTGTTTTACAGGTCTTAAAGTGAACATGTGTGAAAGGAATGGAAACCGGGGAAAGAACGCTTGAATTCGGGACATCCATTGGAATTGTTGGTTCGACAACTCTATCTTACGAGGGTTTGTTCGGGAGATATAGCCGTCTGATGAAGTTAAATTTATTATAATTGGAAATCTAATTCAAATATCTACAATTCATGTTTTTACTCCGAGTCCAAATTCCAACTCGAAGGGAGTCAAAACAGCCCCCGAAGTGTCAACTAAATTCTTAACCGAGTTGTTGGCAGCACCCGCCGCCTGGCCGGCAGCGCCCACCGCCTTCGGCAACGTGAGATCTCTTTTTCGCTACGTGTTCTATTATGATTGGTCTTAGTTATATTAGCTTTATTCCGACTTATTTATTTTTGGATATACTTTTGGAGACCTAGTTTATTATATTAGGTTTTAGAGTGTTGCACCTCTCATCTAATTCTCACTCTCATACTTTTCATTCTAGGTTTTTCATACTTTTCTATGGAGAACTAAGCCTTTTTGCTTAGTCAGACAATTGTTTTGATTAAAGTTGTGAGATTTTTAATTCTTTATCTATTGCATGGATTTAATTTTCTCTCTTGCTTGAATTTCTATGATTTATTTCAACAATTTCTAGCCTGATCAACTAGGATTTGTTGTTATTGGATCTATTGCTAGATCTAGAGTGTTACTGGTTGAGCTTCTCTATTTCAAAGTAGCAATTGCATCGTACTAGTATCTGGTTGTGCTAGTCTTATGCAGAAGAGATTTGATTTATATTCTAGGGTAAAAGTTGGTTGTTTTATGCTAGAATTGTATCCTATTATATTCCTATCCTTATTGTTGCTATTAAACTGAATCATTGTTGATTTCATGGTTGTTTAATTAGTTAGATGTAATAGTATCTGGTTGTGCTGTTAGTTACAATTGAAAAGGAATTGAAAAATCTATTGCATGTGATATTGAGGTGAAATCAAGGATCAACTTGTCATATGATTGTGGATATTAGTTTACCTAAGCTATCTTCCCAAATAATGTTATTCACAAACTTGTTAATTTGTTAGTTTTGCATTTTTAGTTACAATACAAAAACCCCTTGTTACTTGTTTGACACAAATTCATACAAAACGATCAATCTGTCTCCATTTGGATTCGACCCAGACTTCCTAAAGACTACGATTTTAAGTTAGTTTGGATTCTCTTGCATAGCCGTGATTTGCACGACGAAATCACCGCTATCAAATTGGTGTCGTTGCTGGGGAGGCAATAATTGTCTTTTGTGTGATTTTTTTACCAATCTTGGTGTTGTGAACCTATCTTACGGTTCATAACACTTGTGCTGCGAATCTATGGATTTGTTCGAGTGTAGACAACTGTAGGATGAACATTTCCATGACTATTTTTCTAGATTTCAAGACCACGTGTTCGCAATTGGCACATGGGGATTCCGAATATAGTGATGAAGCGGTAAACAAGGGAGTTATTCATGGTATGAATCTTGAGACAAGGAGATTGGTTGACTACATGAGCAATGAGAAACTTTTATATATGAGATCCGAGGAATGCTGGGATTTCTTATGTTTCATGAGCCATAAGTGTTTTCAGGTTGATTCATCTTCTCAAATGCCACAACGGGTTGATACGTTTCTTGAGGATATAACTACGTATCTCTCTACATTGACGGATACTTTGATCAGGGAGCATTGTGAGTTATGTTCTTCACATTTTCATTCCACAATCTCATGTCCTTTTGAGTTGTGTGAAAGAATGGTGGAATCACATTGGAATCAAACAGTCATGAGTCAAACATCCATATACAAGTTGAGGAGCAATCTAAGATACTTGATGTGGGTTATGAAGGTGAATTTGATGCCTAATATGAATTCACACCTATAAAGCACGCTGAGCAGATTATCACATAGCCCAATGAAGTATGTGCTGGCATAGAGATACTTACAGAGCCTAGGGAGCCTGAGTCATCTTCACCCATGTGATGTCATGAGTTTGAGCGTTCTGTGGTTTTGGAAGAAGATTATTTTGTCGACCATCATGACTTCTTTGCTGATGAAGTAGACAACTATGAGGGAGAAAATCAACATGATACATTTGTTAAGGATCCTACTGTCATGGTGTACCCTATGTTAGGCCTTGAAATCCCATGCTTCAGTTTCCCTACCTTCTCACATCCAAGCTTATGGAGTTGCAAGATGAGGAACCAAGTTTAGAACACAAGGTGGAAGATAAAAAATATATGGAGTTCATCTTTGAAGAAAGTGGTAATGGGGACAAATACTTTGACCCATACTGTAAGTGTTTTCTGACATCACCACTTGTGTTGAATTTGTTTGAGCATATGCCATCTCATAAAAATTGGACACATATGTTTGATAAGTTGAAACAGTTTTTGAATGGTATAATATTCACTTTCAATTTATCATGTGTTACTTATCTTCTCGTGAGATGTGTTCATAGGCTTTTGACAGATTGTTAAGGGCATTAAAAATGTCTAATCTTGTCAATTTATGCTAAACGACGAGTCACGACGTTAAATAAGGTGCTTGTCGGGAGGCAACCCGACATAGGTACTTCCTTTCTTTTTTCTTTTTCTAGCTTAGTTGTTTTTGTTTCGGTTTATCTTTTGTTTCTTTGTTGGACTAACTTGCAGGTATGCAAAAAAGGAGCGCAATGGAACTGGTGGCGCCCACTGCCAATTAAATCGAAAAAGGCTTGGCAACGACATTGTAACACCCCAGTTTTAAATACCGGAATGCTACTCGATAGTAGACCACACATGGGTCTACTTAAGCTAGTTTGACAACAAATTCACATTATGGATCTTGCAACAAAGGCACGACGAGAAAATAAGACGACATCCAACTCATATTTTATTAAAATTGAAATTTACAACCATATATGCACCAACTTCCAACATAAACAACTCAAACAAAAACTTCTAACCATTCCTTTGTACTCACAAGCTCTTAACTTAACAAATTCTCAATGACAACATTAACCCACTACATCGCACAATAACCCGACACATCCTATGACATGCCACGTCGAGCTGACACACCATTATCTTGGAAGAGTTTCCTTGAAGCATAGTTCGCATATGTGTTGAATCCTAAAAATATCAACGCCCCGAAGGTTAGCTAGCAATTCTAACACGCACCAAATGATAAACACAATATGCAGCGACAAAATCAATTTATTAAATTACATAATAAGAATAGTTCACATATAATATATTAACCATAACAAACAAACGCACAACAATACTTTAATTATAAGATGCACATAATAATACTTATAGCCATACAATGCATAATAATAATAGCACATCATTTCACTTAAGTATGACCTCAATCACTTTTCGCCTCAATAATAGTTCAATCGCAACTCATCAATTCTCAATCGACATAATTTATGAAACAAACATGGCATCCTCCAGCCTTACACAATGTAGTGGACGACGGCCTCCACCGTTTATCCGAACCACTCACACCCTCATCATTCACCTTCTTACCCCTGGTCAAGCCTCCTTGGGAGCACTCGCCAAAATATTTTATTATAATTTTGAATGGGCCCTCCTTGACATACAAGTAAGTCAAGGATGTCTCTTCCTTTCCATCTATCCATGATCATAGATGTATCGGTTAGGTGCCAATGCTTAGACATCCGAATAAAATACAGAATAGTATTCATCTAGTATATTTTCCAAAATAATGAATTAATTTGAAATAGACATATATAATATATAGGAATGAATCCCAAAATACAGCTCTACATATAATATCTACACATCTAGCACACATCAAAACTGATAACTAAGTAAGTCTAAGCGACACCTTAAACGAAGATTTGCACGTGAAAGGAATAAGCTCGAATCAACTAGCTGCCTATGAACAAGAATTATACTTTTATGAGAAAGGGCGGTTTAGCCAACTCAAGTAAAAGTTTAAGAAAATGACTCAACCCATCTAACCCATGGATTGACTTTACATTAGAGTGGGTATACAAATTCAGTTTTTAGCTAATTTAATCAAATTCTCCTGTATTGCATAATCCTAGCACCATAATAGGAAATTACTACTTAATTTCCAAGATTAAATTACAGATCGAAGACCAACTAATCAAACCCTAATCCATGTTAAAACTCCAACAACCACAATTTTCCATACATTTTAAATATACTAGTCAATTATTTGAATCCATTTCCAAACTATGCCAACCTGTATCCCACTGATTAATTAATCTCAACTAATCCCTTTATTAAACCCACTCAACCATAATTTACCATCTTAATATACTAAGATCCACGTATCTCCTAATTACTTATACATAAGTACATGTACAACATTAAATATCCAAATTATACGTTTCTATGTATACATACAAACCCTAAACTCGACCTAAAACTCTTCTAATCTGTACATGCTTCATAACTAAACCATTTCACTAGCTATATATCTATCTTAAACTAAAGCAGATTCCAACTTTAGTCAATTAGCTCAAATACTTCTTTAACTGATTCTTATCTCACAAGCTAGCTAATGATTCACCTTGTACTAACAAATTATATATATGTATATATAGACATTGAACCGAACCATTAGACATAATTACTCATAAATTTGCACCGATCACAAACCCGAATCTAAATTAAGTAGCATAATTGGACTCCTCACACCCTTTTCAACCGAACTTCACTACCAACATCAAAGATGGTCCTATTCATAATACTCAGCCCATAAACATGTTCTATGCTTCATAAATAAAAAGCTATGTAACCATGGAAGAAGGAGGGAGGTTTAACCGATGTCTCACTGGTACGGAAGCGGGGATCGGGCCCTTGCCCTCGGTGGCGTTCCGCCGTGGAACCTTTTAGGCTAGAAGACTTGAACAGAGCACGATGACGATCGAGGAGGCAGAATGGCGAGGGTTAGAACATGGTAGAGATAGCGGTTGATTGCAAGGAAGAAGGGGGTGAGTTGGTTGCTTGCAAAGGATGGAGACGACATGTATGCAGAAGTTCGATCACACACATGTATATGTATGTGAAACGTGGAACCTTTATATTGCATGATCCGTGGCATGTAATGCCCAATGTGATAATCTTTCTTTTATTTAAGTGATACATGCTTACGTATGACTAAATGAATATAACAGTTATGTTATATATCACGACCTTTAAATTTATATGGGTAATACGCTGATCGTACCATAGGTTTTATCCCTCCGTTAATTTAATGATCCCCATGCGATAATACCGAGTATACTCTTATATACTCGGGTTGTGCTTTGTGTATTTGGGCGAAGTTCATAACGCACCAAAACCTTATTAGCAAAGAAGCGGTATAAGACAAATTATTTGTCTACAAATGGGAGGGTTATTACAGGCACTAACGATGGTGACCGCCGCCCGTCAGGCGGCAACCGCCGCGATGGTGACCCTTGCCGCCTCAAATTTCCGAAACTTGCCCGCCTCCAGCCCGCCGCCTACCCACCGCCTCTCTGATGTTGATTTATGTCCTTCTAATGTTGCTCACCACCATTTTGTTACCCAAATTAGTAGTTGGTCTGTGAGTTTTTCTCTTCTCTTTACTTTTACTTTACATTGGGGACAATGTAAGTTTTAAGCATGGGGAAGGGGATTAGTTGCTTTGCATTCTTGTAGTTGCATTAGATTAGACATGTTTACTTTATGTTTTGCATTGAGAAAAATCAGAAAATCAGAAAACAAATTTTTTTTATTGCATTTTAGGTTCTTATTTCCCCATTGTGTAAGACCTCTTGTGTTTCTAAGTTAAGTATGGATTCTAACCCATGACTTGTTTGAAGTGCTGAAGTTCTTATGAAATGAGCATGATCTTTGGTTATATACTTTGGTTATAGGATTAAGCATGTAGATGAGCTTGAGTTTTAGATATATTTTGAAGTTCTAGCTAGACAAAAAGCCTTGTGAGATTGTTTTTGGCCTTTTATTGTTAATTGTTTTCAATTTCTTGAGTTTATCACTTTGAATTGCTAGCTCTAGAACTTGCGTTATGACTCTTTTTCAAGACTGATTTACTTGACTATAATGCATGACATTAAAATGATTGAAGCATGTTTCTTATTAGCCTATTATTTACCTTCCTACCTTGACAAGATCCATATTTTGACACCCCCATTTATTTTGAGCTTTAAAGCCTATTTTGATGGCTCCACAAAATAATTCGTAGCCTATATAAGCTTGACCCATCCGGGATTTAGGACTTTAGGTGGATTTGTTTGTGTGGTTGTGAATAAGTATGGGGAAAGTGTGAAAAGGTGGAAGAAAGGGATACAACTCAAGAGTGCAAGTGAAAAAAAATGAAGGTGAAAGAAAAGTGTTGAAAGAAAAAAAATTGAGCTTCAAGAAAGTAGTTTTCATAATTGTTGAGAGAAAAGAGTTGAAAAAGAGGCAAAAGTGTTACAAAAGAAGCAAAAGAGCTTAAGTCTATCTATGGAGTTGTAAGAAGACTTGGATGTATTAAGAAGTGAAAAGTGCTGGGTTTGGGTTTAAGATTAGTTCTATTTCTCGGATTTAGCACCACAAGATCAAATATGATCCCATCCAAATTGTCTTTACCTTGGCCTCATTATAACCCTTGAAAAGTCCTCATGATTTTTGTTGTGTGTTTGGTTTACAACGGTGGAGAATTAGGACGCTGATGCAAGCATATGGTAGTCTAGTTTTTCATTGTTGATTTTGAGTGAAACACATATCCTTAAACGCTTGAGTGACAGTGTAAACACATTACCTTGGTGAGGTCTAGAATTGATGAATTCTCTATGCTCTTTGCTTTAGTCAATTGCATGCTAGGATGTCTTGATCAAGTTATAGTTATATGTTGACTTGCTCTGTGGATTATGAGATGAATGCATGAATTGCAATGTTGTGGTGTGACTTGATTCTATATCTTGCTTGAGGACAAACAACGTTTAAGCATGGGAGAAATTGATAGCTTGCATATAGGTAGTGTTTAGAATGCATGTTTACATTTCTTTTACTTTGTTTTTAAGTAGTTTTAGTTAGGTTCTTTAGTGTCTTAGAATGTCTAGGGGTTTCGGGGGAATCATCTCTTGGACATTATGGTACTCTTTGGTTGACACTTCATGTGAGATTGCATCTTCTTCCTCCATGCCTTTATCGTGTATATTTGCCTCAGCTGGAACCTCCTTCTTTAAACTTTCATCCACAATATGGCATTGAGGAACATATGGGTGTTCACTTGATTCTTTAGAGGTCTCTTGGCTATGTGGGGTTGTAATTCTCTCTTCTTGAATGGATATTCCTGTTTTTGGTGAATTAAAAACTCCCATTTCCTGCAAAAAATAGTTAGTATCTAAACAAATAGAAGAGGAGTTAGAATTGTACCTCATTTGACTACAATTAGCCAAAGCCTCCTTAGTCATGTCTCAAGACTCGTACTTGCGATTAAGGTATAGATATTATCAAGATGTCCTCTTCCTTGACACAAGAAACAATGTAGGTCTCGTGCTTGAATCAAGGATCGGATTGTAGCTCTCTTTTCGCAAGTAGGAGCACAAGCCTCTCTATATCGTCTATGCAACTCTTCATCATTTGTGACATAGATCTTTCGCATTACAAACTTCAGTTGGCCCCATGTTGTAATTGGAATCAAGCCTTGACGTCTTCTAGTTTGACATATCCATAACCAAAAGAAACAGGCAGGACCAACAAGGTAGTTAGTCACCCATGGAAGGATATCCCATTCATCATAACCATAGTCAGGGGGGGGGGGGGGGGGCGAATGGTGGCGGTCACCCCCTCTCTCGTGTGTGGATATGTATAATATATTTAAAAAGTTTCAAAAATAAACAGTAAGATATCTTGGCCTAGTGGGAGATTGGGAGACGAGCTTGTTTTAAGCACATGCCGATGTTCCGTGTTCGACTCCTGCTGCCAGCTGCAAGTATCACCTTTGCTTTATTTTTTTGCCCACAACCCATATCTTGGCCTAGTAATTACTACATTTCCGTTTTTATTTTATTTTATTTCAAACACAAAAAAATCAAATTAAACTAGCTAGATATGTATTATGATGAGTAATTTTAAAATATTAATAATTTTAGCTTATTATTAAAATATAATTACTACATTGTAAAGTAAAAAGTTGTAACTAATTATTAGTTTAATAATTAATAATAAATTTTAGGTTATTTTTTATATTTTTCTATTAGAATAGTGATGATTTTTTTACATACTCAATTTATTGTTTATTTACTATATACAAGTATATTCTTACTTACTATAACTATTATATGTATTTATTTTCATATTTATTATTTAAAATAATAATATGTTATCCTATTTGTCTATTATCGTATCCGACTCCGCCCCTCCTTTCAATTTGTTCTGGCTCCGCCACTGACCATAGTAGTCAAGGTAGTAATCAACAACTCGCTCCCATGATAAGAAATCATCCGGTCCATGCTCTCCAAAAAAAGGCTCAATCTTAGGAGGTCTTTGTACCCTTGGAGTTGGTGGAATATCATCATAGGAATCATACCAATATATCTTAATCCTGAAAAGGTCACAAAAAACAAGAGAGTAGTCTATTCCAAAAGCGAGACGATTAGTAATATCACACCTTAATCAAGCCAAAACTTGCCTCAAAGCAATCCAATTCAACCAATTCAGTTTTTGGGTTAAAATTGAGGTAGTAATGGAGTAGATATGGTGTGCTAATGATAATCAAAGGAAAATGCAGCTCAAGTAATTAGCAAGTATGCAATTAGAAAAGCAATGTAAAATTTCCCTTTATAAGCTCAAAAGAACATGCAATCTCTCAATTGATCCTTAGCAAGATGAATAATGCCAAATTAACGCAAGCAAGGTGAGGAAACAAGGCAAGCTATGTGACTTATAGTAGCTTTGTCACAAGTATACAAAGTGATCACAATGACATTTTTAGCAAGCAATCACTAGGGGTGAATGTGGCTTAAAACTAGATAGAGTAGATCACTCTTTGATCAACAAGATCTAAACGAAGTGAATTTTTTTTGGAGTGATTTATACTACTAATGAAACTATCTAGAAGCCAAATTAACAAAAAGAAGAGGGGTTGGGTCGAATTTATGGGCATGTAACACAATAATAAACAATTAATCACAAACATTTAGAATCTTAATCAATCATGCAATTATCAATTGAAACTCATAAAAATTGTAGGAATAAAAAATTCTAATCATGAATAACAACAAACTCAACCAATTTTCCTCAAAACATGCATACAATCCCTTAAAAATCTCCTAGTTGGTTAGTTGATTGGGAGGCAAGGAACAAACAAAGGGAATTAGGGTTAGGGTTTCACGCAAGGGAGGGGGTGGAGATTTTTGGCTAGGGTGGTCCGTTGACCACGAGACTAGTGGCGCATGGTTGCTGGTGGAGAGAGACACCAGGTGGGTGGTGGTTGTGGGCGGTGATGGGTGGTGGTGCTCGACTTTTATGGTATTTTGTGGAGAAAAAAATTCAGCTTTAGGTCTCAAAAATTGTAACTTGGTTAAAGGTATGATTTTTGGGATAAAAAACTGTTGAGAGGGATTTACTTGACAACAAATAAATTTATAGTCAAGACCCCGCTAAGTATAGCGAAGTCTGGATCGTCCACGGGAAGCAAGGTTGTGTTTAATTACTAAACTAAAAAAAACAAAAGAACAAACAAAGCAAGGAACATGCAAAACAATTGCACTAAAGAGGGTCAATATCGACCTTGTCAGGGTCGACAACGAGGTGCAAATTCAATAGAAAAACTAAGTAAACAGCAAGATAAAGAGGGAAATTGCAGGTCGGTACCGACCTGGCAAGGTCGATACCGAGGCACCTGGGAATTAAACTCGACTCAAAAATAAGGGAAAAAATCTAGGATAAGGGTTCACCACAACATAATCATGCAAATTCAAACAATAAGAATCATACATATCATGCCTTTAACATAAAGTTATCAACTTTCGTTGAATAAATGAGCAAATCAATCAACTTTCATAGATCAATTCACTTAATCTACTTATTTTGATCTAAACTTCTCAACTTTTGTTTCAAACTTTATCTCTTATTCAAATTCACAACTTTCTCTTTCAATCAAGTTAAGAACATGAAATACTTCAACTTTCGTCAAAGCTTTTGCACAAACAAGTAGAATAATGGATAAAAGGCATTCAATTCATTCATCACATCATCATTCATGCATAATCATGTTGGGTTTTTTTAACCCCAACCCTAGAATGGAAGACTACTCACTCATGATTGGAGAAAAACAAGCAAAGCAATTGAAAGAGAACATACTTAAAATAAAACTAAAGGCTTACTTGAATTAAAACTTCAAACTTGTCTTAGAACACAACCTAGAACACAAGAAATCTCCAACAATCTTCTTCCTTGTGCTCCAAGCAACAACTTGTCTTCTAAAAACCCTAAACTTGCGTCTTTCTTAAACCTAGGGGGCGTGAAGAGAGAGAGAGAGTCCCCCCTATTGTGTCTAAACAAGAGTATTTATACTAGAACATCTCTCTAAAAAGTTTCCATAAAAACAAAACCTACTAAAGATAAAAGATTGCGGAATAAAGCAATTAATGCTCTAGGTCGGCTGTGGTGAGTGCCTTGGTACCGACCCCTAGAGGGTCGATATTGAGGTTGGCTTGAACTTGTTTTCTTTTGTTTCTTCCTTCTTCCTTTGGATTTTGTGGGAGTTTCTTCCATAGCTTTCTTCTCTTGTTCTTCCTATCCTGCTCCTCTCTTCTAATGTCCTTGAATGCATCCAAATCCGCCTCAAAACCTATATAAAAACAATCAAATAGCGTAGTTTCCATACTTTTCACAAAATATGCAAACTACTAGAAAGACACAAAACACTCACAAAAACACAACTAAACTAGACTAAAAGACCTAGAAAAATATACTAAAACTATGCTAAAAACATGGAAAGCTAAACATTGCTACACCATGAACCCAATACTACAACTAGTTGGAGGATGTGTATTGATTATAGGAAGTTAAACATTGCTACAAGAAAAGATCATTTTCCACTTCCTTTCATTGATCAAGTTCTAGAACGCTTAGCCCAACATGATTATTTTTGTTATTTAGATGGCTATAGCGGTTTTTGGCAAATTCCCATTCATCCTGATGACCAAGAGAAAACAACCTTTACATGTCCCTATGGGACTTTTGCATATAGAAGAATTCCATTCGGGCTTTGCAATGCCCCTGCGACTTTTGAAAGATGCATGATGACTATCTTCTCTGACATGATAGATGATATAGTAGAGGTTTTTATGGATGATTTTTCTGTTTATGGTTCTTTATTTGATGCTTGTCTTGCTAATCTTACTCGTGTGCTTAAAAGATGTGCAGAAACCAACCTTGTTCTAAATCGGGAAAAATGCCATTTCATGGTCCAAGAGGGGATTGTGCTAGGACATCTCGTCTCAAAGAGAGGGATAGAGGTAGACAAGGCCAAATTTGAGCTTATTGAAAACTACCTCCCCCTTATTCTGCTAAAGACGTTAGGAGTTTTCTAGGGCGTGTTGGCTTGTACAGACGTTTTATTCAGGATTTTTCTAAGATAGCTAAACCTTTGACTAACCTACTAATGAAAGATGTAGTGTTTGAGCTGTCTCCAAAATATCTTGAAGCTTTTCACAGGTTAAGAGAAGCCCTCATTTCCGCTCCTATCATATAGTCCCCAAGATGGACACTTCCCTTCGAGATTATGTGTGATGCCAACGATTATGCTGTTGGCGCAGTGTTAGGGCAACGGAAGGATAAGAAGCTCCACGCCATATATTATGCAAGTAAGACGCTTGATGAGGCGCATAGTAAGTATACCACAACGGAGAAGGAATTCCTTGTTGTGGTATTTGCTTTTGAGAAATTTCATTCCTATCTTGTTGGTTTTAAAGTGATTGTTTATACTGACCACGAGGTTGTTAGATATTTAATGGATAAGAAGGATGCCAAACCTAGGCTACTTTGTTGGATGCTCTTGTTACATGAATTTGACCATGAAATTAGAGACAAGAAAGGAGTTGAAAATTTAGTGGCCGATCACTTATCGAGGTTGCGAGTAGAACACATCACAAAGTCCTGCAACGCCGTGCCAATCAATGACTCCGGGCCAGACGAGCACCTCATGCTGAACGAGGGAGCAAAATACAAGAACAAAGGGCCTACCGACCCTACAAGGGTCGTTATCAACCCTTTTCCGAGGCTGAAAACATCGTTACCGAAGTAGAAGAGCCCGATATCAAAGCAGGACGACCCATTACTAAGGCAGAGGAGATCGTTACCGAGGTGAACAATGAAGCAATAGGGTCGATAACGGCCCTAGCTGGTCCGGTAACGACCCATTCAGGTAAGTATTCTCAACCTATTTCAATTCTCTTCGATTCAAATATTTCTTTATCTCCTTCCTCTACTTCTCTTCATTCTATTCATGCAATTAGAGGGTCAAAAAACCCTTGTTTTGCGGATTTTGCTAACTACATTGTAGGTGCCATGATTCCCGAGGGATTGACCCCACAAAAGAAGAAGAAATGTATCCATGACGTCAATCAGTATTATTGGGAGGACCCTTACTTGTTCAAGCAAGGGAGTGATCATATTTTCAGACGTTATGTCCCAAAGGAGGAGATAGAGAGTGTGATCCATCATTGTCACACTCTCCTACAGGTGGCCATGCAAAAGGATTCAAGACTACAGTGAAAATTCTTCAAAGTGGTCTCTACTGGCCAACGCTTTTCAAAGATATTCGGGAATTCATGACGTCTTGTGATGAATGTCAACGCTCCGGAAATATCACTTGGAGACATGAGAACCCACTTACTGGGATCCTAGAGGTCGAACTTTTCGACGTTTGGGGCATAGATTTCATGGGACCCTTTCCATCATCAGGCCCCTACAAGTAAATCCTAGTAGCGGTTGGCTATGTCTCTAAGTGGGTGGAAGTCATCGCTACAAGAAACAATGATGCCAAAACAGTGGCCAAATTTATGAAAACTAACATTTTTCCCAGGTTTGGAATGTCGCGCGTTCTCATTAGTGATGGTGGATCTCATTTCATAGAGAGAAGTTTTGAAGCTCTTTTTGCCAATTATGGGGTATCACATAGGGTAGCAACACCCTACCATCCTCAAACTAGCGGCCAAGTGGAAGTTTCAAACCGGCAAATCAAGAGCACTTTGGAGAAGACGGTCTCCCACTCAAGGAAAGATTGGTCATCCAAGCTTGATGCCACTCTGTGGGCATACAAGACGGCGTATAAAACACCCCTACGTACCACTCCATACAACCTAGTTTATGGTAAAGCGTGCCATTTGCCAGTCGAGTTGGAGCATAAGGCATTATGGGCTCTCAAAGAGCTTAACATGGATCTCGACAAGGCCGGTGCAAAACAGTTCATGGACTTGTAAGAGTTAGAGGAGTTGAGGCTACGGGCGTATGAGAACGTCGAAATCTACAAGGAGCACACCAAGTTGTGGCATGACAAGAAGTTGGTGCCAAAAACCTATGAAGTTGGTGACAAGGTACTTCCCTTTAACTCTAGACTTCTCTTATATCTAGGGAAACTAAGATCAAGATCGAGTGGGCCATTCGTGGTCCACCATATATATCCCCATGGAGCAGTTGATCTAGTAGACAATGATCTTAGTGGAAGTTCCACTAGACAATGATCTAGTAGACAATGATCTAGTAGACAAGATCGAGTGGGCCACGAATGGCCCACTCGATCTTGATCTTAGTTTCCCTAGATATAAGAGAAGTCTAGAGTTAAAGGGAAGTACCTTGTCACCAACTTCATAGGTTTTTGGCACCAACTTCTTGTCATGCCACAACTTGGTGTGCTCCTTGTAGATTTCGACGTTCTCATACGCCCGTAGCCTCAACTCCTCTAACTCTTACAAGTCCATGAACTGTTTTGCACCGGCCTTGTCGAGATCCATGTTAAGCTCTTTGAGAGCCCATAATGCCTTATGCTCCAACTCGACTGGCAAATGGCACGCTTTACCATAAACTAGGTTGTATGGAGTGGTACGTAGGGGTGTTTTATACGCCGTCTTGTATGCCCACAGAGTGGCATCAAGCTTGGATGACCAATCTTTCCTTGAGTGGGAGACCGTCTTCTCCAAAGTGCTCTTGATTTGCCGGTTTGAAACTTCCACTTGGCCGCTAGTTTGAGGATGGTAGGGTGTTGCTACCCTATGTGATACCCCATAATTGGCAAAAAGAGCTTCAAAACTTCTCTCTATGAAATGAGATCCACCATCACTAATGAGAACGCGCGACATTCCAAACCTGGGAAAAATGTTAGTTTTCATAAATTTGGCCACTGTTTTGGCATCATTGTTTCTTGTAGCGATGACTTCCACCCACTTAGAGACATAGCCAACCGCTACTAGGATTTACTTGTAGGGGCCTGATGATGGAAAGGGTCCCATGAAATCTATGCCCCAAACGTCGAAAAGTTCGACCTCTAGGATCCCAGTAAGTGGGTTCTCATGTCTCCAAGTGATATTTCCGGAGCGTTGACATTCATCACAAGACGTCATGAATTCCCGAATATCTTTGAAAAGCGTTGGCCAGTAGAGACCACTTTGAAGAATTTTCACTGTAGTCTTGAATCCTTTTGCATGGCCACCTGTAGGAGAGTGTGACAATGATGGATCACACTCTCTATCTCCTCCTTTGGGACATAACGTCTGAAAATATGATCACTCCCTTGCTTGAACAAGTAAGGGTCCTCCCAATAATACTGATTGACGTCATGGATACATTTCTTCTTCTTTTGTGGGGTCAATCCCTCGGGAATCATGGCACCTACAATGTAGTTAGCAAAATCCGCAAAACAAGGGTTTTTTGACCCTCTAATTGCATGAATAGAATGAAGAGAAGTAGAGGAAGGAGATAAAGAAATATTTGAATCGAAGAGAATTGAAATAGGTTGAGAATACTTACCTGAATGGGTCGTTACCGGACCAGCTAGGGCCGTTATCGACCCTATTGCTTCATTGTTCACCTCGGTAACGATCTCCTCTGCCTTAGTAATGGGCCGTCCTGCTTTGATATCGGGCTCTTCTACTTCGGTAACGATGTTTTCAGCCTCGGAAAAGGGTTGATAACGACCCTTGTAGGGTCGGTAGGCCCTTTGTTCTTGTATTTTGCTCCCTCGTTCAGCATGAGGTGCTCGTCTGGCCCGGAGTCATTGATTGGCACGGCGTTGCAGGACTTTGTGATGTGTTCTACTCGCAACCTCGATAAGTGATCGGCCACTAAATTTTCAACTCCTTTCTTGTCTCTAATTTCATGGTCAAATTCATGTAACAAGAGCATCCAACAAAGTAGCCTAGGTTTGGCATCCTTCTTATCCATTAAATATCTAACAACCTCGTGGTCAGTATAAACAATCACTTTAAAACCAACAAGATAGGAATGAAATTTCTCAAAAGCAAATACCACAACAAGGAATTCCTTCTCCGTTGTGGTATACTTACTATGCGCCTCATCAAGCGTCTTACTTGCATAATATATGGCGTGGAGCTTCTTATCCTTCCGTTGCCCTAACACTGCGCCAACAGCATAATCGTTGGCATCACACATAATCTCGAAGGGAAGTGTCCATCTTGGGGACTATATGATAGGAGCGGAAATGAGGGCTTCTCTTAACCTGTGAAAAGCTTCAAGATATTTTGGAGACAGCTCAAACACTACATCTTTCATTAGTAGGTTAGTCAAAGGTTTAGCTATCTTAGAAAAATCCTGAATAAAACGTCTGTACAAGCCAACACGCCCTAGAAAACTCCTAACGTCTTTAGCAGAATAAGGGGGAGGTAGTTTTCAATAAGCTCAAATTTGGCCTTGTCTACCTCTATCCCTCTCTTTGAGACGAGATGTCCTAGCACAATCCCCTCTTGGACCATGAAATGGCATTTTTCCCGATTTAGAACAAGGTTGGTTTCTGCACATCTTTTAAGCACACGAGTAAGATTAGCAAGACAAGCATCAAATAAAGAACCATAAACAGAAAAATCATCCATAAAAACCTCTACTATATCATCTATCATGTCAGAGAAGATAGTCATCATGCATCTTTCAAAAGTCGCAGGGGCATTGCAAAGCCCGAATGGAATTCTTCTATATGCAAAAGTCCCATAGGGACATGTAAAGGTTGTTTTCTCTTGGTCATCAGGATGAATGGGAATTTGCCAAAAACCGCTATAGCCATCTAAATAACAAAAATAATCATGTTGGGCTAAGCGTTCTAGAACTTGATCAATGAAAGGAAGTGGAAAATGATCTTTTCTTGTAGCAATGTTTAACTTCCTATAATCAATACACATCCTCCAACTAGTTGTAGTCCTAGTGGGGATTAGTTCTCCCTTTTCATTCTCAATAACTGTCATCCCACCCTTTTTAGGGACTACATGGACCGGACTAACCCATTGGTTGTCCGATGTAGGAAAAATAATCCCAGCATCCAGTAGTTTTAAAATTTCCTTTTTGACCACATCTTTCATGTTAGGATTCAGCCTACGTTGATGCTCTATGGTGGGTTTGTGATTATCCTCCATGTAGATCCTATGCATGCATAATGAGGGGGATATGTCAGTTATGTCATCTAGGGAATAGCCAATGACTTTCCTATGAGTCCTAAGCACAACAATTAATTTTTCTACTTCTTCATCATGTAAATGAGCATTGATGATAACAGAGAAGGTAGAGTTAGGACCAAGAAATTCATACTTGAGGGAATCTGGAAGTGGCTTGAGTGTTGGAGTAGGCTCAGCCGGGACAAGAATAGGCTCTTCATGCTCCGTCTTCAAGACCTCCTCAAGGTAATCAAATGTCAGAAGCTCTTCGTCATCAACCAGAAGGGTCGGTACCGACCTTGTGGGGGTCGGTAACGAGTCTGCTGTGCCTTCAAGTAGGGTCGATATCGATTCGGGTAGGGTCGGTATCGATTCAGCACACACCGTTTTCTCCATGGTTCCTGCCAAAAGCTTTGGTATCGACCTATGGGGGGTCGGTAACGATGTTGCAGGGTTGAATTCTGCCCATCTTTTGTTCGGAAATGCCTCATAAGCCAGTAGCCTCTCGATCGGGTCCCCATATTTGAAGTAGTCAGTGTGGGTGTAGAGCATCTTGACCTCAGTTGTGTTGGTCTCCTTCATGGTAGGGTTATAGCAGAACTCCACCACCTCATCCCCAATCTCAAAAGTTAGGAGTCCCCTCCTAACATCGATTATGGCACCTGCTATGGCTAAGAATGTACCAAGAATGATAGGCACCACCGGGTCTTCGGGCATCTCCATTACAATGAAATCATTCGGCACAAAGAACTTTCCCACTTACACTGGGAAATCATCAACTACTCCTGTAGGTTTGATACAGGATCCATCCGCCATGTATAGCTTCATATTGACGGGTTCGAGCGGTCCCATGTTGGCTTTTGACCAAATAGAGAGTGGTAGGAGGCTTGCGCTGGCACCTAGATCACACAAAGCTTTGAAATGATAAGCACCAATACCAATAGTGATGGCGAACTTACTTGGGTCGCCTAGCTTCTCGGGGAGCTCCAAGGATCGAACCTCATCTGTCAGCTCGGATATAGATCTCTTCATGCTCAAGATTTCTTTCAAGAATTTTGTGTAAGCCGGCATTTCGCTTAGGGCCTCAGCGAATGGTATGGAAATATTTATGCCCTGAAGAACTTTAACAAAGCGCCTAAACTTCCCTTCTGTAGAGTCCTTGGACTTCTTAGAGGGGAAGGGAAGAGTCTTTGACGGACTTGGAACCAAGACAGGTTCGAGTTGTGGCGCTATCGAATCAACAAGGGGGTTGGTTGGTGCTAGAGAAGGGTCATTACCGACCCTAGAAGGGTCGTTATCGACCTCGTGGATGAGAGAAGGAGTCGGCGTCAAAGACCTACTTTGGTTGGAGGTGTCGTTATCGAACTTGAGGGGTCGGTAACGAGGTATTGAGCTCCGGTATCGACCCTGTTGGTATCGGTAACGGGCCTGACTAGGGTGTTGTCTTCATCTCCGTGCTCTTTTTCCTTGGCTTTAGCACGATCTGGCAACTGGTTTCCGCTCCGAAGGTGTATTGCTGCGATTTGTCCTCTAGGGTTTTCCTCGAGGCGTCCGGTTAGTTGCCCTTGAGGTCTTGGAATCTATGCAGCAAGGTTGCTAAGTTGGGAATTTACGCTCTTCTTCCAAACCTTGAACTCTCCCCACTGTTTCATTTGATTGTTAAGGTTAGCACGCACTCTATTAATTTCATTTTTCACCCCATTGATCCCTTCATGGAGCTCATTCAACAATGATGGCGTCTTTTGATAGCTTGAATGTCTCTAAGGTTCGGACTTTCTCTGTTGTGGTGGGGGAGTATTGCCTTGAACTTGATTGTAACTTCCCCAAGTAGGATAGTTGTTGTTCCTGTCATAGTTGTTAGGCGGGTTTCTGTATTGACCTCTCATGTAATTAGCATCAGCATAAGTTTCAGCGGCTCTAACCAACTCAATGTTAGTGCAAGCAGAAGTACTATGGGGTTAAGAGCCACATTCTTGACAAGGTTTAGAGGTTTTGAGGAAACTTACCTATTTCTTAAGCCGATTGATATCATCTTGCATAAATTGGACTTTAACATCTGGATCAATATCAGTGTTTGGATTATAGAGCCTCTTTTGTGGTTGGGACGTCTGCTGCGTCCCATACATGGCGTCATAATTGGTAAGTTTGTCAAGCAATGCCCATGCATCTTCGGGATCCATCTCAATAAAACCGCAAGCAGTGTGCAAGTTGATGCGGTTTTTCTCAGCATTGATCCCTTGGAAGAAGATCACTTGGAGTACGTATTGTGGTTGCCCATGGGTAGGGCATTGTCGAAGCATCTCCTTGAATCTCTCCCATGTCTCCACAAAGGTTTCATTAGGCAGCTGGTGGTAGGAGGTGATGTGTTTCCTTAACTCCGTAGTTTTGGCTGGAGGAAAGAACTTTGTCATGAATAAGTATGCAAAGCTCCCCACATCCTAACCGACCTAGGAGGCAGGATCTCTAACCAACTCAAGGCCTTTCCTACAAGGGACCACTTAAAAGCTTTGAATTGAACATATTCAAAAGAGACATTATCAGCAACAATAGTGTGACATAAATCATCAAAAAATTTAATATGCTCCATTGGGCACTCAGTGGGTTTCCCTTCAAAGTGAGCCCTTTTAATCAAGGATATGAATTGAGATTTGATCTCAAAGGCTCTCTCTATCTCTGGAAGTACGATAGCTGATTCTGGCACCCTCAATTCTGGGTTCATATACTGCTTAGCGTTCTTAGGAAAGTCATTCAACTTCTCTTGTAGACGAGCAGTTGTATTGTCTCTTTCAGCTCAGAGCCGCTCCATCTGAGCTCGGAGGTCGGCTATCTGTTGTTCATTAGTCGCCATGGCTTGGTTCTCTCTCCTTCTATGATGAAGAGTACGCTCGGGCTCAGAATAGTATAAAGGAGTGTAAAAGGCAAGTTTGCGTCATGCTGGTTGCATAAAAACTGAAAATACAAACAAAAGAAAACAAAATTAAAAACAAACACAGGGCCGAGCTAGTCCCAAACCCCAAAAGCAACTAAACACAATTCTATCGCTTCCCCGGCAACGACGTCAATTTGTTGAGCGCGATTTATTTGACAACAAATAAATTTATAGTCAAGACCCCGCTGAGTATAACGAAGTCAGGATCGTCCACAGGAAGCGAGGTTGTGTTTAATTACTAAATTAAAAAAAAAACAAAAGTAAAACAATTGCACTAAAGAGGGTCGATATCGACCTTGTCAAGGTCGATAACGAGGTGCAAATTCAGCAGAAAAACTAAGTAAACAACAAGACAAAAGGGGAAATTGCAGGTCGGTAACAACCTGGGCCGGGTCGATATCGAGGCACCTGGGAATTAAACTCGACTCAAAAATAAGGGAAAAATCTTGGATAAGGGTTCACCACAACATAATCATGCAAATTCAAACAATATGAATCATAAATATCATGCCTTTAACATAAAGTTATCAACTTTCGTTGAATAAACAAGAAAATCAATCAACTTTCATAAATCAATTCACTTAATCTACTTATTTTAATCTGAAGTTCTCAACTTTTGTTTCAAACTTTATCTCTTATTCAAATTCACAACTTTCTCGTTCAATCAAGTTAAGAACATGAAATACTTCAACTTTCGTCAAAGCTTTTGCACAAACAAGTAGAATAATGGATAAAAGCATTCAATTCATTCACTACATCATCAATCATGCATAATCATGTTGGGTTTTATAACCCCAACCAAAGAATGGAAGACTACTCACTCATGATTGGAGAAAAACAAGCAAAGCAATTGAAAGAGAACATACTTGAATTAAAACTAAAGGCTTACTTGAATTTAAACTTCAAACTTTTCTTAGAACACAACCGAGAACACAAGAAATCTCCACCAATCTTCTTCCTTGTTCCCCAATCAACAACTTGTCTTCTAAAAACCCTAAACTTGTGTCTTTCTTAAACCTAGGGGGCGTGAGAGAGAGAGAGAGTCCCCCCTATTCGTCTAAACAAGAGTATTTATACTAGAACATCCCTCTAAAAAGTTTCCATAAAAACAAAACCTACTAAAGATAAAAGATTACGAAATAAAAGCAATTAATTCACTAGTTCGGCTGTGCTGATTGCCTCGGTACCGACCCCTAGAGGGTCGATATCGAGGTTGGCTTGAACTTGTTTTCTTTTGTTTCTTCCTTCTTCCTTTGGATTTTGTGGGAGTTTCTTCCATAGCTTTCTTCTCTTGTTCTTCCTAGCTTGCTCCTCTCTTCTAATGTCCTTGAATGCATCCAAATCCGCATCAAAACCTACATAAAAACAAACAAATAGCGTAGTTTCCATACTTTTCACAAAATATACAAACTGTACAGGAAAGACACAAAACACTCACAATAACACAACTAAACTAGACTAAAAGACCTAGAAAAACATACTAAAACTATGCTAAAAACATGGACATCAAAAACTGAATTAAATGGAACTAGAAAGCGAAAAAGGTAAGAAATTTTTACTTGGCTCTGATACCACTTGATATCTCGTGATATTGATTGGCTCTTATACCACTTGATATGTGATCGCCATGGATTACTCCTCGTTGACCAAGTATATGACCTCATAGGATCTCAATCTTGCCAGTAAGCACAATCTCCAACCTGAATTACTTTCAAAGCTAATGACTTGCACAATAAGTAACTAAACGAGCCAATTGATTGAAGAACGAAACGAATTGGATTAATAAGATAAATCAACTTGATAGTTCAACTGGATTGCCTCCAACCCTAAATCCAATTGATTAACTAGGTTTGATCTTTAACAATCAAACTAGAACTAATCAAAATTGATCAAATCACTAAACCAATTGAAGAACACGAAAGAGAAAGATTAAGATCGATTAATGGATATTATTGCTTGAACACAAGGTTGTTTTTGTGGCCCAAGAGCAAGATTAAACCTTAGGGGTTTAATCTTACTTAGGCTAATTTTTATTGAATGAAATAACAAGATATTTAAAGGTAATACTAAAGAGTCTCCTTGTAGAACAAGTAACAAGGTGACAAGCCCTAGAGGGGTATGATGGACCTTTTACTTGCTTCACAAGATATCCTAATATATTCCTAAAACTCATACCTAAGTCCTCTTACCTTAATTAAATCAAATAGATAAATATATGACTTAATATATAAGGAAACTATCCTAATAAACTCAAAAGATATTAAAAAAGTATAACCAAGATATTTCAACCACTAACATAAACCTATGGCCGAAAATATCACTTATTAAAGTTCTAGCTAAAGATAGAATTAAATATCAAAGATATAATTCCCGTAAGACTTGAAATTCTGTCAGTAAATTGCATTTTTCGCCCCGTTTCTGTTGGATTCTTAATTTGATGTAAACTACAAAGTTGTAGATCATTTAATTATATTTCCAACGCATATTTAACGAAAGTGAGGTCAATTTTCTAGCCCAAGTTATGACCAATTTACTTAGCAATGTTTTCCATTTGATGGGTTTCTTAACTTTTCTGAATTTTTATGACTTCATCCTCTTCCTTGGTGGCCTTGGACGCCATTGGTGGCCTTGGACTCCATTAATGAATATCTTCAACAAGAGATCAATTCCTTGAATTTATTCTCGAACTTGAATGCCCGAGACCTTGGAAAAGGTCTTAGTCTTGGCCTCTGAGACACCTTCTTTGCAAGTTTATTCTTCATGGTCCTTTGATTGCTATCACTTGGGGTTTGTCAACAAAGATTTCCCGAATCATGTTTGAAAAATGAACAAGGCACACACTCTATGGCTTAAAACAAGTGTCAAGAGCATGGCACATCGAGCTCAAATAAGAACTTCTTAGTATATTGGGTTTGAAAATTCGATTTCAGATGCCTCACTTTTTTATTTTTCAATCTCAAGATGCATTAATATATCTACTTGTCTATGTAGATGATATTATTATAGCATGTAGTTTGAATACCAAGAGTTGATCAACTCATACACAATCTTAGTGTTAAATTCGCGCTCAAAGATTTGGGAATTTTCGCATAGTTTCTTGGAGTGAAGTTCTCCCACGCTTAAATGGCATAGTTATATCTCAAAGAACATATGCTCAAGGTTTGCTTCATAAAGTAAGTATGGATAACATTAGGTTGGTTTCAACTCCACTATTGGCGACTACTACTTAGGTTTGCAAATTTGGCAATATGCTTCCATCACCCACTAATTACAGGCAATATATTTTCATACTAACCTGTTAATTTGGCATCCTATGCAGTCAACAAGATAAGTCAATTTATGCAAGCACTCACCTCAAATTATTGGAATGCTCTCAAACGACTACTCAGGTACTTCACTGGGACAATGCAATATGACATACAAATTTCAGCCTCATCGCCTCCTATTTCTATGATGTTGATTGGGTAGCTGATAAGGATGACTAAATTTGAACAACCGATTCAATTTATGCAAGCACTCATCTCAAATTATTGGAATGCTCTCAAACAACTACTCAGGCACTTCACAGGGACAATGCAATATGACATACAAATTTCAGCCTCGTCGCCTCCTATTTCTCTAATGTTGATTGGGTAGGTGATAAGGATGACTACATTTGAACAACCGATTATATTCTATATTTCGGCTCTTCACCAATTTCTTGGAGTTGACGCAAACAAAAGAGTGTGGCTTTATCTCCAACAGAGGCTGAATCACTTATGGATACAACGTCTGAGCTAGAATGGGTTTTGTCATGATCTTGGAACTTGGTCTTATAGTTCCAACAAAATCGGTTTTGTATTGTGATAATCTTGGGGCAATGAATCTCAGTTCAAACCCGGGTTTTCACTCAAGGATGAAGCATATTGTCCTTATTAGTTGGTATGAGAGCATGACAAATAGGCTTCGCAATTTCACCTGCACCCGATGGGCATCCGAAAAACCGACCCGAAAAAAACCAATCAAATCCGGGTGAAAACGGGTTTCAGGTGATCGGGTGATTGAGCGGCCTCACCCGGCCCGATCACCTGATTTTTTATCCCACATTGAAAAATTGGTAAGAGGGGAGCGTATAAAAAGGGAAGGAGAGGAGAAGAGGGTTAAGTGTTTGAAGCATAACCATAGAGATGGGCTTTGATGCTTTATAATTAATTGAGCTAATCCATTATGTAGGCCCTATATAAATAGGTTTATTTAGTTTAAAATTTAAAGTTTTATTAGATGGATTAAACGAGTTGATCCATAATCCGACCCGAGTTACGGGTTAAGTTTATTTTGTTTACGAGTCATTGGATTGACTCGTTGAACAAATGAACTTAAGTTTCAACATCTTTTTATAACACCCAAAAAAAAACCGACCCGACCCGAAAACCGACGTGTTTTGGGTGGGAACCGTCGGGTAAAAATATCGGGTCGGGTGGGCGGTTTACAACCATGGGTCGGGTGGTGGAAGTAGTCCACCCTCACCCGACCCGACCCATTGAATGCCTAATGGCCAACATGGTATGTTTTAGGTGGCGCACATATTTCTCCCAGGATCAACTAGTTAATTTTATTACAAAACCGCTTTTGGCTCCTCGATTTGAACAACTCATCATCATGCTTGGTCTTTCACAGAACATCTAAGTTGAGGGGGAATATTGATAATACAAAAAATATTTCAATTTCATATATTAGTTTTATTATTATTTTGTTTAGGTTGAGTTGTTAGACTCAAAGATCTTTTATTTAATATTAGCTAATTGTTTACTATTAATTAGTTAAGGATATTATCTTGTATAAATCAGACTCTAGATGAAATTTAGCGCAAAAGCAATTTGAGCCACCTTATTTAGGACCTTGTTAAGATCCCTCAATAAATTAGCTTTTTTATTAAGTATATAAGGCTTAAATGAATTTTTTTATTCTTTTCCCTCTCTCTCTCTCGTGCGCTCTCTCCCGTTCTCCAAAACGGTTTTGAAAAACCAATTCTCCACTCTGCAAAACTTGTCTGAAACTGTTCTAGGACTTGGATTTCAAGTCGAAATTCGTTCTGCAATCTATCTCTGAACTTGATTCGAAGTTCATTTTCGAAATTCTGTTGTTTGTGGCTACTGGAATTCGTTGTGTGATCATCCACAAGCGTCTGCTTCATGTTAGGGTTTTTGTTTGTTCGATCATTGAAATTTGTTCGATCTTCTTCAATTTTGTGTTTGGATTTTGGTTTATGTTTGCTTTTTCGGTTTGTTTTTAGTGTTTTTGTTTGCCGAATCGAAGATGAGTTGAATGTGATGATAGTAGATGACATGAGTTATTTCATTTGATGTCATTGTTTTTGTTCTTCTGGATTTTGTGCTTCAATTCTTCTTTTTGTTTTGCATTGTTTATTGTTTAGACGTTGTGAAGTGAAATTCCCGATGTTGAGATTATGCTGAATATAGTGATGATAGATTATAACTATGCTTAGTGCATTAGCTTTCCCGATTTTTTTATGATAGTAACATATTGATGCAATATGTTGTTTGTTTTGTTGTGCATGTTGTGTATGTTGTGATTATAGCTGTTTTTGATGATGGTTGTTTGTGATTAAAGGTGATTTTGCTTATGTTTATCATTTGTGATGACAGTTGTTACTATTGATGATAGTATATTCATTCTGATTGTGTTTTAGTGACATTAGTGATGACAAAGTGTTTACTTGAGAGTTGAGACATGTGGTATTTGCTTGTGATGTCAATTGCTCTTTCTTATGTTTATTAGTTGTGATGATAGTTGTTTGTGATGGCAGTGGCTTTTTCTTATGTTTATCAGTTGTGATGACAGTTGTTGCTATTGATGATAGTATATTGTTTCTAATTGTGTTTTAGTGACATTAATGATGGCAAAGTGTTTACTTGAGCGTTGAGACATGTGGTTTTTGCTTGTGATGATAGTTGTTTGTGATGACAGTGTCTCTTTCTTTTGTTTATCAGTTGTGATGACAATTGTTTACTATTGATGATAGTATATTCATTATAATTGTGTTTTAGTGACATTTAGTGCTGACATTGTTTTTTTGCTGACAGTTTTAAATATGGATGACAAAGTGTTTACTTGTGAGTTTAGACATGTGGTCTTTGGTTGTGGTGACACATTTTAATCAAGTTTTTTATTTTCCAAGATAAACAATGGAGACTAAGGAATTGCAATATAAGGTACCTGTATCAAAATGATACAATGGAAGAGCAAACCAGTATCATACTCAAGATGTTTTCCACCTCATCAAGTGTCATCTTACATCTGATGAGTTTAGTAGGTTAGGTGAGGGGTGCTTTGGTGCAATTTTACAGTTAGGTAATACTATACCACTTTGTTATAAACTTATGAATTATTCCATCATGTGTGAGTTAAGAACTTAATAGAAGCATGAGATGTGGTTTAGAATAGGTGGTAATGTGTGTCGTTTTTCTATGATGGACTTTGCTACTGTCACTGGGTTGAATTGTGAGAATTTAGGTGATGTTGATATCACTGAAGTTGATCCCATTGATGTCGTAGGTGTGGATAAGTGTGATTTGGATGATATACGGTCTGTTTTTATAAACGAAAAAGATCGTTCCCAAAAGTTTAGACTTGCAAACCTATTGATCCTTGAGGTTGTTTTGCTTCCTAAACAGGATAAGGTTCTTATAGATCCAACTCATATTGCTCTTTCAAGTGATTTGGAGAAATTTTATGCTTATCCTTGGGGTAGATTGTCCTATGACGCTTTGCTCGATAGCTTGTTGCATGTGAATCGTACCCCACGTGACCCAAAGATGATGAAAAAGCCAAAATATATACCTGGCTTCAATGTATTTGGATATCCTTTTGGATTTATGGTAATGCGTTGTTATAATTTTTGATTTATTTTTTTGTTGTTAATTGCATCTGTAATGTTTTTAGTGTTTCTTTTTTTTTTGTTTTAGCTGTGGCTTGTGGAGACTTTTCTAGCTTTTCGAGGTATTTGTCATCTTGCTGTTAGAGGAGGTGAAAAGCAAGTCCCTTATATGGTGCGTTGGCGTAGTACTTCACCTCAACTTGTTAGTTGGAAAGCAATTTGTGCTGTTTGGGACAAGAAACCGGTATGGTTTTTTGTTTTTGTTGATAAATTTTGATGACAGTTGGGTTTGATGACAGTTGTAACTTGTAGAGTTTATTTGATGATAGTTTATTTTGTTTTACTTTGATGACAAGACTGTGTGTATCCCTCGTACTTAGGATATGATGCATTCATCACATGTGACTATCCTGATGAGGTTGTTGACCCTGTGTACAATGATCTTGTGAAACGGATTATACTGAAGCAAAAAGTGTAATATCCGCAATATTCCATGTTTAATGAAGCAAGTATTTCATTTAAATAATCCTTTTTCTCTTAAAATAGAGAGCTTAAATATTTATAATAAAATTAAGAACATATTTTAAAGGATTATTAAAGTGGCAAATAAAAATTTCAATTAAATATAAGTCATTATAATTTTCGGATTTTATAATTAAGGTATTATTACAAGGCTAACAAAAATAAAGGAGAGGCAAATAAAAAGGGCCAAGAGTCGGGACTCAAACCCGAGACTTCTTGCACCCTTCCCATAATAACACACACTCAAATCCGCTAGGCTATTGTAACTTGACTACCTATAAAGAAATGCTTTTAATTTTAAACTCTCATTTCTTCTTCTTCCCCAAATTGATCATCAGACTTGTCAAGTCTGATTGACGTACAATCAATCCATGGTTTCCATTCCCTCCCAATTGCCATGGAAGCTTGTATTGACCACCGAAAACTCCATCACCCCATGTCATCAAACAAGAAACACACCTTCCACCAATCCCCTTTGATCTTCCTTTCATCCATTGGGCAATTCCATCAATGGAGGATCAAGGGAAGCTCAAAATTCACTATAAAAGGGGGCTGGATTTTCATTACAAGACTCACAAATTAATCCACTCTTCTTCCTCTTGATTATTCACTCTCAATCAAGTATTTTTCAGCCCTAATTCAAGCAATTCAAGTGCTGAATTTTTCCACAAAAAAAACCTCAAAACCCTAGATTGGTGGCCTTGACTCACCGGACTACTGCCGAACCACCCATCCGACCGCCGGCCACCCGCGCGCGGCGCCTGCCACCCATTTCCGTAGCTCCACCGCCCGTCCTTGGTGGTGCCGCCCCCTGCCTCCTTCCTTCTCATGTGTTCTGTTTTGCACAGAAGTGTACATCTGAGAAGAAGGTCCAATTCTTTTATTTTTTTATTCTTATTATTGTGTTTTCAAGCCTTTTAATGTTAATAGTAGATTTAATTTATTAAAAATATCTTTTGATAACCAAATAAGATTTAAGTGGTTAAAAATCAGATTTTTATTTGATTCTTTCCTTGTACATAAAATTCCATTTTTAGTCATGAACGAATGTTCTTATCAATGAATAAAATTCCATTATAGTCATTTTTTATTTTATTTTTGTCTCATTAAATTATTTAAAGCCTTGGGTGACTTTGGACGGTAATATCCGAGGTCACTGGCGGTAATACCCAGTGTTGGAAAATAGGGGTGTTACAAAAAGGGATTGAAGGTGAAGGATCTGAGTCTGATACGGAGGATGAACTTGCTGATTTTTTTGTTGCTCCACGAGCTGCAGTTATTAAAAAGGCAATGTTGGTGGTAAGAGGAAGATTGGATGTACAGATGGAAAGGCTAAAGGGATAGCAAAAAAGGAATCTCAAGAGAAACCGAAAGGGCGCTCTAAAATTGTGAAGAGAGAAGGTAGGAGATTACAACTACCTAGAGCGGCTAAAACTAAGGTTGATGACAATATGCATAAGATTCCGAGGATTGTAAAGGATCAAAGAAGCCCGAAGGATTCGAATGGGTTTAAAGGATTTGGGTGTGAGTGGTCGAAAGACTCTTGTCAACAATGTGTCTGAGATTATTGAAAAAATTAAGAGGCCAAAGTTGAAGGAAGATTTTTATGAAGCTGTAGATAAGGATTGTCCAGAAAGGAACAATGTGGATGACGATGAAGCTGATTTGGTTGTTGTTGGGATTTTGTCAATGGCCAAGGAGAAGGCAAAATTTGTTGAAGTTAATGAGGATCCAGTTTCTTCCAAGGGGAAGGAGAAGGCAGAAGAGTACAATAAAAAGGAAGAGCCAGATTGGGTTAAGTCCTTGAGGGAAAGTATGGGTTCCTTGCAAGATGATATGGTTAGAATGATGAAAAGTCTTCATAGTCAAGTGCAGCGTGTTGAGATGCAAGTTTTAAAAGTTAACTGCAGGGTTAATGGAATAGAAAAGAAATTGAAATCTAAAGACCAAGATTTTGTTTCTAATGATAACAGTGATGAGATTGGTGTTAGAAGTTTGGAACCAGTGACATAAAGTGATTGCAAAGGCATTAAGTCTTTGAGGTTGTCCACTAATGATGACATTTCTGTTAAAGATGGAGGCCAAGGTCCCAATTTACTATTGATAAAGTATATTCCATTAGATATAATTCCAAGTCAAGAGCAAGACAATAGAGTTGGTTGAAACTGTGAAAGATGGTCAAGAGCAAGGAAACAGAGTTGTTGAAGGTGAAGTAGGTGTAGAAGGGCAAGCTGGTGATGACAAAGAAGTTAATGAGGATGAACCAGTGAAGGATCAAGTAGGTGGTGATGACACAAAAGTTAATCATGAAGAACCAGTGGAGGATGAAGCAGGTGTTGATGATAGAGAAGATGTTGATGAACCTGTTAATGATCAAGCAGATGTTGATGACAGAGAACTTGGATCTCATGAGGACAGAATTGATAACCCAAGTGAATTAGGTTCAAGCTTTTTTTTTCTGTCTCCTCGGATGAGTTAGGTTTTGACATGTGTGGACTCTTACAAGATGTTATGGATAATTGCTCTCAACTTACTAAGCATGGACATTTGTTTGTTCTTTGTTTGAAGCTTCAAAAGAAGGTGCAACATCTGATATGGATGAAATTTTTCATAATCCAACGGTTCAAGCCGTTGATGATGTAAAGGAAACGGTTGAAGTTAGGAGGTCTACCAGATTTTTGAAGCCATGTCCTTCAACCACAACTCCATTTACTGTTGAGAAGGAAAAGAAGATAAAGAAAAAGAGATTTTCTGCATTACCTAAGGCTCCAAAGCATTCCTTTTATGGAGATGATGTCCGTAAACCATTTTACGATTGGTATAATAACGGGTATGTTATTTATAAGTTATGTTCTCTGTTTTTTTTGTGATGACAGTTTGTGATGATAGTAGCGTTTTGACAGTTTTTGTGATGATAGTATTGCGATGACAGTTCTATGATGATAGTCATGCGATGATAGTATTGTTGTTATAACAGTATGTTTATATGCTCTGATGATAGTCTTTTTGTGTTGATAGTGTTGTGATGACAGTAATGTGATGATAGTTGCTTTACACGTGATGACAAGAAGAAAAATAAAATGTTATGTGATTTTTTAAATTTCATTGTGTGATGATGATGATGATTATGATGATGAGGATGTGATATAGAAATATTTTTATGATATTTGCTTCTTTTTGTTATAAGTTTCAGTTTCAATATAGCTCAATAACATGTATTCTCTTTTTTTTTTGTTAGTGATAAAAATGCTACTGTTGCTGGATCTGATCAAATGCTTGACAAGAATTTTTTTAGACTGCTTAAGAGTAAAAGTCTTTGGTTAGGATATGAGGTAAGTATGTGATCAAATGATATATATGCATTTGTTCAATTTCCTTGTTGTCAATTTAATTGTTGACATTTCATGTCTTTTTGTAGCATTTCTGTGAGGCTTTGCATTATTTGAGGAAAATTATTCATCATCATCCTGATGACTTCAAGAATGTGGTTATTATGGATTGGATTTGGTACAAGACATTTACGCCTTTGGATGTGGATCGTTATATTGATCAAAATGCTGATGTGCCACGCGGTGTGTTCAATTATTTTGATGGTTGGAAGCCTATTCTCTGTGGGAAACATGGGTTCGTGGTGAGGTCAAAGGTTTATACACCAGTTCACCTTCCAAAATACCGGCGTGAACATTGGGCTGTATTGGAAATTAACTTGCATCGACGCCACTTGACTGTATTTGATTGTTTTCGGGATTTGTATACGATGGAGGAGCTTTCCAGTTATATACAGCCTTTTTGCAAGCTGCTTCCGTTTCTAATGAAGAAAAGTGGGAAGTTTGATCATCTTGAGGGCTTGGACGCTGATTTCACTTGGTCTAGTGACACTTTGTTTTGTCAAGATTATTCCGGGTAGATTGCCTTGTGTTATTTTACTTCAATTATGTTGTTTAATTATGTATATTTTTTGATTAATTCAGTCATTCGGTTTTATTTTTCAGTGGTAATTGTGGTGTTTATTGCATCAATTATATTGAAGCTTTTGCATTGGGACTTAGCTTGGATGGTCTTGATGATGCGCACATGTTCGAAATTAGAGAGAAGATGGCGATAGATATTTTTAAATGCAATTGGTGGTTCACCAAAGAATGGAGATGGATATAGATTGATGTCAAGTGCAATGTAATCTGTGATGATAGTTGATGGCAGTGTTAGTTTTTTATCAATGTAGGTGTAACACCCCTATTTTACAACATTGGGTATTACCGCCAGTGACCTCGGACTTTACCGTCCAAAGTCACCCAAGGCTTTTAGAATGATATAGAACGATACAAATGCGGAATTAAACATAATCATATAAATAAGAGGTGCTCTCGAAGGAGACTTTGTTCTTACAACCCAACTCACATTACTTAAAAAAAACAAAAGCATGTTCGGAAATTACAATTCATAAAAATTTGTCTTTGAAGCATACACGAAAATAAACCAAAAGGAGTTTCAAATACATCTCGAAACTTCTCGTTCTTCCTTTGCCCTTCACCTTACGCCTTGTTGAAATTCCAAGGTTCTGACATAATTCGCGAGGGGCGAGATTATGCCAAGCAAACATGCGGAAAAGAAGAATTAGTCTAAGAGACTAAGCACGCGGGAACGGAATTTCCCAAGGGTAATTCGGTAAATTGTGTAATAACGAAGAAGATAACAACATGTTGTGTTTTAGGATAAGGTTTGTTTATGTGGGGTTTAACGGTACGAGGGAGAGCGTATCTCAAGCGGAGATAGCTCGTTAATCGAGAGAAGAGCTACTAGATTGTAGGCTTCTGTTAGAATCGAAATTATGTTGGGAACGTCATTAATTTATACAATTTGAAAACCTCTCGCGCCCTGAGCGGACTGAGAGCCCGATCGATCATTTGAGACCGGTCCGGTTTTGATATCTTTTTAAATGTGCATTGGCACTTATCTTATACCGTGACGAAAATAATCGAATTCGTTAATGATTTTAAAAGAGGTGGGGGCTCATATGGCCCGGTCCACCAAGAGAAACCCAGTTTCCCGGCACTTAGCTAGAGTGCGCTCGTCCCTCCTTGCAATCAGAGCGGACTGGATCAAGATCCTGAAAGTCGTACTTCAAACACTTAGGCATTATGACTTAGAAATTTTTATAGAGGCGTCGGCTAGTTCCGCGCCCCTTACTAGTTTGTTCCACATTGACCTCTTAACGAGGTCGTAAACAATCAAGGCCACAACCAAACTAGCATGGATAATCCTATCAATAATAATGAGCGAACTATACTAAGAATGGGGTCGTTATATCTAACAATCAATATTTCCTAGGTTCCTTTTGTTACTTAGCACACAAGTTGTTCCCAACATCGAGAATTTCACGAGGATGAATATATATAAGGTTACAAGGGGAATTTCCACTTGCCTTGGTTCTGACGATAACGGATTTAGCGATAAGACGGAGGTGCGGTTCGCAACTTCGAACGAGAATCCCGACCTATCGACACGGAATTTACGAACGGTTTTTAATTACGAAATTCCTTCAAGGTTCGGATTCCTCATATGTACTTAGTATAAGAGAATGGAATTCTAAATTATTATAATAATAATTTGGGTGGCTAATTAAAATAATAATATTTCTTTATTATTATTTTAATTTTGTAATATCCTTTTATTCCAAAGAAAAATCCTCATTGATTTGTCTAAATAATTTCTTTTAATTTTACTTACTAATTTCGTAAAAATAAATATGCAAGTATAACCCATGAAAGTATATGATATCAAATTTCACCTAAAAAGATATTTTGAATGTATATACAACCTTGAGATTATAAAAAGTCTTTTATAACCTCATTAAGATATTTCAACTTGGAGTCATGATAATATTTCTTTAATTTCAATAATATTCGTAACGATATTTAAAGTTATTTTCTCTTTAAGGAATATTTCACTAATAATATCCGCTTAATAAAACCTTATTTAATTATAGGGATCATATTAAATAAAAATAGAATAATACTAGACTACTTCTTAGTAAATTTCCATAAATAGAAATTTCTATTTACTTTATAAGGTAAGCTGTCCAAAGACTAACATAATATAAAATAAATATTCTTATTTATTTTATTTCCAAGTTTCTTCCCATAACTTATATATAATTATATGATCATGGTTTAAAATATCCAACTATCTACTTATAGTATATTTTTATGATATCCTAAGTCACAATAATATCTTTCTATACCTTACAATATCTTTTCATGTGAGATATTTTTATATACTTAGCAATATAATGTTATAATTTATCTTATTGTCACAACCCTTGTATCTACAATAAAAGTTTATGCCTTGTAGGAAATCTCTACACCTAGAGATAAATTAAACTAATATTTTATTAAATGATAACTTTATTAATATAACTATCATTAATATACTTATTTTCATATAACTTGATATTCTCTACACTTAGAGATAAGTAATATTATAACTTGGAAAAGATTATACTTTTTATAAGGGTAATATTTAATATAGAGGCTACAATCCATATGCTAATAACTTTATATAATATTTTTTATAAGAGCTTATAAAATTTATTTAAATAATCATGTCTTGCTATTCATACTACAATATAATAAATTAACAATAGTTTATTTAATTGATTTATCTCCTTCTTTCAACTAACAAGATCTACATAATATTTTTACAAATCTTAAAACTTACAACTCAATTTTATTTGATCTTCTTACTCCTACTAGCATATTTTAATAAACTTAAATTAACTAATAAAATCAAATAAAATAGAAATAAGGGTTTATGATTTTACTGATTTACTTGCCTATATTACATAATACAGAGGGAGAGAAGACAGGGGGCCGACGGTGTGAGGGGCGGCGGCACCAGGGACGTCGGCGGGCAAGGCGGCGCACGGGAGGGCCGTCGGTCGTCGGGTGGAGCGCCGGTGGTGAGGGTGGCGGCCGGCGGTCCAACGGGGAAGGGAGGAGGCTCTTTGGTGGGATTTTGAATGGAGAACCCAAGCTTGAAGGGGCTGATTTTTTAGAGACTTGAGAGCAATTTGTAAGAATGGAGGAGAATGGGTTGCAAGTGTGAGTTCTAAGGGGTGATTTGAAGCCCCTTTTATAGGCAAAGCCATGGAGCTTGGCAATCCTTGTCAATGGTGGAGGACCAATGGAGGAAGAGGAAAAGCTCTCCAATTGGGCAAAGTTGTGCTTGTTGGTGGTGATGAAAGGTGATGTAAGGTTGGTGAGGTCATGGAGCTAGTTCTACAAGCTAGAGGAGGAAGAAGGACATGCAATGGCCTCTTTTTTATTCTACGTCAGTACATCAGACATAGGCCTGTAGTCTATTTTGGAGAAGAAGAAGATAGAGTTGCTATAAGATAAAAAGGGTGGGGTAATTGAGTAAGAAATTGCAAATGGTCTAGTGGATTTAGGGGGGTGGGCGCGTGAGTGGGTTGCAAGAGGTCTCGGGTTCAAATCCCGGCTCTTGCATTCTTTTTACTAGACCCTTATTGTAATTTTAATGCTTTGTTGTAATTTATATCATTTAATAAATTTCGAGATTAATAATGCCTTATTTTTATTTAATGCTTTTAATTTATTCAAAACCCTTACGATGCATTCTTTAACTTTATTTAATTAAATTTACTGAATGTTCTCTTTTAAAACAAAAGGAAAATCAGGGTTATTATAATATTTTAGAAATTCTCCTTTACGTAGAGGAAATATTAGAAATAAATAATAAAATAAAATAATAATAAAATTATATTAAATTCGGTTTTAAAAACCTTGGAATATCGTGGATATTACAGTAGGAGATGGATATAAATTTAGTGATGTATTTGTGTTAGTTGTTTGATGATAATATTTAGCTTTGTTTATTAGTTGATTTTGGTTACAGTGTCTATGGTGAAATACTTATAGAACCCTTCATTGTGATGACAATAATTGTGATTGCAAAATCTATGTTTTTGGTGATATGCCACTGTGATGATAGTAGATTTTACGAGATGCTACATGCTAATATTAAAATGGAAAACAATTCGATGACAAGTTGCCAACAAATAACTTCTTAAACATGATAAAGAAAGAAAATTCCATGAAATGGCAACATACAACAGTCAAAATGACAACTAGAAGATTCATGGTAGAATCATTTTAAAAGAGAAAAATATTCAAAAAGAAACCCTTCATTGTTGTCTTGGTAGTTTAATTGGTTTGATCTTAGAATCTTCATTAAGGCCAAGCTACAAAGAAAGCAGTATCGAATTATCATGAAGTGGTGTATATCTTTTGATGACAAGAAATTGGATTAGCATGAACACTTACAGAAATATAGGTGTCTCCATCAATCCGTGATGTGATATTTGTTTCGTTTAAGAAGAATTTCATATATCCTGGTGTTACCCCGTTAATAATGCAATAACGTCCCACCAATTTTTTCAATGGGGTGTGTGCTCTTATTCTTATTGGTGTTCTCTCATTATTCTATGCATGAAAGAGAAAATGTGTAAGTTTTCATGAAATTTAAGGTGTACAATAAGAATTATATGGATTGATTGTTATCTCAATATTCACCATTATGAAGGTGACGAATGGATTGACATAGGTTCTTATGGTTATGGCATTCCTTCTTGACATGGTTGAATTGAAATGTGTTTTCTATTCTTGTGTTTTAGGATTGGGTTGAGAACTTTTCTTTTATTCTTAAAATGAGATAGTGTTTTGTGATGATAGAAGAATACTTTTATATGAGAATTTTAAAATAGAAAATTAAAGGCGAATCTTTTGAATGCATGACCTTTTTTACAATTTATTTATGGATTTTATCTATTCATTGCTCTTATTAAAGCTCTTTTTGATGATATAATTCAAAAATAGAAAATTGCTTGTTTTGATGATAGGCTGTTTGAAACTGTCACCAGAATAGGTGTAAAGGTTCATGTGCACCAATGCATGCATGGATCTATAATAAATGCATATGATCTGAGAGAATTAAAAAATATACAATTTAATGTATGCATTCATTGATGGATTTTGTTTTAAATGACAATAATTTTACAATATAGTGGTGACAGTTTTATGATGACAGTAACAAAAACAGTTGAATAATACTTTTGACAATAATTTTTACTATATATTGATGTCAATAGTAGAAACAATATTATAATATTGATGACAAATCTTTTGAATGCATGACTTTTTAAAGCTATTTTTGATGATTTGATTCGAAAATAGAAAATTGTTATTTTTGATGATAGGTTGTTTGATACTGTCATCAGAACAGGGGTAAAGGTTCATGTACACCAATGCATGTATGGATCCATAATAAATGCATATCATCTGAGAGAATTTGAGAGAATTCAAAAATAGACAATTTAATGTTGATTGATTCTATTGTAAATGACAACAGTTTTATGATGACAATTTTATGATGACAGTAACAGAAACAGTTTTATAATACTGTTGACAATAATTTGTACTGGATATTGATGACAACATTAGAAACAACATTATAATATTAATGACAATAATCCGATGGAATAGGAGAAACAATATTGTGTTCATGACAATACGATTGTACTGATGACAACAAAAGAAAAGAACCGATGATAGTAAAATAAAAGAAGATCTTGGAAATGAAGTAAACTCTATTCTATAATATTTGTGGTGTTGCTTGATTCAGTTGAACTCGCATTTGGAAGTAAACTCTATTCCAATGTTATTAAAATCGAGATTCTAGGATCGGATCACGGAAGGTCTTGTGGATCGGATCGTAAAATCGGATCGTAGGATCGTAGGATCGTAAGATCCTATAATATCACTAAAACTAATATAATATAGATATGATACAAAAAATATAGGCACTAAAACAAAAAAATATATAATTTTATTAAAATTTAATGATCATAATGCCGAAAAATTGACATTGCAAACTTATATATGCACAAGAAGCACATTTAAAAATATATATGCTCACATAAAAAGAATCGAGGAAAGATTATGGGTCTTTATTAGGGGAAAAATATTGTAAATTCAACAATTGGGGGTCGGAAAGATGAAAATTGGGAGGTAAATGATGTTAAAAGAGACAATATGAGCATTTAAGGGATGTAATTTCACTAATAATTAAGCTAATTGGTGCTAAAATAAATTTTATAAGCTCAAAGTATAAAACTGGGTAGGATCTTACGATTTTAACGATTCTATACGATTCTAACACGATTCTACACGATTCTATAACGATTTTAACAAATTTCGATTTTAATGTACGATCCGGATCAAAATCCCATATGGGATCGTAGGATCTCACGATTTTAAGATCCGGATCTCGATTTTAATAACACTGCTCTATTCTATAATCTTTCCTTGAACAACTTTGCAATCCCTTTTTCCTTGAATTTTGTAATGAGATTTTGCTTCAAATGCCTAATACATATGATGTGTTTTGCACATCTATAGACTGATTCAACAGATTTTCCAATGCTTAAATGTCGATCTGACACGAACACTAAGTCATTAGAGTATGGAATTATAGTTAGAAGCTGATCAAAAAACCACTTCCAAGTTTTATCATTTTCAGAATCCACAACAACATAGGCGAGAGGATATATTTGTTGGTTTGCATCTTGTGCTGAAGCAGTAACTAAAACTCCCAAATATTTGTTGTGGAGATGTGTTCCATCTACTTCAATGACCTGCATTTGATAATAAAGTTAGACGAGAAATCAAAAGTGATGACAGTTGGTCATGAATATAAGGGATGACAGCTTATCAAAGTGATGACAATACCTTTTGAGTGCATGACTTTTTTATATGAGAGAATTAAAAAATAGACAATTTAATGTATGCATTCGTTGATTGATTGTGTATTAAATGACACTAGTTTTATAATATAGTGATGACAGTAACATAAACAGTTTTGTGATGACAGTTTTATGATGACAGTAACATAAAGAGTTTTATAATAATGATGACAATAATTTGTACTGGATATTGATGACAACAATAGAATTAATATTATGTGACAATATGATGGGCGCATCTCATAGTTTTATGATGACAGTTGATCATGAATATAAGTGATGACAGCTTATCAAAGTCATGACAATACCTTTCTCATTTACTTAAAACCTCTAATTGACGCTCCAATTGTAATGAAGACATACTTGAATCTGCCCTGACTTTCAACTTCGAGGCATGTGTAAGTGCGTTGGTTTGCTCTTTTGATCATGTGACAATATGATGGGAGCATCTCATAGTTTTCTTTATCAGCACTTGTGCCCATTCTTGTGCTTTTCAAGCTTTCCAATAACTAACATGTTGCAAGTAATCATTTCTCATGTCATTCATGATCATACTTGGGTCGGACCCCTTCTTAACACCATCAAACTTGTGATGACAACGATGTATTTTCAAAGATGACAGAGATGAAAGTGATGATAGTGATTACAAAATAGAAACATACCTTAATTTTATTTTTTGTGCTATAACTTGATATGACGGTTGAATATGCCTTGAACATCTCACTTCGAATGGGCATGCATGGTTTTCATTGAATTTCTTTACCTCAAAATAACTCAATCCTTTCAGCTTTGATGCCACCAATTTCCATTCACATTCTTTATGTACAAATTTCAGCGAGTAGTAATCTTTCCTTGATCTGTGCACTTTGAAACCATAACTCTCCTTCATTGCTAGGTTATATATTGCAGTCTTAAGCTCTTCCTTTATTCCAAACATTTTTCCTACTTGAACAAACTGACTATCTGGTGGATGATCAACAACTTCATCATCATTAGGTTATATATTGCAGTCTTAAGCTCTTTTCCTTTTGATGACAGTTGCATATTCTCAAGAGCAAGCTCTTTCCTTTCCTTCTTCTATGTATTGTAACATAGATAGGCAAACCCCAAACAATTTGAGGTGTGTTGTTGATCTGGTAGAATGATTTCAGATCTTCATCTGTCTCAATTGTAAAAGGACTTGACACCTTTTTGTTGGATCTAGGTGTGATAGGTTGATTTCTGCTGGTTGTGAGTTCATTGCAAACCTTGCCACAATCTTCTCCTTTAGATCGTCTAGTATTAAATCCTCCTCCAACACAAATGCTTTCGAATTTACATCATCAACATAAAGAAATTCACCATTGTTTGTCTTCCATTCTCCTCTAACACAGACTGTTAGAACCTTGATATCCATTTGATATCATCATTTGTCATCAACAAACACCAATTAGAGACATCACAAACATTGTCAACTAACATAAAAAATATATCATCCTCTAACATGAACTCTGACATCAACTAACATGAACAATGTCATCACAAACACTATCATCATGAACCATTGTCATCATTGATGAACTAACATATATCAACTAACATCTATCATCAAAAATATATCATCATCTAACATCAACAATGTCATCAACTAACATGAACATTGTCTTCACAAACACTGTCATCAAATTTTATGGATCAACGAACATCTATCAACTAACATCTATCATCAAAAATATATCATCATCTGACATCAACACTGTCATCAACTAACATGAACATTGTCATCACAAACAATGTCACCATGAACACTGTCATCAAATTGGAGATTTAAAAAAAAGTTGATTTATTGAATTGTCGTCCCATAAACCCGTTGATGACAGTTTTTTATGTCAGATCTAACATCAAAATTGAAACTTTACTACATATCTGGATTAAATCTCGTGAAATATGATGACAATGTTTGGGAAACTTGCCTCGTTGATAACACTATCGATGTAGATGACATGATAAAGGATTCGATCGCCAAAACTGACTAGTAATCGTTCGTGATGACACCTGGAATGAATTCGACGAGCTTTCAATGGCGAAACTTGCGTCGACCAATGGCGAAACTTGATGACAGGAATCGACCGCGAAAACGAAGCCCAAATCCGTTCGTGATGACAACTGGAATGAAATTGACTGATTTTATTGCGAAATCGATGACAGGAGGATCGAAAAATCGATGAGAACACTATCGTGATGAAGGAGGAGCTAGATTTTCGCAGAATATGTTGCGCGTGAGCAGTTTTACCATTTACCTAATTATAACACCCTCGTTAATATCCGCATAATTAGCCTCTTATTTTTTTGCTATATAATTAATTTAGCCTGAGCCTCCATGCTATCAATAATAATCACTTATCTTTTACGTAAATCGCATGTCTATATATATAGCATAAGAATTGACCTTCCATTCTCCCAATCCCATCCTAAATTATGACTCACATTGTATCACACTATTACAATTTGTGTTTTACGGGAACCTCCTTACCTCAGCTCCCTCTTTCTATATATAGTACTGAACAAACCTAAGTTATCCACTAGTGAAAACCATTAGAACGGCCCCCGGGGCATATAGCACAATGGATAGGAAACCCTCCTTGAGTGCACACACCTCAGGTTCGAGTCCTCCTGCCTAGGGCAGGGTGCGTGGAGGCACGAAATTAGTCGGCACCATTAGAACATATATATTGTGTTTTCTGGTTAATTGGCCGGATACAAAATCAACACCATCTACCAAGGATCTCGGGTCCAAATATACGCACCCGTAAAAAGATAATTCGGCATGAAATAGATATACCCGCAAAGTACGATACCTATATAAATGTCATGTATTACAATTCTTGCACTAGTCAATAAAGTACGTACATGGACACGTCTTATGCTCGAGTACATATATATGATCAATTGAGATCGATCAACTGGTTTAGCCTTGGGCTTTACCTTAATTAAAACCCAAAGAGAAGGTAGAAAAGCAAAGCAAAAGCTAGGAAGTCGTAAAACAGAAAACACGTATATATATCGAGGATTGGTGATCGATTAATGGCTGGCGATGGTGGCATCAATCTTGGCTTCAGGCGGTGGCGATGGAAGTATGGTGAACGATAATATGGCGGCCACCATAACGATAATATGGCGCTGGCCGCCGCCGCTATGGCTCCCACCACGAACGCTGGAAGATTTCCTCCTCCAAATAAGTCATCCCATGGTCCACTTGTTAGTGATACAAACATCTATGCGTGTACAAGGGAATCAAAATTTAGCACATACGCATGGTATGAATAATTCAAAATGTGCATGCTAGAAATCATATATATATATATGCATTCATAGGATGGAATAATATATTTTGAGATGAAATGTCGCTAGCTAGTATTAACCCATTTAGTTCCATCATAAAACTAATTAGTAATAAGAAGAGTAATTCGCTGAATAGTTCAATTTACTCCCAAGAACTGGCCCTGTTGACACTTGCCAACACAACGAGGCGGGTCCATGATTGAGAGAGGCCGTTAGGCAGATGGCTCTGATACCATATTAGCACATTGGGGTTCTATCTTAAAATCAATTGGTAATAGAAGGAGTAATCCGTTGAGTTATATTTTAGTCCAATTTACTTTCAAATTTCAGATATGTGATGAACATAATCTAACAGCTAGCTAGCCCACCTGTGGTATGACAATGGCAAGGTTTAGAATCCCTAGCGATAATCCTGCAATTATACAAGTACATACAATCATGAGCATGTGTAGTTCTATTAGACTTGGCTTAAAGTTTAATTTGATGCCAAACATGTCAAATAAAAATTTGTCGCATTTTAAAGTTTAACATGGCTAGTTAGTAACTTAGTATATATGTACCTTGACCTGCACCCGAAGACGTTGAAAATATAGATGCTAGAGCAAATGGAATGCTTAAAGTTACCTGTACAAAGAAGAGCATGACATGGTTACGATATATATACACTGTGCATCGATATAAAACACGACCTACTTAATTACAAATGTAGATATTATATATGCTATTTACATGTCAGCTATCAGATCCAAATTAAGTCTTAATATAAATTTGACATATATGTGATTAACACTGGACCACACTACACGAACATATTACTTGTTAATAATATCGACCGTTGAATGATTGGATAACGTTTTGGAGCAAAAACTAACAAGTTGTATCAATCCCTGCTAAATATCGTTCAGATAAAAGAAATAAAATTTTCATTAATTTTTTTTGAAAAGAAAATTTTCATTAATTAGGAAGGTGGTGGCCGCGCAATAGTAAATCGAGGCACCCTGACCTTTATTGATTCAGCATGGATGTAACGTTATCTCAATACACCCCCCATGTCCAATCCGTGACATTTGTGTCTAGAAAATATTGGAGTTATTGCGTTTTCTATGGGTATTGATAGATATTACGGAGTATTAGTATTATTGAGTTTATATGTCTATTTTCTAAAATGTGTAAGGCACGTTGCAAGATTTTTTATAGAGAAATATTTAATTTTATTTATTTATTTTTGAATTGTTTAAAGATTTTTTTAGAAAGTTTAGTATTTTTTTATGAATATAGTTTTTAAAAATACCCTTTTATGTATATATATATATATCTGAAACTTATCCATGAAATAATCACTCGCTCGACCGTACGTTCACATGAAATAAACTTATCCACAAGTTATCTAGTTTTCTGCTCTCTTAATTTTATTTACCTTTAATTTGTTCACATGATACAAATGAAAAAAAGCGTGCAAATCCACCGGTTATTTTTCAGATCCAGCACTTTTAATTCAACCGTTACTAGCTTCAATTATATACAGCATAGTATATACAACCTATTTCTACTAAAAAAAGTATTATGTGCAATCCAGGGCCGTCTCAGTATGCGGTGCAAGTGGTTCGACGGAACAGGGACCCCAAAATAAATGGGGCCTCATATAGTCTAATGTGGAAAAGCAGTTAACATTGTTTTATTGTCTTAATGGTAGTTAGGGGCATAGAGCATGTTAGAAGTTTGGTTTTGCTAAAGGTTCGATACTTGTTATGTACATGCATGTGGCCCTTTTTCACATTTTCTTTGTAGGCCTCATTATCTCTATCTTTCTTATTAAAATTTATTGATGTGCTATTTAGCTTAATGAAGAATAATAAGTCATCAAATGTTCTTACAGTTGCATTTCTTCGTTTTATACATTCACTTTTATTTTATTTAAAATATATCATCACAAACATTTTAATATTTTTAAACAATATAAACTTTTGTTGTTATTTTTTTATTTCTTACTGTTGTTTTGAATGTAAATAGGAAATTTTGTATGGAATTAAAGCATAAATAATTTGCTTTTTGCTTTTCTATTTTAGCTAAGATGTCTAATACTTTAATCAGTATATGTTTATTTGAATATACAAACCTAACTAATGAAAAATTATTAATGTAAAAAAATAAGAATAATTATGAAAAAATATGAGTAATTACTAACAATTAACTGTAGATATCAAAAGTTTATTACAAGGGCCTAAATTTGAAATTTGCACAGGGCCACTAAAATCTTTGAGACGTCCCTGGTGCAATCTATAATTAATTAAAAACTATAATACTTCAAATTGCATAATTGACTACAAAGACTTAATTCAGCCTAGTTAGTTATTCATTCCGGAGTCACGCGACTAATTTCCCATTATTGGTACGGTCGGAATTTTCTATCCTCAATATAAAGTTATAAGCATATATATGCCCATTGTAGATTCATGTTAGGTATGCTGTTGACAAGTCTAACTACGTACCTTATCATGATGGATCTCCAACTAGCCAATCAATTAATTATAATTAAACTCAAGAAAAAGGTAGGGTACTTATGAATTACTAGTAACTAAACGTAGCTTAACTATATAATTAATTAAGACGTTGCACTTACCGCAAACGGAATACCAAGCAGCGCAAACAACGCCAAGGCGGCGGCTTTAACGTAAACAGGCGGGAGTGGCACATCGGCCGCTGCCACCGCGTCATGCCGTGCATGCTCGGCCATCTTTGTGACGACCACCGTCATCGCCAAGCAAACCGCCATCAACAAATTAACGATCCCCCACAGCCTCTTGGCCCCGCCAACCCAACGCGCCAGTGTCTCGATCCCCAGTGACGCCGCCCCACACACCACAGAGTTAAGCACCAACCCTAACGCGCCGGCGCGTACGCCCAAATGATAGTTCCTCCCCTCTCCCACCTTCCCGCCATAAACCTCCTTCCCCATCCAGTCGGTGTCGAACAACAGGAACGGGAACCACGCAATCCAGTTGAGGCACGTGACCAGGAGGAGCACCCACATCGGCTTGTCGAGCCCCTTCAGCGCCTCGAACATCTCCCCGAAAAACGGGACCGATGATGATCTCGGAGGCTTCGAAGAAGACGATGATGTAGTAGTATTAGGTTCTGGAGAAACGAAGCGCTTCTCAGATACCAAGGAGAGGGCTAAGGTGGTGAGAGTGAGGAGAAGGGCGATGGAGATAAAGAAGCACGACTTGAGGTTGGCGCAGTAGTCGTCACAGGCGTCGGTTCGGGAGAACGGGAAGAGGCGGTGGAGGCGGCTGTAGCTGCCGGCCGCGTACCCTAGGACGCTGCCGACCGCGATGAAGAAGGTGTAGAAGGCGAACGAGGTACGGGTTTTGGAGCGGTCGCCTTCGGCCAAGTCAGCGAGGAGGGCCCGGCACGGCCCCTGGAGCATGTTGTTGGCCACGTCGAGGACCCAAAAGCCCACTACAAAGATGGCGATGGCGCGGGGCTTCGGGGTTCCGGGGGCGGAGGGGTCGCCCAAGGAGCGGCCTATGTCGGCCGCATAGCCGATGAGGAAGACGGCCACGGAGACAAGGGCAGCGCCGGCGGCGATGTAGGGGCGGCGCCGGCCGAAGCGGGAGGTGGAGCGGTCGGAGTAGTAGCCGACGGTGGGCTGGACGAGCATGCCGGAGATGGGCCCGCAGAGCCAGATGAAGGGGGCCCATGTGTGGGGGATGCCCAGGAGTTGGACGTAGGGGGTCAGGAGGGACAGTTGTAGGGCCCACCCGAACTGGATGCCGGCGGCTATGGACGACACCAAAATAAGCTTTCTCATGGGGCTCGTCTGCGCTGCTTCTGCTCCGTCCATAGCCGGCTGAGCTTCTTTTTTGGCAGCGTCATCCATTTGTATATTTCTCTCTAATTAATTTTCTTCTTATGGCACTCGATCTGTTACATGCACTTGTAGTTTTTCAGCTCTTAAGAGTTAAACTTTTATATGGTGAGTATTTGATTTTGGGTTCGGCGAGCAGGGAAACTGACTATATATATAGACGAAGGGAAGCTTTGGGTACACGTTGTTGTGTGGCGGGGAAAACCAGTGGGGCTAGTGGGGAAACTATTAGATTTTTTCCCCCTTTTCTTCAAAGTTCAAACTAATCATTTATCTTAACATGTTATCTCATGTTAGAATGATTTGTGGTTTATAAATCTTAAGTTTAATCGTTGGACGCACTTTACGTTTTTTTTTTTCCACATGTTCCTTGTTTCACTTTCTAACCAAAATGCATTTCTACTCAAAAATTACTTTTAATACTTTTGAAATCCGTGCAACTCTCTCTACTTTTTACGTTTTTCGAAACACTAAAAATCACTTTTCACCCAAAAACCCCTTTACACTCACAAATGAAACCTTAAAGGGAAGCCGTGCTAGTGTTGGGAGTAAAAAATTGGTGTTGGAACAGAAAATAACCGGATTAGAGCCGTTAGTTTCGAATACTTGAACAACCATTCTCTCTATAAGTGTTAGTGCACAAAAATTCCGCCTTTAATGCATTAATTGAATGCTCCTTTCCTCTTTCGCTCCAAACTGATTCTTCCAACCTGTAACCTGCAAAACAATGGACACAAGGGGCGGGAACCCCATAATCCACTTCCGATGCCTAAGTCAAAAGAGCAATATGTCGAATTGAACGTCGAAGTACAACAAGAAAGCAAGAAATCCAGCGAGTATGGATATTCCTGAACAGTCGAGCTACGCGAATATTAGCCTGTTCAAGTTCTCAATATGCGCCGATATGCAACATGTGGTCTTCCCTACACGACGAAGGCTTGTATTTATTATGGAAGAAGGACATTAGGGGGGTCGACATTATACATATCCTAGGGCTAGTCAGATGCCTTAGAGCCCAAGCTAGGAATATTCCCCCCTTCTCCAATTTTAATTCTATCCTATTTGAAGGATAAAATCTCTCATTAAGTTGCATAACCACCATATTTAATATAATAGGAAAATAGATAAAAATAATAATAAATACGCGGTAATTTAAGAAATACCTTTATGGAGATAACGAAAATAATTATAGTAGCTATGTTTATTTTATCCGCTCACAAATGCCCCACCTACGTCGTTGTATACATTTTCTCATATACAGTGATGTAGGATACAAAGGTTTATTTAATCGAAGTGGCCATGCGGATTAGCTATTGGAGTCCCCTAACACGTGTGTTAGGGGACTCCAATAGGTGTGGATTAGCTATTGGAGTCCCCTAACACGTGCGGATTAGCGGGAATTTTGTTTTCTTTGTTTTAGAAAACAAAGAAAACAAAAAAGAGGTGCTTGTCCAATAAGCTTTATTCTTAACACAATATCCATGCGAGGAGCCTTTTCAAGATGGGCGATATCCCAAGTACGAGGGACGAAATTCCCGCTGAAACACTTGAACGATTAAGCTCTCCGACTTTGCATTGCAGCCACCTAATATGGTCCCTTCCAATTCGGGTTGAGCTATACCATACACGTGTGTTTTTCCATGACCTTCTTATGTATAGGCCTCCATGCGTCGGGCCACATCTGCCCGTTGGTAGGATGCGATTCGTGTAGCGGCAGCGTTTCGACGATCCTCGGCAAAGACGAGGTGGTCGGAAAGAGAGCGATGATTCTTTTATTGGTTTTCTCGAGGCACTTTTCACACAAAAGGCCACCAATATTTTTGCAAACGAGTTCGGAGAGCCCATATGCAATCTCCGGCGTACATCTTGTACGTGCTTTCAGGGATCTCGTACAATGTAGGCTCAACCTTGCTTGGGGGTACGCTTCTCAAGTTTGGCCCGGAAAAAGAACGATAATATAGAATCTTTTTCGGCGATTTGCCAAAACCTATGAGCCCTTAAGAGAACTTCCCGTGCCCTGACGATATCCAAGGGCCAATGTTCTCATCCAAGTTACGCATCAAAGGCGTTTGCCTTTCGAGATCCTACGCAGTTTCGTTTCCCGTGATCACGGTCACAGTTGCACGCAAGTTATTGCTCACAATTTCGATTTAGATGCCAATTTCTTGGACATCCCGATTGATGCGACCCCGTCTATGGATGCTAGCCAAGAGATCGAGGCCTTCACACTTCGCTCAGATGGCCCAGTCACCCGTGCAAGGGCCCGTGCCATCGAGACCGCGACACAATCACTAGTGTCGCGCCTCTCTGCTGGCCACGGCGCGCCTTACATCGCGACCTCGCTCGGCACCATTTCCATCGTCGGCGCCGAGGAACCTCGTTACGAGCTCTCGGACCAACCATGCCAAGACACGACATCTTCAAGCATCAGATCGCAAGACGGGGTCGCAACCAGCCATCGCCGAGACCTCGTGCCGGGACTCAACCTCGGATCGTCACTCGAGGTCCTTGCATCGGACCTCGTAGTCAAGTCGCAACATGAGGTTCTCGGATGCATCGGAGAACCTCAACTTCGCGAGACCTCGTTAGCGTCGTCTCCAGCGCCCAGCATCGTGCCAGCGTCCTCGCCAGCCTTCTGCCTCGCGCCGTGACCTCGCCAGCGCCGTGTCCGTGACCTCGCCAGCGCCATGCCACGCGTGTCGCGACACTCCTTGCTCGGTCACGAACGACCTATCTAAATTTAGTAGTTTTTCGTATACTTTCCATTATAGAGCATTACTATTAGTAGTTTTATGATTTTAGAAGGTTAATTATGGGCCTTGCGCCGAACACTTTTGGACCCGCGCCGTTGGGCCCTTAGCTTGCACGCTAGCCCTAGGCGCGCGCCACTCCCTTAGGGTTTTTCTAGGTTTTTCTCATGCCGCCTCCCTATATAAGGGGGATTAGGCCTATGTTTTTATGGAGCGCACATTAGGATTAAATAAAAGTCGAGGGTTTTCTCCTTTGTTTGGTCCTTGTGCTTGCGCCGCCACTAATATTCACAATTCAATCACAATTGCTCTCGTGTTCTCAATTGTTCTTGCTTGTTCGTGCCTTCAATCAACCAATCAAGTCTTCCGCTACGCAGAATTGAGACCCACTACTCAAACATCGCACCGATCCGAGGCATCCCATACGAGGGACGCATCACCGATGTCTCGACGCAGGTTTAGGTCTTCAGCGAGATTTTTGCACGAGTGGCTAACATTGCCAATGCATCAATGGACTCATTTTGATTGCTTGATTATTGTCCAATCTTGAAATCTTGAAATCTTGAAATCTTGAACTCTTCAATTATATTTGAGCATTGTTGACCTTTCGGTTTTACAATGCCCCAACACTTAGTCTTCGGGTCCATGATTCCGACACGCATCGTACGATTTCAAGGATTTCAATTCGATCAGAAGCTCACTAGAGTGAACCGCGGTCGCGGTTTAGGAACCCGTGCCCGCGGTATGTGTCAACTGGGGCGAATCTCGCTACTAGGGCTGTCCGCGAACGGAATATGGGGCCACGACCGCGGAATCCCTGGCCACGACCGCGACTTAGCCGGCCGCGATAACGGTCTTCGTTGGTCGCGATTTCGACATTTGTTTGGAGTAGTCGTCTTGTACTCCTTTGATATTCTCATCATTGTTTACCGGCTCGGGACCACGACGGTTACCTACAAATCCGATAACGCTAACGATCCGTCGATTGATCCCTTCGATCGTTGGTTCGCTGATGAGGCGCTTTTCTTGGAGCTTTACAAAGAACGCTTTAGCCTAGCGATTTCTCCAAGGCTCGAGAGCAACAAGACTTCATTTGATCACGCTTGCCTTAAATCTGCTTGTTTTCTATCAAAGTGGAAGCTAGGGTATGTATAAGCATAATCTCATCTTTATTCTTGGTTGCGGTTGATGCCCCACTACCTTAATTTCTTTCGGGTTCAACGACGCACATCGCTGATTCCTAGTGATGATTGATTCGTTAAATTGTGTAGCGCTATGACCATTGATTTCGTTGCTTGATCCGAATCTTGTTGGCTTGCCCGAAGAGCAACCATGCTTTAAGAGTGAGGTCGGGTCATGGTTTTGATCATCTTAGAGAAAGTTGTCTTGCTTGGTGCATCCTAGGGTTTGATCCTCCGAGCGAATATCGGAGTCTCGCTTGATCGCCCTACGAGTCTTGTTTCTTTTTCGAGCAAAGATCGGATTTTGCCCTTTTATTTCGTCGGCGGAGGACGCTAATTCCCTGGCTGCGGTCGTCGCTGCCTGGGCCGTGGTCGTGGATATACAGTCCGCGGTCGCGGTTGACTAGACCGTTGTCGCAATTGCGCCAAAACTCATTGACGGCTCAGGGTTTGGCATAGTCTGCTCAGACTTCCCAATTCTTCTTGATCATGATAGTGTTTGATGACCAAGTTGGTCACCAAACCTCTTGAATAGAATTGATTTACTTTAATCTCTTTATTTCAACGATTAAGGCTTTTTTTTGCTAGAGAGTGGATCGCTTCGCTTGCTTTTACGATCGGCTTTACGTTTTTGGAGGAAGTTCAGCCTATGGCAAGTAAGATCCGACTCTATTCCAAGCAAATTGTATGGGCCATTGGGCCCTATGCGAAGAGGTCACGATTTCCCCGCAATAGGTATAAGATTGATGAAAGCCTATTTCCCATCAGGTTTTCCCCAATGAAAAACTTCTTCTCTGGCTTCTCTTCTCTGTGAATCTCTTTTATAGTACGCCAACAGATTTTTTGTCGGATTCCAAGCCTATCTGGCCCGTTCCGGTACGATGACTTTCACATATCTTCGATTTCGGGGGACCCGCGGCCGTGGTGCGTGGGCCAAGATGCAATTTATCGGGCCACTATCGCGGTCTTCTTGGCGGTCGATTTCGGTCCTTGCACGCGTCCGATCGAGCAAATTTCGATTGACGCCGCTTGTGCGGGTCTGGGTCCACTCTAGAAAGTTACCAACTTTTCCCTTGTTAGGTTTTCGTTGATTTGATTGTGGATGAACATTGATTCACAATCAAGTTTTTGACTTTGGGATACCGGGCGCGCGCCGGAGCCTAATCCGTCAATTTGTGGCCGACTACCAACTTTAGATGGGATTGAATTCGACAAGGGGCTAACAAGGTCGCCCCTTGCTCCCAATATCGTCGATTTCACAGCGCGCATTGCGATCAACACTGGTTGTGATGATTCGGTCATGGTTTTGCCTAGGGTTAGCACAATCTCAAGGAGGATCTTTTATGTTGATTTTTGGATACATCCTTAGGCTAGAAAAAATCCAAAAACCACAATTTTCTAGAGGCATAAATTTCGAGAGGGGCACTCCTGTCAAAAAATCCGGAGGCACGATTTTTCGGAGGCACACTCCGGTGGCGGATTTTTTCGCTATCGCAATTTTTTTTCCGGAGTTACGAACTCCATTCCGCGGACCCGAATTTTTTCGCTGAGGCGTTGCGAACGATTCACTTATCGTGACTTCCCCAGGGTTTCGAAAATTTACTTCTTTTTCTTCTAGGAACGATTACTCATGGATTTAATCCTCGTTCCCACAAACTGCCACCAATTGTTAGTGCACAAAAATTCCACCTTTAATACACTAATTGAATGCTCGTTTCCTCTTCCACTCCAAACTGATTCTTCCAACCTGTAACCTGCAAAACAATGGACACATGGGGCGAGGACTCCCTAATCCACCTCCGATGCCTAAGTCAAGCAGTCTGCCAAATTGAACGTCGAGGTACAACAAGAAAGCAAGAAATCTAGCGAGTATGGATATTCCTGAACAGTCGAGCTAACCGAATATTAGCCTGTTCAAGTTCTCAATATGCGCCGATATGAAACATGTGGCCTTCCCTACACGGCGAAAGGGTGTATTTATAATGGAAGAAGGAGATTAGGGGGGCGACATTATACATATCCTAGGGCTAGGAATATTCCCCCCTTCTCCAATTTTAATTCTATCCTATTTGAAGGATAAAATCTCTCATTAAGTTGCATAACCACCATATTTAATATAATAGGAAAATAGATAAAAATAATAATAAATACCCAATAATTTAAGAAATACCTTTATGGAGATAACGAAAATAATTATGGTATCTATGTTTATTTTACCCGCTCACAATAAGTTTTGATGTTAACATATACTGTTAAGAATTAAGAGCTCGTTTGGTATTTAATTAGTAAGAAAAGGACATGATTAAGAGCAAGTATTTAGATAAGTTTTAGCTTACGTTTCATTGATCAGAATGATAACCATTACCCTCTTTTTCATTTTTTATGTAAAACATAAAGATAATTCTCCTAACCCCTCTAATATGAGATAACCATATCACCTATTCTCCTCTAATCATTCTCCCTCTTCCCTCATTTTTCTTGCAAAAAAGAGAGGATCACTACTATTTTACATATAAATTTTTTTTTCCTCTCCTCAATTTTATACCAAACGAGGGGTAAATGTTTATCTAAGTATTTCAAGGAAACAAAAGAGTTATAAGAACTACAAGGGAAACAATGTGAAAAACAATGGAACCGCTCATGTACAAGTCTGTATTACGTGGCAAATGAAGAAGGGCAAAATAGTCTTTGTGAAACTGTCTTGGGTAGCAAGGGAAAAAGGGCGTAAGCGTTCAAGAGAAAAAGAATCACCCAATTAGGGTATGTTGGTCATTACGAACCAAGTCTTGCACCCCAAGAAAAAAAGGATAGAGCGTCTTTTGCTCAATGCCTCTCAATAAATAGAATGCGATGGAGCTAGGTCATTTAGATCACTCAACGGATCAATAGTAGAGACGCATGAGAGCAACGAGAGCATTGAGAGTGATCTAGAACAAGTACCATTCCAAGGAATAAGAAGAACCAGAGGAACTCGGACTTGAGTGTTCGATCTCAACGACAACGAGGAAGACATTTCCGATGCTAAAGGGAACTACATCAGGAAGTAGGGTTTGAATTCTGTGTTTAATCGTTTGAGTGAGCGCGCTTAGGATTTTAGTAGCATGATTCGTTAGTATTTATAGGATTTGGTGATTCATAGAAATTAATAAGTTTGAATCTGTACTTTGTAAACTAAGGAACTATCAGATTAATAAACTCTTAATTTAAAATCCTCCAAGAGAGGTAGAAGTTTATCCATTCAACTTGTTGGTTGAGGTCGAAGAGGGCGCTAGGGGCGCGTCCGATGTAAGCAATGCAACGAAGAGACCACTGAGCACTTCTCAAGTTTCCTTGGGCTATATTTTTGGAGAAGCCTCAACTCATCAACAAAGGGCCATACACGCCAAGAATGTCGAGAAAAGGAGTGTTGGGCCACTTGAGCACCGGGTGAGCCATTTGGATGTTGTCGTCGTAGGTACTCAAGCTAAGGTCCAAGACATTTGGCCATATTAGGGGCGTATCACTCGGTCCCGCATGTGTGCCTTGCAAGAACAGCTCAAGGAGGGTCTTTTAGGTCAAGGATCGCCAAGCCAAAGTGTTAGACAAGGGTGGAGCCTCTTCGTGGTGCGTGGCTCAGTTGTTTCCTACATAAAAGGTCTCTAGGGCTCCTTGCTTGTTAGATTGAATTTGGAAGAATAAACAGTTGTCTTGTTTTTGCTTTGCTATTTTCGTTTCTTGCAAAACACTTTGGTCAATCAATCATGGTTGGCTTGGTTATAGAACTCAAGGCCTTGTTTGCTTGTTTCTTTAGGAAATCGATTTGGTGAGTTATATCCAAACCCAAATTCCTTAGTTTGTGCTCGATTTGTAAGTCAATCATATCCATTCTTGCACATCCACGTCCCACCTATCTTCTCACGTCTCCAAGTTCAAAAACTCCATCTTGTACTCATCGCCAGACGCATCTCAAAATCAAGTCGAGAACGCCATTCCTTTCCAAGTTCTCATTGCCTTGAACCGTTCCACCATCAACAATCCATATCATGTTGTATTAGAGCCATCTGAGGTTTACCATCTAAATCTTGTCTTAGATTTAGTTTTTATTTGGGTTGCAAGTGCTTTTCTACCACCACTTTGCCTTGTGTCGACTTCTTATTGCCTTGATTGTGTAGGGTTTGTGTAACTTGTTGTGTATGGATCTTGGCTAAATTGTTGTCTTATTCTGTGTCCATTGATAGCGTCCAAATCTTGAAGATGACATCCCAAAGGTTGTCATTCTCCAAGGGTTTTAGAATTGAAAGTTGACCAAACTTCATTTAAGATAAAGCACCTCTTCATTTGTGATCTTTTGTGTTCATTGAATTGTATTGTTGGTTGAAAACCGACCCCTTTTCGCCTAGCAAACCATGACCATTTCATGCACATGCAAATTTGTAAGCATGATTTGGTGCATGTGCATGAAATGGTCTCAGTTTGCTAGGTGAAAAGAGAACACTGCCGCTATATATGTACAATTGCTTTTGGATTCAATTATTTCTTTTCAAAATGCTAAGCAAATTCACTTGATCAAGCAATCACAAATGCTAAGCACATGCACATTAAATGAGTGGTAAAAATCACTGAATCCAAAAATATCTTTGTGTGCTTAGCATTTGTGATTGCTTGAAAAGAAATAACTAAATCCAAAAGCAATTGTTTGATGGAAAAGTGAAAATTTTTAGTATGGGGGAGGGAGTACTCACTGTTGTTATATATGTACAATTGCTTTTGGATTCAGTTATTTCTTTAAAAAAAACAAAAAAAGAGGCATTAAATGAAATGAGTGGTAAAAATCAAGGGCTTGGACCAGCATTCGGCTGGGGTAATAAAAGGCTAAAAAGAGTGAAAGTGAGTCTGGTAAGCACATCTATAGAAAAATGAAATGAGTGGTTAGTTGAAAACCCGAAAGGACGCCTAAGCAAAAATGAGTGGAAAAAGAGAGTGTCTAGGATTCATTCTTGCTTTAGGGTTGGCGTTACATTGTTTATGGGTTTTTCACTTTGATCTTTGATGTATTCATGTTATGAGTGATAAATTCTGCTAGGGCTTATTGTATGCACTTTCACTCTTTACTTGGGTTCGTGTTGTGAGCTTATTTTAAGTGATATTTAGTTTTAGATCATCTTCCCCTACTATTATCTGTAGACCTTTGTTGTATTGCTCGTTAAGTTTTATTTTGAGCTTACTCGAGGACGAGCAAGGTCTAAGTATGGAGGAATTTTGATATGTTGTAGTCTGTATAGCATAACTAGGACATTTTAGTACTATTATATTTTATTTTAGGTCTTTTTAAAGTTGTTTATTGAAGAATCAGGTGTTGAAGTCTGAAGTTCATGTTCTTGTTTAGAGTTGCAGTTTGAAGATTCTACATTCTGCTTAAAAACCGTGACCGGAAGTCCCAAAATTGTGACCGCGGATTCCATATTGAGAGGCACCAGATTGAAGGTTGCGACCACGGATTACTCGGCGGCGATTGCGATTTCACACTGCCTCGGATGGTCAAGAAGTCAAATCACAATCGCGGTTTTCGATTCGCGACTGCAGATTTGCCAGCGCACGCGCACCGAGAAGTCAAAACTGTGACCATGAATTCCATATTGAGAAGCACCAGATTGAAGGCTGCGACCTCGGATTACTCGGCGGCGATTGCGGTTTCACACCGCCTCGGATGGTCAAGAAGTCAAAACCGCAACCGTGATTTTCGATCCGCGGCCGCATATTTGCCAGCGCACGCGCACCGAGGATGTTTTGAGTCTATCTTTAGTAGTTTGTAAGACTCTTGTTAGTTTTAGTTTTTCAGATTCTACCTTTTGTTTTTCTATTCTCTCTTTTCCCTTGTTTTAAGGGAGATTTCCACGATGAACTAAAAACCTAAATTTCATTCTAGTTGAAGCTTTCAATTCAAGTAAGTTGTGAGATTCCTCTTTCAAGTTTATTCCTTAGTTATTTCAATTTCTCGTGTGCTTGATTTATAATTGAATGTGTTGATTTCCTCTGGTTTGGCCAACATTTTGAGATTAATACAACTTGTTTGGCCAACTTGTTGCAGAAATACCATGAGGGGGTTAGTCATCAATTTCTCTTATGTTGATTTCCTCTTGTAGAATTACAATCCAAAAAACCTTGTTACTGTTCTGAGTTGACAAAAGTACTAACTTGGAAAACAAGTTTCCATTGTCTACGACCCCAACTTATTGACTATACTAGTTAAGTAACTAGGGAATTATCTTTGATTAGGCATCAACGATTTTCGGCTTGTTAGTAGTCTCATTGGAAATTCTCTTGCATGAGAAGACAATGTCTCAACTTAGGTACTCGCGTGTCATAGGATGTCTTATATATGGCATAACAAGCACTAGGTGTACTGAACTATATAAAAGGAATCAGATATCAAGGTTTGACCTATTGTGGACAACTCTCTACAGTTGAGGGGTATACCGATGCAAGTTGGATTACCAACATAGAGGATAATTCCTCTATAATTTTTTGGTTGTTCCTTCTTGGAGGAGGTATGATTTCTCTGTCATCCAAGAAGCAAACTTGCATTAGTGTGTCTAACATGAAGTCAAAATTCATGGCCTTGGCTTCGGTTGTAAAGGGAATATTGGTTGATATTTTTGGCTTACGAAATTCCCTTTTAGGTGAAAAATCGATGCCTCCAAATATCGATCCATTGTGATGGTGCATATTCACTATGGGAAAATCATTGTATACTTATGCATGGTTAATGCGATATGGAACTAATCATCCTAGGGTTTGATGTTGGTTGAGATTTTCTGGTCTCAAAAAAGAGCGAGTCGATTGTTTGGCATCAGGATTGTCTAGGGCTCGACTTGATCATCAAGTTGGGTAATAGGGACGTTATGAAATCCATATTGTCTCTGGAGGGTAGGACGCCCAACTCTCCCATGGTAAGACACAACAACTAGAGTTCAATGAGGAAAGTCTACATGATGGAAAAGATCGTACAAATGTTGTATGTGTCCCTAAAAGGCGATACATATGTGTCCCTAAAATGTGATACATATGTGTCCCTAAAAGGTGATAGATATGTGTCCATGTAAGAGGTATTATCTTGAATGAAAACAAGGTTGAAGACGCAAAGATATCTTCTTAACAAGTGCTTTGAAAAAGTGTCAATGCAAGGGAATGAAATAAATGCTCACCTATTGAAGAGTAGAGTAGGATGCTCTAAGGTTAGTTTATGGATTTTGACCACTACGCTCTTGTAAAGAGATATAGACCTAAGTCGTTAATAAGGTCAAAAGACTACTTGTGATTATATAGAGTAGAGTGTATGTAATTTTATCTCCATGGTCTCAAAATGGTATGGTACATTAATCTATTATGACACCTAGATTCACAAGGCTATATAATGTGTAATTTTACTTAGGAAAGAGTTCAATCCATGAGACACTATTAATTGCTTATGTGCATTCTTTATTGCTTGATTATTGTAATCAGTGATGGTGGATCTCATTTCATTGATAAGAAGTTTGGAAATTTGTTGAGCAAGTATGGAGTCACGCACAAGATTGCCACCCCCTATCACCCACAAACGAGTGGAAAAGTAGAGGTCTCCAACCGAGAGATAAAGGTGATATTGGAGAAAACTGTATCCCGATCTTGAAAGGATTGGGCAATGAAGCTAGATGATGCTCTTTGGGCTTACAGGACATCATTTAAGACTCCCGTTGCACTACACCATTCCGATTGATATATGGGAAGTCTTGCCATATACCAGTGCAACTTGAGCATAAAGCATATTGGGCAATCAAACTGTTCAATTATGACATGAAAGAAGCTGGTGAGAAGATAATGCTTCAATTACAAGAGTTTGAGGAATTGAGGTTAGATACCTATAAAAATGCCAGAATCTATAAAGAAAGAACGAAGAGATGGCATGACAAACATATCATCCCAAGAGAATTCAAAAAAGGTGATCTTGTTTTCCTATTCAATTCAAGGCTGAGGCTCCTCCCGGGAAAGATAAAATCTAGATGGAGTGGCCCTTTCCAAGTCCAAAAAGTGTATCCTCATGGAGCGATTGATATATGGAGTGAAGAGAATTCAAAGTGAATGGGCACCGTTTAAAGAAGTACAATGCGGGAAATCCGATTGAGAAGATATCTGCTTCTTATCTTCTTAATCTGAGCACTTGATTTAAGAAGAACGGTCAAGCTAACGACCTTAAACAAGCGCTTCTTGGGAGGCAACCCAAGCTTAATGTATCCTTTATTAGTTTTTATTTATGGTGTTGATTAGCATTAGTTAGGATACCCGGCTTTGAAGCTAATTGGGTGAGAAATCGGATGAGTTTAAGCAAAGAATTACCCGACCGAGTACCTGACCGGGTACTCGACCAGGTAGTCAAAAGCGGAGAACCCAATCTTAAACCCGACCGGGTATAAGGTCGGGTAGTAGAAAGGAGGAAACCCGACCGAGAACCCGATCGGTTACTCGGTCGGATAAGTTTCCACAGACTTTTACCCGGCCGGGTACAAGGCCTGGTAGTTACCCGACCTGAACCCCTATATATAAAAAAAATTTTAAAAATTTAAAAATCAGAAAAAAAAATTGAGACGGTCCTTTTTGTTCTTTCTCTACCCTTTCTTCTTCTCTTTCCTTCCCCAAAACCCGACTCCATCATTCTTTCACTGCCTCCACCGGACCTCTATAAACAGCAGCACCACGCCAGCCGCCATCATCATCTCCGGCCACCTGCGTGTCACTAAGCTCGACCGCCTCGGCTTGCTCTGCAAGGGCGCAACAGCACGAGCGAAGCACCCTCACGCGACCCCAAACACCAGTGCACGGTCTAGCTGCGCTTGTTCCGGCGTCCACTCCAGCCGCCCGCACCACCGCGCCGCCCTGCTGCAACCACCACGCCCATCTAGTGTTGATTTGGTAGAATTTCCCTTCATTTTTCCCTTAATTGGTAGATCTAAGGTTTTGATTTTATTAAGCAATTTGGGAATTTTTGGCTATTATGTGCATGTTTGTTCAAGTTTAGTTAATTGATGGGCTAGAGTTCTTGAGCACTATAGAGACTAAGGCAACACCTGGCCCTGGATACGGCATCGTCACCTTCCAATTGAGGGACTGTCATTATAAGTTCTCCTTTGTTGATGTCAACAAGATGTTTGGTTTCCCCAAGGGGGATGCGCCTAGCCATGAAAATGGTGCATCTGGATTTCAAGCCGCTAGCTTCTTTTACGAGATCACGAGTGATCTTGACCGCTATATGCCCGCTTCAACCAAAGCTACTTCAATTTGTAACCCCAGTATCCATGTCATGTAGAAATTCATGGGGCATACTATCTTTGGTAGAGGAGATGGTGAGAATGGTTTCTCAATCAAGGATCTTGTTTTTCTCTGGAGCGCTCTTTATAGAAAACCTCTAAACTCAACAGGGTTTATGCTCATCCACCTTCAGTGTGTTGGTCATAGAGGGAGCGGGAAGATTGTCATTGGATCACTCATCACCCACATAGCTAAGTGTGTTAAGGCCCCGCTTCATGGTTTGCCCCATCTACCTCACTCGGCTCCCATTAGCTTTCCCCTCTTTACTAATATGAATTTTATCAAGAAAATTTGGGATCGCTACTATTACTACCCTGCTCACTTGAGTACTAAAATTGTTTCTCCCTTGTCGATCCCGCTGCAATATTAACAATGTGGGGAACTAGAGATTTCCTGCACGAGATGGTGACCATAAGGAAAGCCATGGTATGTACGAACCTACCATCCAGTCTAAGAAAAAGAGGCAAAATGAGTAAGGGAGTCAAGAAGATGAAGATGAGGAAGAAGAGAATGTTGGTGGTAATATGGGCTTTGCACCACGATTTGAGCTTGGGGGTTCTTCAGGTGATGTAGTTGATCCGCCTCTTTATGGTGGCTTTAGGTTCCCCGACCCTCCTATTTATCCATATGCTCCACAACCACCATCCATGTATGATATCTATGGAGAGTTGGAGAGCCAGAGAGAGTAGGTTGGTGAGCTGCGCACCTCCATGGATACTGGATTCAATAGTGTGAACGCCAAATTTGACTCTGTGGAGAAATCTAGCGGCTATTCAGAAGACTCTCTAGAATTTTCAGGTCCATAGTACTAGATATTATGGACTTGTGTGGAGTGCCTAGGATTCAAGGATGAGTTTCTAGGAGAGTTCCCGTTCTTGGGGATTCTCCACTGTTTTGGTCGGTTTGGATTTTTTCTTTGAAAAATTCGGTTTTTGTAACTCTTGTTCCCAAGAGTTGTGAGAACTATATGCTTGCCTTTTTGGGCAGTTTTCAATGTATTGCCCATAAGCTCCACACTCCCAGCAGGTTTTATAGTATTCTCCAAGATAGTACTTTGGGTGAGGTCTCTAGATCCTATTTCTATCCATGGCTTCTTGATTGTGGACTCTAGACCCATTTCCCTTGGCTATCTTGATGTACATTTTGTGACTAGTGTTCCCCGTATAATACTCTGTGTTCCCATCTTCCCCGCTTTCCAGGACATGAATTCTCTATTCTAATTGAGCATTTTTCAGCTTTTGGCTTTGAAGCTCAAGATCCCTACACTCATTTCTTTCCCTTTCCGTGAGAAGACAAGATCCGTTTTTTTTATGTTCCCTCTTCATACCCTATGCCATATCGGGTTGGTACAAACTTGATTGGGGGAATGGTCTCTTTGGTGGTCTGTTGAAAGGGACTCTGTAGACACTTCTGACTTTCACTCAGTTTCTTAAGAATCTCATCTTTTTCGCTTTCTATGCTATTGAGCTCATCTCTTAAGGTGATGATCTCATCGACTGAGTACTGCAAGCTTCACACATTGGGAACAAGGTTCCATTCCTAGTTGTTCTTCTAAGATATGTTCAGTTTTATCCAACTTCCTTTGAATCATTATATTGTCTTTTAGCAATTTGGTCAATAATTTAAGCAACTCAGGTTTTTCATATTGAGAAAGAGAACTGAGCAGGGTTTCAAGATTTACCTCACCAAGTTGTTCCCAAGTGGTTTCCCCTGTGGCCATAACGCCAGTTTCTAGGGTTGACCAGGCTTTAGGTTCCTCATCATCAGAGTCACTCCAGGTTGCTACGTGTGGCTTTTCCCTTTGTCGAGTCTTCGCTCTTTAGTTCCTTGAGGACAATTTTTGGCGAAGTGTCCGTTCTTGTAGCATTTGTAGCAGGTGTCATCGGCGAGGTCTTTGTCTCTGTTCCTTCTTTCCCTGTTGGAGTTCCTTTTCAACTTCCCTTTCTTGTAGAAGTTCCTGAGTGCCTTTGTGATGAGTACCAGTTCCTCTTCCTCAGATTCTTCACACTGTTCCTGAACAGATTTGAGGACCTTTTCCAGCTTGAGAGCTATCCCTCTCGTTTCCATCTCTTGTTGCTTATCTTCTTGTTTTCTTTTCTCATGACCAATGAGCCTACCAAACACTTGGTGAAGCATCAAGTTCCTATTCTCAGGATTTTCTTTAAACATGGTTCGTTCATTTGCCCACTCTGTTGTTAGCCCATTGAACAGTTGTTGCACCTTCATTTTGTCTGAGATTTCTTGCTTGGTGATACCCAGGGTTGCCAGCTTTGAGCAGAGGGACTCAAAACGCGATTGATAACTATCAATCGACTCACCCATCGTCACTTTGAAGTTGAAGAGCTCCCTTCTGGCATTCATTTGATGATCTTTCCCTAGATCGAAACTTCCAACGTGCATTTGGTGAATGGCTTCCCATATTTCTTTGGTTGTCTCCAAGCTAGCCACTCTATCAATGTCTTGCTCACACATCACGTTCTTGAGGTACATCTTGGCCTTGTAGTTAGCCTTCATGCATTACCACTCGGTTAGACCCCATTTAGACAGGTCGTTTTGAATATTTTCATTGACCTTGAAGTTTCCATGCTCTGTGACACACTACGCTTAGTAGTCATGACTCCTCATCCAGTCTCTCATCTTGATCTGCCAATTTTCGAAGCGTTCGGCGATGAGTCTGGGAGGTTTGTTGTTCCCATGTCCAATCTTTGTGAGTTCCTGATCCATTTTCTTAAGTACCTGCAAAGACTAACCAAGATCTAGAGCGCCTACTCTGATACCAATTGTTAGATTGTAGGTTAGTCGAAATCAGTTATGGGAACTGTAAGGAAAAGTTCCCACACGCAGCGGAATAAACAAGTATGCAGGTAAATGAAGCAATAGAGACGGTTCCATTATAGAGGAACCCCACAACGATCAACTAACCGCGTGAGTAAACCTCTACCTCCCTCTCGGAGGATTATCGAATGAGTTACCTTTTCTTTATTGCTTAGTTCCCTTCAGTTTACAAGGCAGAGTACAAACTTATCTGTTCCTACTAGGACTCTCTCCCTAGGCAACACTAATGCAATCTCTCGACCCTAACCCGGTGAGCGCTCACAATCAAAGACAAAGTGAAACTTAAACCTCTCTCTCTCTCTCTCTCTCTCTCTTCTCCCGAGTTCCCATAGACCTAGGAACTCGCTCTTTCTCCTACCCCGTAGTCGAGATTATCTCGTCGTCAGGGACTTTTCACCAGCTTGATAACTCTCACTCAAGCAGCTCTTCGACTTTTCTTTCTCTGAGTTTGAAGTTTATGATTTGGGAAAAGTGAGCAGCAAGGTGACTACTGAAGGGTTTAAATAGGCGTGATGAGAAACCCTTATCCACTTGAGGTATTTGTCCTAAATACCCTTTTGCCTTGCTCTCCAAGTATGATTCCTTAAGGTTGACATGTTACTTTGATTTGAATTTGAAATGTCAACTCTTGAATCAATCCGGACCGTTGGATGGTCGTCGTCTCTGTGCTGAGGCTCTGATGGTCTGAGACGCCTCTGTGTCCGGAACAAACAAGATCCCTGAAAATGCGCTGAGATGTCGCTTTCACGTATGCGCCAGTTCCCATCCAAGGGGAACTCTCGTCTTCTCGGTTCCCTTCTCATGAGAACTCTTCTTGACCTCTGTGGAATTCCTGTTCCTCTTGTTTAGTTCCCATCGTATGGGAACTCTATTCTCTTCTAAGGTTGGTCGCTTTCTTTTTCATCGTTGCATTACTTCCCATGGTGTGGGAACTTGTTTCTATGCTTTACTTTGCGACATGCAACCTGTTCTCTTCTGAGGTTGGTCATTTTCTTTTCGTCATTGCACTAGTTCCCATCCTGTGGGAACCTGTTAATTTGTCATTTACTTTGTGACATACAACTTGTTAAGCTAAAATACTTGGCAATTGGCCGACGTTAGTTCTCATGGTGTTGGTCATTGTCAAAACTGAGGACATTATTCCAGTGTTACTGAACGTGAGTTCCTAACACCGACTCAACACTAGCATTGGAAATATCTTTGTCAAAGTGGTTAACTAGCAAGTTAGGACAACTTTACAGAGATGTCGATAAAGGAATGACATTATGTGTTCTAATTTGGGAAGTGGAAGATGTAAAACTCTAGGATAAAGATGCTTCTATTGTAGGAAGAGTTGTGGACCAGTAGTGGCGCCATAGTTTGAAGTACCATTAGATATTGTTGTCGTTATTCGAGTCACCTGGGTGGGATTTCTTCCGGATTTGAGGGGCAAGAGAGTTGTACCTAATCAAAATGTTGCTACAGAGCATCTAGGGTAGTTTGAGAAATTTTAGAGGCAACCGAGATTGAGGGTAGTTGACTTATGTCAGAAAAGTAGAGTCAAAGGAGTTAGGTAACGGTGGCGGAGCCAGAAAATTTTAGGGAGGGGAGGGGCAAATTTGGTTGTGACAATGCTTAGTGGTAAGCGAATTGGTATAGTTAGGGAATGACTAGGCGTTAACATTATGCCATTTCTATTTAGTATTTTTCGTAGGTCATAATATAGGAGCGCATTTTAAAAAATAGTACCTAAATTTTATAAGAAACCTAGATTAATTAATCTAGAACATTATTTTAATTATAATCGACTTCTAATTCTATGCCTATATAATTTGAACAAATTAAATTTTTGTCTACAAAATTCTTTGTTTTTTTTTTTGAAAAATTCTACTCCAAAATATCTCACGAAAAAGTAAGAAATTAATTTCTATTTTTAATAAATTATTAGCCTAAAATATTTTTTATAAACTAACAACATATTTTATTTTATCACATGACTAGCTTAGCAAATTCCTAATTTAATCCCAATCTTAAAAACAGAAAAGAGTAATTTACGTGTATCTAAAATGAAAAAGAGTAAACTTAAAAAGTAAAATCAGGGTGCTACTTTCCATAATCCAGATTCGAACCTCAGACCTTATATAGGCTAAAATGCCACTTGATACCCTGCTCTGGAAGTGTATCATTTCCCTCACCTCTATAGTATATATACACACACAGTTTGAAGAGAGAAGGGGCGGTCGTCCCCCTTCGCCCCTGGCTCCGCCCTTGGTTAGGTTAATAATGAGCATGGCAGAGACTGCCAAGTTGTGCAGTGATGGATAGGTGAGGTATTGGTGATCTGTCTTTCAAGAGGACAAGGAAAGACTACACGTCTAGAAGATACATGATGTTTGTAAGTTGTGAATGATATTCCCCCTGCGCACCAGCGTCCAACGTTGGACGCATTGAAGGCACGGGCCACGGAGCTCGAGCACCTTCTCGCCAAATCCAACAGAGCGTCTCAACCGTGGCCGACACTCTACGTGCCGACGCACGAGTCCATCCCCGCGTCGCCAACACAACTGAACCCATGCCAAGCGACGCGTCGAGCGATCCGACCGTCAGTACCGAGGACTCACCAGTCGGTACCGAGACCTTACACGTCGGTACCGAGGACTTACTCGTCGGTACCGAGGCCTTACTCGTCCGTACCGAGGCCTCACCCTTCAGTACTGAGGTTCTTGTCGTGCTAGCGCCCATGCCAGCGCACTCCTTCCTTGTCGTGCCGACACCTAAGGTCCAGGACCCGCCCCAGCTTGACGAGCTTCCACCTACACCGGCGCCCTCCTTAGAGTTCGACGCTGACCCCGAGCCCATGCTCGAGCCTGCCCCTGTGTCGACACCGTACTTCCTAGAGACTACCCATGTCGATGGCAAGGCTTTACTGAGATCGTTGCCTTCTTCCCTTGTTCGACCCACGTCGAAGAGAGGACGCTTCGAAGCTAAGCGGGGGAGAATGATGCGACCCTGCCTTAACTTGGACCCAGCTCCTACGGACCCGAGACGACCTAGAACTTGGAGACCCCTTGGATTAGGACTTAGTCTCTTTTATGTATTATTAATATTATTTATATTTTCGTCATTTCTATTTTCGTCATTTCCTTTTTGGCGTGTGTTCCATTCTTGTATGATGGGCTAGCCTTGTTATTTCCCTTTTTAGCTAGTTTCTATTATTAGTATTATGGGCTTGGATGTTGGGCCTAGTATGCTTACTAGCCCTAGTCCACCCCCATCTAGAAATAGGGTTTCGTGTGGCCTCCTCTATATAAAGGAGTCACGCCCCCTTGTATTAATCACGTCAAATTGAATAGCCAAAGTTATAGTCGAGTGAGAATCCTCCTAGCCTTGACCTGACGTCACCCCGGTTCCGTTGTCGAGTCCATAGCATTGGACCGACGTTCTATCCTTTAGCCTTGCCTTCCCTCGTTCCTATGAGCATTAGAGGTTCACGAGTCCACTTTGTGGTCTCGTATTTATCCCGATTACGATTGTCGGAAATAGATCCGGGCGTTTCGAGCCTAGATCCGCCCCTTGTGACCCTAGGTCGCATCGATTACCGAGAGTTGAACTAAGTGATTATTGTGAACAGAAACTCATTGTCCTATATGGATGACTTGTTTGACTAATTGCAAGGAGTCATGGTGTTTTTGGAAATGGATTTGATATCAGATTACCACTACTCGAAAAAAGGGACATTCCTAATATGGCTTTTTGAGCAAGATATGAGCATTATAAATGTGTAATGATACCGTTTGGATTGACTAATGCCCTTACAGTGTTTATGGAGTGATGAAGTGGATGTTCATTGACTACTCAGTTAGGTTCATGGTGGTTTGTATTGATGACATTTTGTTTTACTCTCAAAATAAAAAGGATCATATAGAGCATTTCAGACTAGTATAAAGAGTATTTAGACAACAACGATTGTTTGCAAAGTGATCCAAGTAGGACTTCAAGTAATTAGAATGTAGCTTGTTAACATGAGTTGTGTGGTTCAATGTGAAGTCTATCAGTTAGTTGAGACAAGTCCTTCATAAGTCATGAAGTGAAGGTGATTCCTAGATAACTAAGTCAAGTGAACATTGGAGTATATCTTCATGAAGAAAGTTGCGGAGTAAGGAAATATTGTTGGTATTGATTCAGTGGTCTTAACGAAGAGTTGAGAAGGCCACTTAGGAGACTGAGATGAGAATAAGACAAAGCTATCTAGAGTTATGGCCGAGTTTAGTTAAGGCCTTAAAGAACAGAAGTTAGAAGTGTGTGAGAACCTTAAGGATGGTAACTAACTGTATGCTTTGTTTGACGTGACTTTGTGTCCTTGAGTAGTTTGATAATTGCTTGTAGTGTACTGATGGTATGAATTACATGATGTTTGACTTAGTTGGTTGTTTCTTGTGGTGTACTAAGGGTATGATCTGCATGTCGTTGGGATCGTGTGAAAGATTTTAAGTAGTGGTATGAGTTTGTTTTTCGTATATCTCTGGAAGTGTTGGGACGAAACTTTCTTTAAGGGGGTAGAATGTAATGTTCGTGTTGGGATTACATAGCTTGTAAGTGATCTTGATTCTCGAATAAATAATAATAATTAATATTTGATTTTGAATTTAATTAATTATATTTTAAAAAGTTTTAAAATAAAAATTAATTAATAATTATTTTAGGGTAAAGGTTGTAGTAAAGGAGATTTTAGGGTGAAAAGTGAGATTTTCTTTAAAAATTAGCCGACTTTGCCGAGAGATATATACTTGCTTTGTATCTCTTCTTCATGAAGAATCCAAAGTGAAAAAATGAGAGATCAGAGAGAGGAAAAAGAGAGGAGGCTCGAGAGAGAGAATAAAAGAGGAAGAGGATTTTGTGAGTTTAATTTTAGTTTTGGTACAAAATCTTCTCTATCGGGTTTTAATCTCGAAGTATAAGCATGCTTTGGAACGTGGGTCTTAGGAAGTGAACAGAGACAAGGGGCACAGACAGGCTATCTGTCTTGGACAAGGTTTCACGTTGCGCGATAGTTAGTTGTTTCTTGGCTTTGAGATTCCGTCTTCGAGGTAAGTCGCCTAGACTTACTTAGTTACCAATTTTGATGTCTATTGGATGTGTAGATATGATGTGTAAAGCTTTATTTTGGGATTCGTCCCTGTATCTTATTATACATCTATGTGTGACTAAAACGATGATTTAATATATTATTAGATGATTGATACTTCGTATTTTATTCGATTTATGAAACTTTGGCATCTACCAGTATAACGATGCATATGGTATGATCGGGAATGGAAGGAGGGAAACATCCTTGGCTTAGTTGTAAGACAAGGAGAGCCACTTAAAAATTATAATAAATGTTTTGGCAAGTGCTCTAGTAGAGGCTTGATCACAGGTAAGAAGGTGAATTGTTCTGGTGCTGGGTGGTTCGGAGTAACGGTGGAGGCCGCCGACCACTACACCCCGTTCAGGCTGGAGAATTCCCCGATTGCTATGTAAATTGATATCGGTAGATAAGAATTGTTGTGAATTGTGGTTGATTTGATATTGAAGTGAAAAGTGAATGAGGTGATAGTAAAGTGAAATTATGTGCTATTATTAGTATGCATCATATGATTTTAAGTATTATTATGTGTGTTTTATGATTATTGTTGTGCGCTTGTCTGTTGTTGTGAATATACTTTATCTAAACTATTCTATTACTATTCTTATTATATAATTTAATAAATCGATTTTGTTGCTGCATATTGAGTTTACCATTTGGTGCATGTTAGAATTGCTAGGTAACCCTTCGGGGACTTGTTTTTTTTAGTTTTAGGTAAGGACAAGAGACATATGATGGAACCTCGACTATATGATGGTTTAACTCGTTGAAGGATGTGTCATTAGGTTTGGGTTGAGTTGAGTGATATGGTGGTTACTTATTTTGTATATTATTGTATAATAATTGGTTTTGGTTAAGGAAAGAGTAGTATGATGTCAATAAAAGGTTCATAAGTTGTATTGTAGTTTATGTCGATTGGGAAATCAGGCATGTTTTCCATACATTTTGATTTTATAAATACAAGTTGGATGTTTTCTTTGTATTTTCTCGTCGTGCCCAAGTTGTAAGATCCGAGTGAACTCGTTGTCAGGTTAGCTCATGTGGACCCATGTGTGGTCAACTACCGAGTAGTGCCCCGGTGTAAAGACGGGGTGTTACAATAGCATTGAAAAAAGATCTCGTCTTTTCACTAATATATTATGAGCCGTTGTCGCAGACAATGGTGGATGGGATGCCAAAATATGCTCAAGATGTTGCGCTTAATAAAGGATATAACTTGAAGGTCATGTGTGATTTCCGTATTCTCCATCGTGAGGGTAACGTAACACTATTTCCACTTCTCTTTCCTTGACATACCTTGCGTATAAACCTTAGGACATCCACTTGAACAAAATGTTATCTCTAACCACGAAAGTAGATATTCACACCTTAAGTTGTCGAGCAACTTCTTTATCATATGGTAAGAATCCGCCTTCTATCCATCTCATGAAAGGTGTTACCCATGATGGTGATGTGTTATCTTCCCGAACTTATAACATGTCAGCGTCTTTGTTGATTGAAAATGTGTTCAAATGTAGGAAAGGAATTTTTTTTGTACTCCTTGGGTCGATAGCTGCGTCAGCTTATGTATTGGCCGGCATCATGAGGAATTGATCGGTCAAATCCTACCCGTAAGTATACAAGATCGGTTGTAATACCAAGGTGTCGAACTCTAGTACTAAGTAGTACCAATTGTAGTCAAATTAGTAGACTAAGTAATTAAGAAAATATTGAGATGTGATTTTAGCTATCAAATTACTTATGAGAAAGCAAACAAGCAAATATGAGAAAATCAATAGAGAAAAGCTTCTAAGATCAAGGATACCCACAAAAACGATTTGGTAGATTCTAAAATATGATTGCACAATCTTAATTTTGACTTTGTTTGAAGGCAATTGCCTAATGTATCCACTAAATTATTTCGAATGTTGACAAGCGTATCTAGACTCAATTAAACATCCACTTTTGTGACTTGCTAGACCTTTAAGCACTTAAAATTTAAGATCAAATTGACTCACCATCTGCTTTCGTGACTTGCAAAACCAACCTAAAGAATTGTATTACAATTGTTGTTTCACAAGAGAATTCAAAATACTTTCGTAATAGAGAAAACTCTGGTTCAAATCCTAGGGTTCCAAAAGGAAAAAGTACCTTTCAATCTCAATTCACTGTCTGACTACTTATCAAAGTTATTACCTTTTAGTCTCAAACTTTAACAAGTTCAAATTCATACAAGTTACTATGGCAATTAGCATCTAGGATTGAATGAAACTAAGGTTTAAACAATAGATTGTGAAATTTAATACATTTGTCTACCTAACATTGTTGGGTTCACCCCAATCTTAGAATTTAGAACTTATCTAGACATGGAGAAGAAAGAAATTAAATTAATAATGAGAATAAACATACCGGATTGAAGAAACAAGAAAACTTGACTAAGATCCAACAAACCAAACTCAAAATTCACAAGAGTCTTCAAATCTCCAACTAGAAACTCTAAGTTGTGTTCAAAGTAATATGTAATTGATAAAATCTAGAACTCTTTATCCAAATGAAAAAAGAAAGTATTTAGACTAAGACTAGGGTTGAAAGAGGCGGCCCAAGGACCGACATAATGGAGCGCACGATCACCGGCGTACATCGTGCGACATAGGCACACGACCCACAACGTGCATGACCTATAACTGAAGGACGCATGATCGTGCACTAGAATATGCACAACCCATTCATTTTATTGAGAAAAAACACATGATTGTGCGCCAAGTTATGCACGACCTTGCACGTGTTTTGGGCTTTGTCGTAAATTCCGAACTTTTAGATCACCGCACATATGATCGTGTACCTTAGTGCTCGACCATGGCAAGGATCATTTGGTTTCTTCATTTTGGCTCTTGAATGGTTTTTTTTCCATCTTGTTGCCTTCTCGACTGAGGTCTCAATTCTGCCATGTCTCCAAATGCGTCCAAATAAAGCTCGAACTTCTCCAAAGTACCTGAAAACATAAAGATCACATGTAGACATCTAAAATGAAAACAAGACGAAAAGTACTAGAAAATACGAGACAAATGCATAAAACATATCAAACTAAAGTCTTAAATACATGACCTAAACTGCATAAAATAAATGTGATGAAGGACCTTGTTGGTGAAGCGGGTCAAGGCAATCTGAGGTTGACCCGAGCAAAAACTTCAAGAGAGGGTGGCGGAAATTGTTCTTCTTTGTGGTGTCTTTGGTAGATGATGATTGACGATTTGCTTTTGTGAAATGGAGGATGGAATCTGATGGTTAGGGCTGGATATGAACAAGCCTTCAAAATGATATGACTCACCTCTTGAAAACACGAACTACACGGATCGAAACTAGGATATGACTCACCTAGAACACCAGTATTGGATTGACGTGACTTACAATCCAATGGATCTAAACTGAAATTTGAAAGGAAAATGAAAGAGAAATTCGATTGCTAGAAGAAGGAGACAAGGGTTGGTATGTGTTTTCACCTATCTTGTCTAAGAGGGAAATGGGGCATCTAACAAGGAATTATCCTATCCACATGGGACACCTCTCACAAGATGACACAAGTTTTGAAAAAGTCACAAAAATATCCAAGGAAAATTACATAAAAAGCCCAAAGTTATGCCAAGAACCAAATAAGGCTCATGTTGCCGAAGGAGAGACCAACAAGAGACTCCGAGCTTCGTCTTTAGATTTGGCCGGCGCACTTTGGGTCATTTGGCCTCTTTTGAGACCGTCTTGCAAGGCTTGAGCTCTGGCATGGGTGATTCGACCCAAAAATGGCAAAGCGTCGGGCTTGGAACTTTGCACCATTCTTCTAGCAATCCAAGGAGTAAGTGACCCAAAAATTGCCATGGGCGTCCAAGGAGTAAGTGGCACAAGGACATGGAGACCACATCACACTCCACCACATCAGAATAAGGACCTATTGAAAAAGAAACCAAAGCCCTTTCCTTGACTTGGATGGGCAAGTTAGTATTCAACCAACAAAGAGGATAAGGCATGGGATGCGGTGTAGTAGAGATGGAAAAATGCTTGACTACCTCTTCATTAATAATATTGCAACATGAACCGAAGTCAATAATAACACCAAATAACTTGTCATTTATATTGCAACGAGTGTGGAAAATGACCTCATGTTGGCTAGGAGCCGTTGAGTTCTTGGTCATGAAGAGCGTTCGTTGCACAACAAAGCATTCACCTTCCTCTCTCATAGCATGAATCTCGGTTTCTTCATGGGTTTTAAGGCTTTCCTCCTCTTGTTCTTCCAGCCCCTCAAAATATTCATACTCCCCTTGTTCATTAAGAAGAACCCTCCTTTGGTTGAGGCAATCCCAAGCATAAGGGCCAATCCCGAGACACTTAAAGCACTTAAGGCCTCCCGCTCGGTTTTGACCCTCTAGCTTGGGGCGTTGGGAAGAATCTTCCTTGGGCTGTGGGGTGGGATCCTCAAGCCTCATTCCGGGCCTCCTTTGTGGGTTAGAGGCTTGTGTGGTCGTATGTGTGGACCACGGTTTCGAGTTGGAGCTCTGTTGGTGCCGTTGAGGAGTATTCTTATAAAGATGGTTGGTGTAGTGTAACATCTCGTCAATGTTGGTTACCCTAGAAAAGTGTTGCATACTATCAAGAGATTTAAGGTCATAATTCAAACCATGAATAAATTTAGAGATCACATACCCTTCACGAAACTGAACCACGGACCGAAACATGAGTTTGCACAACTCATTGTAGTACTCTTCGGGAGACCGGCTTCCTTGTCGTAGTTGCTCCAACTTATCATGTGTCCTCTCCTCATAATCATGAGGTACAAACCTCTCTTCTAGTTCTCTTTCGAGGGAATGCCGTGTCTAAATGGGAAGCTCACCCATACGACGCCTAGTCACCTTTAGTTGCACCCACCAATTGTAAGCAAGATCGGTGAAGTGGATGTTGGCAACGACGACTCATCTCTCATCATCATAGCCATGGTAGTCGAAGATGGACTCCATCTTGGCTATACAATCAAGGCATGAATTAGCTCCTAGAGTGTCGTACAAGGCTTGGATGTTGAGCTTGATGCCATGGTGTTTCTCCCTCCCTTGTTGGTGCTCCTCATGGTAGGCGAGCTGAGGTTCCCAAAGGGCAGGCTGCGATGGTGTGCCATGTTACCAAGGGGTGGGTTGGGGTGTGTCTTGCGCTGGCATCATGGCACTGCAGCCAGCCAAGCGTCGTGGCATCAATTGAGCCGTGCCCAAGGGGGTCGGCGATGGCACGAGCATGAAGCCATATGGATGTGTGCCATAATGCTTATTTCCTGCATAGTTAGTAGATCTAGGCAAATGAATATTATTAGGGTAAGTAGAAAATGGAGCAACATAGTCTTGTCTTACCCCGGTGGATGGAACATAAGGCGGAATGAAGGGTGTCTATGAATAGGTCCCTTCGGACACTTGTGGCAAGTGGGAGGTGGATCCTTCTTCCAAATGGATGGCACGGCTCGTGGAAAGGAGGAGTTTTTTTGTGCGCCCTCCAAGGCCAAAGGATTTCCACGGTTGACACTTAGGCCAAAAGGTGATTGGGCCCACCCTTCGGATATTTGCATTCGAAGCTCCAAAGCTTCAAGTCTTGAAGTTATGGGTTGCATTGAGTCTCGGATGGATTGATTGACGAATTGGTGAAGGAATTGTTGGAATGTCATCATCAAAGCCTACATAGATGCTTGAGTAAGAGCCAGATTAGAGTCTCGACGATCATCCCCATCTTGCCCTGTGTCTGACATGCTTATAAGCACTCAACAAACAAGATTATCCCACAAATCACAAGTAATAGAGTACCAAACACTAAGTATCAAGTTTCCATTCCTGAACCCGATACCTTCATTCCCCAAACCCATTTACTAAATGCGCCCTAAATGCATACATAAAAGTTAACAATTTATGCCTAGTCTTCGCATCCACCATTGCATCGATATAAGGCAAAGGGAATTGATATATAAGGCATGCCTTATTTAAGTTAGTAAAGTTGATGCATACACGCCACTTCCCATTCTTTTTCTTTATGAAGGCCACATTGGCTAACCAATCAAGATACTTAACTTCTCTTATTTTACCAGATTCGAATAAAGATCTTACCTCATCATTAATTACTTTGTTGCACTCAATTGCGAACTTACGTCTTTTCTGTTTAACTAGTGGCATCTTGTTGTCGACATTGATTACATGTGTGATGATACTAGGATAGATGCCCACCATGTCTTCATTAGCCCAGGGAAGTAGTCAACAATAGGATCGTAAGAAGACAACGAGTTGCCCTTGTATCTTTGGTGACAAATCTGCGCCAATTCAAATATTTCGGGTCAGATTCTCAAGATCCAGTTGTACTTCCTCCATCTCCGGGACTTCTGATTTAGTATAATAAGTTGGTGTCTTACAGAAATGGCTATAACAGAAATGGCTATAACAGAGTTTCTGTTATTCGTATTAACAGCTACTCTAGGAGGAATGTTTTTATGCGCTGCTAACGATTTAATAACTATCTTTGTAGCTCCAGAATGTTTCAGTTTATGCTCCTACCTATTATCTGGATATACCAAGAAAGATGTACGGTCTAATGAGGCTACTACGAAATATTTACTCATGGGTGGGCAATTCAAATATTTCGGGTCAGATGCTCAAGATCCAGTTGTACTTCCTCCATCTCCGGGACTTCTGATTTAGTATAATAAGTTGGTGTCTTACTATCCTGTAATTGTTATATTGACGACTTCTTTTCTTGGGCGGTTTTGGTGTAGCTTGAGGTAGTGGCTCGCATAGTTATAGAGTAACATTCTCTCTAGCCACTTTTTGCTCCCCAGGGCGAGGGGAATTTGACTCGTTGATGGTATGTTGAAGGGATGGCTCATGCCATGTATCCAGGGCTTGTCCAAAATTACATTGAAAGGTGACGGACAATATAGGACCAAGAATTTTACCTAGGAATTTACTCCTCGGGCAATGGTAGGAAGGGTGATTTCTCCTATCGTATTTTGTACTTCCCCACTAAATCCAACCTAAGTGGTTGATTTCTTGACGATGTCATTGAGTTCCATCTCTAATATATATAAGGCATCCAACACCAACAAATTAGTTGAACTTCTATTATCAGTAAATATGTGTTTCACCGAGTAATTTGCAATAGTTAAAGAGATAATAAAACAACCATGGTGTATTTCGTCATCTTTCACATCGTCAAAGGTGATGGGCCTGACATCGTGGTCCCTCCATATCTTAACCCATGATCCTTCGGTTCTGCTCTCTTGGGCACACCTTTTCGTTGCCAAGTAAGTAACTTTGCAAACTTCGGACCATCCTAAAATCATGTTTATAACACATGTATGCTTTGGAGGATGGGCACGACTTGTTTTACCTTTATCCTAGTCAAGTTGTTCACGCTCTCTTTCTGAAATAAGGTCTCTTAGATACCCTTTTTTAAGTAAGTGGTTGACTTCTTTCCTTAAGGCAATACATTCGTCGGTCATGTGCCTGTAATCAAAGTGAAAATCGTACCATTTTCATGTATCCTTACTACGCAATGGGGCCTTGCTCTTTTGATACCACTTTATGACATCTCCCATCTTGCTTAAAGTCTTGTCGACCTCAATAGCATTAACATTTAAATATTAATGTGACAACTTAGGAGGGAGGCTTGGGTCACCGCTCCATTCCTACATGCGCAGTGTTGCAACATTTACGGTCTGATCTAGAACAAGCGCATGGGGGTAGTGATACGCGATCACGTCATATTACTCCTCGTTGACCAAGTATATGACCTCACAGGATCCCGATCTTGCCTAGTAAACCTTGTTTCGAACAAAATTCACTCTTAACTGATTGCTTTTGGAACAAGTTATGAAAATCTCAATATTGAATGTTAAAGAACGAATGGAATCTGAATCACTATGATAATTCAAATAGATAGTTCAATTGAATTGACTCCAACGCTAAATTCAATTGATTAACTTGTTGATCTTTAACAATCAAACAATTCAAGACCTAAACTAAATGAATAACTTAATGAAACACATCAGATTCTTGATGAATGAACATGAGAGACAGAAGATCGATTGTTGAATATTATGCTTGAACACAATGTTGTTTTGGTGGCTGAAGAGCAAAGATTAAACCATAGGGGTTTAATCTCACTTAGGCTGATTTTTATTGAGTGAAATAACAAGTTATTTAAAGGGAATACTGATGTCCGTGTTTTTAGCATTGTTTTTGTGTGTTTTTCTAGGTTGTTTAGTCTTCTTTAGTTGTGTTTTTGTGTGTGTTTTATGTCTTTTTAGTATAGTTTGCATATTTTGTGATTAGTATGGAAACTACACTAGTTTTATGTTTTTGTGTAGGTTTTGAGGCGGGTTTGGATGCATTTGAGGATATTAAAAGAGAGAATCAAGCTAAGAGGAGGAAGAGAAGAAAGGCAATAGAAGAAATCCCCAAGGAGTCCAAGAAGAGGTGAAGAATAGCAAGAGAAAAGGTCAAAATCAGGCTCGATATCGACCTTCACTAGGTCGTCACCGAGGCATTCAAGTGTAATTTCCAGTGTCCTACCGACCTTGACAGGGTCGTTACCGAGGTCCCCGTGTCGGTAGGATGTGACCGACTTAGTGCATTAAATGCTATTATTCCGAGATCTTTTATCTTTATTAGTTTTTATCTTTAAGGAAACTTTGTAGATAGATGTTTTAGTATAAATACCCTTGTTTGGACAAGTTTTGGACATCTATCTCTCCTTAGTTTTAGTTTTCACGCACGGTTTTAGGGATTGAAAGACAAGGTTGTTGCTTGGAGCACAAGGAAGAGAATTGTTTGAGTTTTCTTATGTTCTAAGTTGTGTTCTAAGACAAATTTGTGCTTGAATTCATGTAAGCTTTTAGTTTAATTCAAGTTATGTTTTCTTTCAATTACTTTGTTTGTTTTACTTCAATCATGAGTGAGTAGTCTCTTATTCTAGGTTTAGGTTTGAAACCCAACCTAGTTGTGCATGAATGATGATATGATTGAATGAATCGAACGCCTTTTACCTATTTTTCTACTTGTTTGTGCAAAAGCTTTGACGAAAGTTGGATTATTTCGTGTTTATGACTTGATCGAAAGAGCAAGTTATAAACTTGAATAGTGATAAAGTTTGATAACGAAAGTTGAAAACTTTGGATCAAAGTAAGTAGATGAAGTGAATTGATTTATGAAAGTTGATTGATTTGCTTGTTTATTCAACGAAAGTTGATAACTTTATGTTAAAGGCATGATTTTTATGATTCATATTGTTGAAATTGCATGATTATGTTGTGGTGGACCCTTATCCTAGATAGTTCTCTTACTTGTGAGTCGAGTTTTAAAATCCAATTACCTCGTTACTGAGCTTCCTAAGTCGGTACCGAGCTGTAGATTTTCTGCTTGTTTCGTTGTTTACTTAGTTTTTCGTCTTCATTTGCACCCCATTATTGACCCTGACAAGGTCGGTACCGACCCTCTTCAGTGCATTTGTTTGCCTTGTTTTGTTCTTGTTTTGCCTTGCTTCTTGTGGACGATCCTGACTTCGCTATACACAACGAGATCTTGACTATAAATTTATTTGTTGTCAAGTAAATCCCTCTCAACAAATTGGCGTCGTTGTCGGGGAAGCGATAGCTCTATGTTTAGTTGCTTTTAGGGTTTGGGAATAGCTCAGCCCTATTTTTGTTTCTGATTTGTTTGCTTTTGTTTGTGTTCTCAGTTTTATGCAACAAGGAAGACGTAGGCTTACTCTTAACACTCCCTTATACTATTTTGAGCTTGAGCGTACTCTTCATCACAGAAGGAGAGAGAACCAAGCAATGAAGACTCATGAACAACAGATAGTCGATCTCCGAGCTCAGATGGAGCAGCTCCAAGCTGATAGAGACAATGTTGCTACTTTGGCTGCATGAGAACAAGAGAATGCTATTCGTTTGCAAGAGCAGTTAAATGTTATTCCAAAGAATGTCAAGTGGCACATGCACCCAAAATTGAGGGTGCTTGAATCAGCAATTGTTCTCCCTGAGATAGAGAAATCCTTTGAGATCAAATCTCAATTTATATCCTTGATCAAAAGGGTTCAGTTTGAAGGGAAACCCACTGGTGTCCAATGGAGCATATTAGAAATTTTACTGATGTATGAGATACTATTGATGCTGATGGTGTCTCTTTAGAATATGGTCAATTGAAAGCTTTCAAGTGGTCCCTTACATGAAAGGCCCTAAGCTGGTTAGAGAGCCTACCTCCTAGGTCGGTTAGGACGTGGAGAGCTTTGCATGACTTATTCATGACAAAGTTCTTCCCACCTGCCAAAACTACGGAGTTCAGGAAACGCATCACCTCCTACCACCAGCTGCCTAATGAGACCTTTGTGGAGACATGGGAAAGATTCAAGGAGATGCTTAGACAGTGCCCTGCCCATGGGCAACCACAATATGTCCTCCAAGAGATCTTCTTCCAATGCATCAATGCTGAAACGAAGAACCGCATCAACCTGCACACCGATTGCGGTTTATTGAGATGGATCCCGAAGATGCATGGGCATTGCTTGACGAACTCACCAATTATGATGCCATGTATGGGACACACAAGACGCCCCAACCTCAAAGGAGACTCTAGAATCCAAACTCGAATATTGATCCGGATGCGAAAGTCCAATTCACGCAGGATGAAATCAATCGGCTTAAGAAACAAGTAAGTTTTCTGAAAAACCTCTCAACCTTGTCAAGAATGTGGCTCTCAAGCCCATAATACTTCTGCTTGCACTAACATTGAGCATGTTAGAGCCGCTGAGATCTATGCTGATGCTAATTACATGAGAGGTCAATACAAAAATCCGCCTAATAACTATGACAGGAACAACAACTATCTCGCTTGGGGAAGTTACAACCAAGGTCAAGGCCATGCACCTTCACCACAAGAGAGAAAGCCCGCCCCTTATAGGCCTCCAGGCTATCAAGAGACGCCGTCTTGAGTACAAGGACTTCATGAAGGAATAAACGGCATTAACAACAAGATTGATGGAGTCCGTGCTGACCTAAACCAGCAAATGAAACAGTGGGGAGAGCTAGAGACATGGAAGAAGAGTGTTAATTCCTAATTAGGCCAACTAGCTGCACAGATTCCCCGACCTCAAGGGTAATTATCGGGCCGTCCCAAGGAAAACACTAGAGGACAAATTGCAGCAATGCACCTTAGGAGCGGAAAGAAGTTGTCGGATCGTGCTGAGACCAAGAAAAACGAGGACAACGGTGAAGACGACGCCCCAGTTGACATTGTTTCCGACCCCCCCCCCCAGGGTCGATAACAACCCTACCAGCCCAGGTAAGTCTTCGAAACCGACGCCTTCTCTCAGTAACAAGGTTGATAACGACCCTCCAAGGGTCGGTACTGACCCTTCTCCAGCACCAACCGACCCCCTTGTCAATTCGGTAATGCAACGACTCGAGCCTGTGATGGTTCCGAGTCCGACGAAGACTCTTCCCTTCCCATCTAAGAAGTCTAAGGACTCTACAGAAGGGAAGTTCAAGCGTTTTGTAAAGGTTCTTCAGGGCTTAAATATTTCCATACCATTCGTTGAGGCCCTAAGCGAAATGCCAACTTACACCAAATTTTTGAAAGAAATCTTGAGCAGGAAGAGGTCTATATCCGAGCTAACTGAAGAGGTCCGATCTGTAAAGCTGATGGCAAAACTCAGAGATCCAGGTAAGTTTGCTATCACTATAGGTATTGGAGCTCATCATTTCAAAGCTTTATGTGATCTAGGTGCCAACGCGAGTCTTTTGCCGCTCTCTATTTAGTCCAAGGCCAATATAGGACCATTGGAACCTGTCAACATGAATCTTTACATGGCAAACGGATCTTGCGTGCAAGCAACTGGAGTCGTTGATGATGTTCTTGTCCAAGTGGGCAAATTCTTTGTCCCCAACGACTTCATCGTAATGGAGATGCCTGAGGATCCTGTGGTGCCTATCATACTTGGTAGGCCGTTCCTAGCTACGGCCGGAGCACGGATTGATGTTAGGAAAGGACTCCTAACGATTGATATCGGGGAGGAAGTGGTTGAATTCTGCTTCAACTCCTCAATTGATGAGACCACGGCTGCAGAGATTAAGATGCTACAACCGAAGCCTGGTAATGCTGAGCCGGATGAGCACTTCACGCTAAATAAAGTTGCAGATCACATCATCAAGGAGTCTATCGACCCCCCATGGTCGTTAACGACCCTTTATCCATTGAAAAAAGATGATCACATATCCGTTACTAGGCCGGACATGCACGTTACCGAGGCATTTCATGTCCCAGCGGGGTCGATAACGACCCCCTTACCCTCGGTAGTGATGCCCTTTTTGAACAATCCAGGTGAGTCTTCTTGCTCTAATCCAATTAATTCCGGTTATGATCCTTTCTTTCAGTTTTTTCTACATCTCCTCCTATTATACATACTATGAAAGAGCCGAAGCCCCCTTGATTGGCAGACTTTACTAACCCTATTGTAGGAATACCAAGCATACTGATGGATGATAGAGGACCAAATTTCGTGAATAGGAGCTTCAATGTTTTTCCGGCTAAGTATGGGGTTTCTTATGATCCCTACAAATATGAAGACAAGCCACCTTAGGGAAAAGGTAAGTTCGTTGGGCTAACGACGTTAAAAATAGCGCTTACGGGAGGCAACCCGCTTTTTGTGTTTATTTCTTAGATCTTTTTGCTATCTTTCTTTTGACTTGTTTCTAGATTAGGTTTTAGATTTTCGGAATAGAATGCTTTGAATAAGTGATACAGGAGAAAAGGGACCAAAGTTGACCAAAAACGAAGATTTGGTGAAAATTACAGGTGGGTCGTTACCGACCCCCATAGGGTCGATATCGACCCCTCCAGATAAACCGAACACTCCAAAAACGCCCCCAGGTACGCTCCCTTAATACATTTTCTTTTCTTTCTTCTCACCCCTCCAAATACTCCTTTCGTTTTTCCACGGCCGAACTCCTTAGCCAAACCCCACGCCTTCTCCCTCGATCTTCTCACCGGCCTAATCCACTCGCACCGCCGCTGAACCACTGTCGCACCACACCACTGCCGAAAGCACGTTCCCCCCTGCATATTGACCCACGCAGCAAAACCGAGCCACACCCCGGTACTGAGCAAAATTTCCTTGTTCATTACCGAACCAAACTCCCTCGTTACCAAGCCAAACTTTCTATTTTCTTTCTAATTCAAATCTACGGTATGATTTCTCAACCTTCATCTTCTATTTTGAATTTCTTGAGCATACATAGTGATTTTTGGTTGATTTGCATATCTAGATCTAGATCTAGGTTGAAAAAATTTTAGCATAAAATTCTTCCCTCTTTTGCCTCGATTTGGTGTTGTGTATTGATGAATGATGCTTCTCCATGTTTAAGATTGAACTAGTTTCAATTTATAAGCATGAATTTGTTTGTTCTTGAGTTTTCTAGATCTACACCATGTTTTGGCTATTTTAGCATGTTTTTGGGATGTTTTTGGGATGGTTTTTGAGTAAGTATGGGGTTTGTGGTGTTTGATTTCTCTTGATTGTGTTAGAAACTTGCTAAAAATGATGCAATTATTGGGTATTGGATGGTTTGAAGTCGAAAATCTCGATTCAACCGAATTTTGGGCTGATTGCAGGATCGATATCGACCCCCATAGGGTCGGTACCGACCCTTGTGTTGCCCAGAAAATTCAAGGCCCTCGTTACCGACCCACATGGTTCGGTAACGACCTTGCAACTCGCATACTTCTTGATTTTTGCTTGCCTTGAATTGTATTTCTAGGATGTAATTTGAGTAATTCATGCTTGATTAATCACATTTTGATTGAGTACGCATGATTGCTTTGCTCACTTATAGATTTGGCATGCAAATATGAGAATCGGAGTGATTTTTAGCATGTGTTCTCACTTCAAGTATGGGGTCCTTTGGTTCTTGAATTTTGTGTGGAGAATTATCTTGGGAATTTTTTACTATGCAGGACTAAAATGGCCGGTTCAAGCAAAGCAAACAAGAAATCAAGCAAGAGGCCCTAGAAGCCTAGCCCTCCACCAGAGTTTACACTTGATTTCTACAATGATAGGGAGGAGGAAGTGTTCAACCATGTGATAAGCAAACCTCACAAGACGAGGTGGTTCTCTAAATCCCATGCCCAGTAACTCGACATTTGGAAGGATGTCAAGCAAGCTTTTCTCCACATTGGTGCCTACCATTTTCTCACCGCTAAAGAGCCACACTACCCCGTCCTCACGGCCGAATTCAATGCCACCCTCCATCTCAAGCTTGACAACCCAGAGAGACCGGGAAAAATCACATTCCGGCTTACAAATGAGCCCTATTCTCTTACTTTGCACGAGTTCAATATCCTCCTCGGTTTCCCTATCTCATAACATGGCTACAAGGCTCCAGATGACTTGAAGGTAGAAGAAACATGGAGGTATATCACGGGTAAAGATCTTGGCCAAGTCTGTGCGCTTCCGACTAAGGAAATCATCAACCCTATCTTTCGTATTATCTTGCGGATTTTAGGGTCCACCATTTGGGCAAAGACGGAGCTTTCACGAACGACAAGGAAGGAGGTGGGGTGCCTCCGCACGATGCTGTTCAAGGAGCCGCCATCTATGAATTTGGGGTACAAGTGATAGCTTCCATATAGGAGTAGCTTAGTTGCATGTTTTATATATGTTTTAGTTAGTTTTAGGTTAGTTTTTATGTAGTTTTTAGGTTTTTGTGTTATCGGGTATTATGCGCTGGTTTGCTCAGTTTTACAGGTTTTTAGGTTCAGGAGCAACAGCGGGGCGAGTACAGATTGACCATGGCGGTGGTGGACGAGCTAAGGAAAGATAGGTGTGCTAGGAGCATGGATAGAGAAGAGCTAAATCAAGAACAAAGCAAAGCCAAGCTTAAGCCAAAAGCTCGGGATGATCCCGAGCAAGTGAAGCCGCGCAATCTCAATTGGTGGCCAAGTGCGCGGGGAAGCAAAAGCGCGGCCGCGCATTTTGGGGCCGATCCCGCGCAATCGGGACTTTTCAGCGGACAAGAGTTTGGGCCGAGCTTTGGTTTTGGGCTTTGACATTTGGGTTTGTGGGCTTGTATTTTGGCCGAGTATATAATTTAAGATATAATGTGTGGGGTTATTTTTAGAGACATATAAATACTTTATGCTAGTTTATTTTCTCATAACTTTTAATCAACTTTTGGAGGCTAGGGTTTTTCTCTCTTGAGGCAGACTTTGAACCTTTGTAAGTTTGATTTTAATTCATTTATGCATTGCTAATTTCTCTTGTGTTTGGCTAGTTATTGAAGTCATGATTTGTATGTAGTTGTGAGGTTTGATTGATTCTCAACAAACTTGAATAGAAATTATTCCATGTGCTTAATTGAATCTAAACTAGGGTTTTATTAGATTAGCTACCTAATAGAATTTCTAGTTAAAACTGAATCTGATTAATTACCGGTCGGAGTTAATTTGATCAAGAGTATACTTTAATCAATTTAGTACCGGTTGGACAAGTTGGTTAAAGAAGGGAATAAATTCACAAGTCACTTAGATGTCTGGTTGCTCTAAGTTGTTTGTTTCTATTGATAACTTGAATCGTCATGTTGTTATTTAATTGAATCTAGAAGGTCTTCTAGGTTATTATTTAATTAGGGTTGTTAGACTGGTAGTTCTATCAACTATATATGAAGTTTGGATCTTAATCCTTAGTAGGGTCATTATCCACAGTAGATTATTCAAGTGAGAAGAGAATCAAGAGAATCGATGATCAACGAATCAATATCATGAGGGATCTAACTAGTTGAACACGTTTTTTTCTCATATATTCAAATCATCTTTTGCATTCATAGTTAGTTTTATTCTTGCATATTAGTTTAGATTAAACATTCCAAAAAAACCCCTTTTTAGTTACTTAGCACTTCAGCAATAACACAGTTACACGAGTCTTTGTGAGATCGACCCTTGCTTCCACTTTACTCAGGTTAGGAAGTTAGGTATTTCTTTGATAGTGCTTTTATAACGACGTAAAAGTGCTCATCAACGAGTGGCTACGGCATGTGGCGACGGTCGGGCCAAAGTGTGAAGAAGTCTACATCGGGGGCATGGTTACCCGGTTTGCTCGGGCATGCAAGCTTGATCTTTCTCGCCTCAACACAGGGACTTCACCTCAGTTGTTGGACTCCCACTATTGGTCATCCTCGGGTATTCTCAAGAGAATTGGCGGAGTGCTCATGACGACGGTTGAAGAGCAACAAGTAGAAGTGACCCCGGAAAAGCTTGAGCTTTTGTACCTTCCCAATTAGTACACGTCTTGGACTTCTCGGCCCTTTCCCTTCTCATTGGGTCCCGAGGCTGAGCTGTCGTTGAGGAGAAAAGCATCCCGGTTTCCAAGAGATGAAGAGATGCATGCTGCTGAGGTCGGTAACGAACCATATGGGTTCGGTACCGAGGGGATTGCGCACATGGATGGGCACGTTACCGAGCCATTAGAGCTCGGTATCACTCTGCACAACCTCGTTACCAACCCTTACAAGGTCAGTATCGACCTCCAGGGCTACAATGTTCACCATCGTAGTGACGGCTCCGGCTCCAACTCCAGCTCCAGCTCCATACCTCCTTCGTTGGTCAACGACATGGTTCAAAGGATGGATAGGCAGCAGATGGGTCAATATCAGATGTACGAGAGGATGACCCAATTACAAGAATCTTATGAGGCTCAGAGGTAGGTTGATGAGCAGCGCCATAGTGTGGCCGAGTCCCGTTGGAGGATAGTTGAGGACCGATAGGAGACAACCAACGAGCGTTGGCAGTCTACTGCGGAGTTTATGCGTAACTTGGAGAAGCGCTTTCCACCATTTGATTGATCCTCTCTTTCAAGAATGTTCAAGGATGTTTCCACCGCTTCAAAGTTTACTTTGTAAGTTCCTTTTCTTTTCCCTATTTCTTTACTTTTATCTTTCTTTTTTCTTATAGTAGGGACACTGTTAGGTTTGAAGCCTATGTAAGATTTTAGTTCATTAAAGTTGGTGTAGGGAGGGAAAAGAAAACTTTTGTGTAGGGAGGGAAAAGAAAACTCTTGTGTTTGTTTGTGTGTTTTTCATGTCTAGCTTTGATGTCTTTTGTTGGTTTAATTTGGTGTAGTTGCTTTCTTTCCTTAAGAAAAAAATTGAAAAATCACAAGAAGATTTTTAGGACAGATGGTACCCCTATCTTTAGTGTTCTATGATGGTAATTACTTGCATGATCATGTAAATCCGTTTAGCATGTTTTTGATGGTATAGCCCGATTCTTTCATGAAAATGTTTTTATGTGAAGTTTTGGCATGTGATGAAATTGAGCACATGTGACTTTTTAAGAATGAGTTTATTGCAATCCAACAAAAATTTGACCTTGTGAGCATATTTTAGCCTTGACTTTTTATTGTGCGATTTTACTCTCATATTTGCATATTATCTCTTGATTTTGATATGGTTATTTATTTCTTGAAGCCTATGTAAGATTTTAGTTCATTACCTGTGGAATTAGAAGATAGAGAACTTATTTTCATTAGCCTTATTATTTCCCTATCCACGTTTACATTATCCTTTCTTTTTGAAGCCATGCTTTTGAGCCTTAAAGCCTATTTTTAGCTCCACAAAAAAGTTTCCTAGCCGATGAAAGCTTGACCCTATTCGGGGATTAGGACTTAGTTGGGTTGGGATTTGTTTTGTTAGGTGTGATGTATTGGTTTGAAAAAGTGGGATGGGTGCTATAGGAGTCTCATTGTTGATGAAAAGTTGTAAAAAAGGGATTTTTGGCTTGCAAGAGAATGCACAAAGTAACAGCAAGGAAAGGAGGAACAAAAGAATAAATGCAGGCTCGTTATCGACCCTAGTAGGGTCAGTACCGACCTCCTCTTAGTACAAAAAAATCAGAAAATTCAGCATAAAATTCAAAAAAAAAGAGAAGAAAAAGTATGAATAAGTGCAAGTAAAGAAGAAAAGCCAAGAATTCCTTATATAAGCTTCATGAGACTTAGTTGAGATTTTTGGTTAATGAAAAAGGAGAGAGTGAGCTTAATGTTTAGAGAGTTTGGTATGTTTTTGAGAGTTTTGGTAAAGTTGTGTTGGAGAGTTTAGGAGTCTTGATTCCCGGATTTTTAGCACCACATAACCAAAATCTTTTCATGCCTTATTGTCATTACCAAGCCCCATTACAACCCGGACGAATGGAAGCTTCTATGAAGTTTTTCATTAGGCCTAAGTTCTCTTGATAATTTCGCTTGTTTTGACATCTTTGGTAGAGAGAATGGTAATATAAGTAACAATATCTATGAGTTTTCGCATATAGGATTGAGTTGAGAGTTGAGTAAAACACATATTCCTTGTGCGGTTGGATTGTGATTGCTTGTGTTCATTAGTCGCTTATATATGTGTGATTACGTTAAAACACATGAGAGTTGAGTAAAACACATATTCCTTGTCTAAATTTCACTTGTGCTGAAATTGCTTTTTGATAAGGGCTATTACTTGATAGATGTGTTAATGGTCTTGATTTATGTTTTGTCATTGCTTGAGCACAAGTAAGCTTAAGTATGGGGTATATCGATGTCTGTATTATTAACATTGTTTTTGTGTGTTTTTCTAGGTTGTTTAGTCTTGTTTAGTTGTGTTTTTGTGTGTGTTTTATGTCTTTTTAGTATAGCTTGCATATTTTGCGAAAACTACGGAAACTACGCTAGTTTTGTGTTTTTGTGTAGGTTTTGGGGCGGTTTTCGATGCATTTGAGGACATTAAAAGAGAGGAGAAAGATAAGAGGAGGAAGAGAAGAAAGGTAATAGAAGAAATCCCCAAGAAGTCTAAGAAGAGGTGAAGAATAACAAGAGAAAAGGTCAAAATCAGGCTCGATATCGACCTTCACTAGGTCGTTACCGAGGCATTAAAGTGTAATTTCCAGTGTCCTATCGAACCTGACGGGGTCGTTACCGAGGTCCCCGTGTCGATAGGATGTGACCGACTTAGTGCATTAAATGTTATTATTCCGAGATCTTTTATCTTTAGTAGTTTTTATCTTTAAGGAAACTTTTTAGATAGATGTTTTAGTATAAATACCCTTGTTTGAACAAATTTTGGACATCTATCTCTCCTTAGTTTTAGTTTTCACGCACGGTTTTAGGGATTGAAAGACAAGGTTGTTGCTTGGAGCACAAGGAAGAGAATTGTTTGAGTTTTCTTATGTTCTAAGTTGTGTTCTAAGACAAATTTGTGTTTGAAAGCTTTTAGTTTAATTCAAGTTATGTTTTCTTTCAATTACTTTGTTTGTTTTACTTAAATCATGAGTGAGTAGTCTCTTATTATAGGGTTGGGGTTAGAAACCCAACATAGTTGTGCATGAATGATGATATGATTGAATGAATTGGACGCATTTTATCTATTTTTCTACTTGTTTGTTTAAACGCTTTGACGAAAGTTGCAGTATTTCGTGTTTATGACTTGATCGAAAGAGCAAGTTATAAACTTGAATAGTGATAAATTTTGATAACGAAAGTTGAAAACTTTGGATCAAAGTAAGTAGATAAAGTGAATTGATTTATGATAGTTGATTGTTTTGCTTGTTTATTCAACGAAAGTTGATAACTTTATGTTAAAGGCATGATTTTTATGATTCATATTGTTGAAATTGCATGATTATGTTGTGGTGGACCCTTGTCCTAGATATTTCTCTTACTTGTGAGTCGAGTTTTAAAATCCATTTACCTCGTTACCGAGCTTCCTAGGTTGATACCGAGCTGCAAATTTTCTGTTTGTCTCGCTGTTTACTTAGTTTCACTTTCCCCACAAAAGTCCTTTCTACCCAAAAACTACTTGGGCGTCATTGATGAACATAAAAGGAATTCAATTTTTATGACTTCATCCTCTTCCTTGGTGGCCTCGGACGCCATTGATGAACATAATCAACAGATAGTATCAAGTCCTTGAAGTTATTCTTGAACTTGAATGTCCGATACATTGGAAAAGGTCTTGTTCTTGGCCTTCGAGACACCTTATTTGCAACCTTATTCTTCATGGTCTTTTGATTGCTATCATTCTCCTCCACTTGGCTGCAAATCGTCCTCTAATTGTGTCTGGATGTAGTGAACAAATCAGAAAAAGTAGACAAAGAACTGAATAAGATATTCATATACTCAGCTCCATAATCTAGGCCTTGTTTCACTTTCCCCACAAAAGTCCTTTCTACCCAAAAACTACTTTTAATACTCTTGAAATCCGTGCAACTCTCTCTACTTTTTACGTTTTTCAAAACACTAAAAATCACTTTTAACCCAAAAATCCATTTTCAACCAAAAGTGAAACAAAGCCAGATGGTAGTAAGTAAACACATATGTGATCAAACATCCAATAGAAGCAAGCAATGACGGAGTATGAGCACTCAACAGCAAACTGCAACATTCTTGAGTCAAATAATGTCCAAACTGGCTTAAATTTTGCAGAGGCTCTTCCAAGGTGGAATCACAAGTATCCACAAAATTTGGAGGCAATGGGACAATTATAGCCTGAGATTCATTGTTGACAAATTTTGGCTCATCGGGACATGTCAAGCTGTCTTGACTAGGCTCAACAAATGGAGGCTCCTGAAGACATTCATATTCTAATTCCTTACTCCCAAATGAGTCGTAAGACAAAGAAAATCAGCACTAGAATCATTGGTTGTGACCTGATCATCGCCGGAAACAAGTGACGGTTCGGTGCTAGAAAACACTATTACTGGTGGTGCTTCGGTAAAGGCTGTATGGGCATCCTCCTCCATGGCTATTGCAAATGAGTTCTCCTCATCCACTGGATGTGGATTTACTCTTCTAATTTGTAGTAAAAATTTTGATCAACTCTTACCAACTCATCGACATCATCTCTTAGTTGGCCCCTTAAGTATAACTGAAATGAAGGCTCCAAACCAGCCAAGAACCGTGGACATAAAATATGTGATGACGTTGGAATTCTAGCGAAGGTGGCTGATTCTTCAAGGTCCATGAAGAAAGCAAGTGGGGACCTAGTGCCTTGGTGGCAATTGTTGAGTATTGCCATACGTCTTGCATGCTCGGATGGGACAAACGCTCTACGCATAGCAAATCTCAATTCTGGCCAACTTTTGATGGGGCGACGTCCTTGATTACGACGGTAATGAACAACATCAACCCACCAATTATAAGCAACGCCTCGACGGAAGCGAGTGATCAATTGCATACATTGATCATCAAGATAACCATAATAGTCTAAATAAGCAGTAGTTTCTTCTTCCCAAGAAAAATAATTTTGATGATCAATAGCACCATAGAACAATTGAATTTCACTTGATTGAAGCATGATAATTTAGCAAGATAATTTACCAAATTTGAGATTGAATTTGAGGCTTCTCCTTGGGGAACAAGAAAAGACTCGGTTTTGCACTTTGAAAACAAGGTCTTCACGCGGCTGGATGACACTTATCTTGCACAACACACAACTCACAAAAGACTTCACTTTGTCCTTCAATCAATCAGCAAACAAACTTGGAAGGAACCCTAAGAGAACACAACAAACACAAGGCATGATGACTTGCGCGGCAAGGTGTTCGCGGTGGGCGATGGAGATTGAGTACTGCTGAGTCTTTTGAGCTTTTTGGGAGCCAAAAGATGTCCGTTTTCGACGGATTTTATATGCTCGGACTCGTTCGAAATCCTCTACAAGATTACGTAATTTGATTCCAGACATTACCTTCAAAAGTTTTTGTAAAAAGGCCAGAATTTTCGACAATAGTGCACAGTGAAACTTCTTTGCAAGGTTTGATGCAAGCAATGATGTTGTGTTGATGCAACCACTTTCTTCCGTCAATAATGGATTCAACAATGAGAATCAAAACCCGAAATCGTTGGGCTATGATATGAACTGATACGTGATCGCCTCGGATTACTCCTCGTTGACCAAGTATATGACCTCACAAGATCCTGATCTTGCCTAGTAAACCTTGTTTCGAACCAAATTCACTCTCAATTGATTGCTTGTGGAACAAGTTACGAAAATCTCAATATTGAATGTTGAAGAACGAATGGAATCTGAATCACTATGATAATTCAAATAGATATTTCAATTGAATTGGCTCCAACACTAAATTCAATTGATTAACTAGTTGATCTTTAACAATCAAACTAGAACTAAATTAGATGAATAACTTAATGAAACAAATTAGATTGTTGATGAATGAACACGAGAGAGAGAAGATCGATTACTGAATGTTATGCTTCAACACAATGTTGTTTTGGTGGCCCAATACTTAGGCTGATTTTTATTGAATTAAATAACAAGCTAATTAAAGGGAATACAAAATAATCTCCTTTAGAGAGCAAATAACAAGGTGGCCAGCCCTAGAGGGGTATGATGGACCTTTTTCTTGCCTCACAAGATAACCTAATATATTCCTAAAACTCCTATCTAAGTCCCCTAACCTTAATTAAATCGGATAGATAAATATATGACTTAATAGATAAGGAAACTATCCTAATAAACTCAAAAGATATTAATAAAAGTATAACCAAGATATTTCAGCCACTAACATAAGCCTATGACCGAAATTATCACTTATTAAAGTTCTAGCTAAAGATAAAATTAAAATATCAAAGATAAGATTCACGTAAGACTTGAACAGCTCTCAGTCAATCCCAATTTTTGGCTCTTTGCGGTTAGATTCTAAATTTGATGTAAACTACAAAGTTGTATAACTTCTAATTATCTTTACAACGCATATTGAACGGACTTGAGATCAATTTTCTAGCCTAAGTTATGACCAGTTTACTGAATATTGTTTTCCATTTGACGGGTTTCTTAACTTTCCAAATTTGTATGACTTCATCCTCTTCCTTGATGGCCTTGGATGCCATTGATGAACATAATCAACAAATAATATCAATTCCTTAAAGTTATTGAACATGAATGCCCGATACCTTGGAAAAGGTCTTGTTCTTGGCCTTCGAGACACCTTGTTTGCAACCTTATTCTTCATGGTCTTTTGATTGCTATCAAGTAGGGATTGTATGTTGCCTCTCATTTCCCATGTCGTCGCTCCGATCGGGATGATCCTAGTGACTTAGCTGAAAAAAAGTCATCTTCTTCAAAGTGAACATGTTTTAACGCCTTTGTCTGCACCTCATGAAATTTCGAGCAAGGGTACTTAATCAATTCACTAGAGTTTAGGGTTCCCTACGGAGATTCCCCTTCGAAATGTTTGTACTGCAATGCCGGCATCGTTACCCTCGATCGTGGCAAGTTCTTCATTGTACCTATTTAAACACTTTTTCATGGATTCACAAGATTTTTACACCAAGCGGTAAAGGTCGTTGGATCACTTCTTGGTATGTCGGCTACTTGCAAACCTAAGTCTAAAATTGTCAACCAATTCAGCAGAAGATGAAATAATACCAAGTGCTAAGTGCGAATGTCAATTCAGGGCCGGACCAGATAGGGTGTTTCCAAACCAACGACGCATCACAACTTCCTTCATTTCGAATGGAATTGTGCCTATGTTCATGCCTTGTTTAAAGGTCGCTATATGCTGGTATGGATCAGTTGTCCCTTCATACTTTGGTATATCAGGAATGTGACATATCTGCGAGATGTCAACTCCGGCGATAGCCGATATGAAAGGGCAATCAGTATTTCTGTCTCGCCTTTCGAAAGCTATTAGTTGAGGAGCCCCTAGGACCTGATTGATTGATCTTCAAGGTATTTAAGATGTTCTCTTAATGATATTACTTTTGCATCCTCTCTGACAGCGCGAAGTGAATTACTGTTTACCTGATACCCCATTACCTGTCTTCTCTCATTTCGCATAACCAAATCTGGGTAATCAAGGTTTAATTGGCGTGCATCACCATCGATGGATACTGAAACACGTGGGCAACTAGGTCCTGAGTGCACGTGTGACTAGATTTGTTCAGCTTCTAGGATTGAAGTAAATCCCTTTCACGAGTTAGAGATTCATTTTTTTCATAAACCTTTGTAAACCGACTACGAGCCTCTTTTTGCTCCTCCAAACCCTTTTGCCAGTTGTGCATAGAGACCCTCAGTTTGGCTATGACAACTAACTTTGAAGTGACTCCTTGTTCCTACACCGCACTTGGGTTACTAGGTTCTAGGGTTCGTTCAGTAGAGGTGTGGTATTGGTTATCAATGGGGAGTAGGTTCTATGGGATTAGGAGTATCATGGCTCTGTTTCTGGTTTTTAGGTCCTTTGGAAAGGCTATTGGATTCATTAGTCATGTTGATGGTGGGTAGGAATTGTAGTGTTTAATTGCTTCGTTTGGCTTAGGGCCCCATGGTGGGTGCCAATTATTTTGGGCGAAATTAGCACGTTAATATGTTATTCGCTAAAATGCGGGAAACTTAGTCACACACCAAATCAAACACATAAACACATTAATACGATAAGATAATAGTAAGATATAAAAGATAAAAATTAACTGGAGAATGAATGATAATATTGTTTACTATCACAAGAAATAACTAGAATAGCTTAGTCACATATCCGCGAGATGTCAACTCCGGCGATAGCCGATATGAAAGGGAAATCGGTATTTCTGTCTCGCCTTTCGAAAGCTATTAGTTGAGGAGCCCGTAGGACTTGATTGATTAGGCTTCAAGGTATTTAAGATGTTCTCTTAATGATATTACTTTGTCATCCTCTCTGACAACGCAAAGTGAATTGTTCTTTACCTGATACCCCATTACTTGTCTTCTCTCATTTGGCATAACCAAATTTGGGTAATCAAGGTTTAATTGTCGTGCATCACCATCGATGGATACTGAAAACCGTGGGCAACTAGGTCCCGAGTGCACGTGTGACTAGATTTGGTCGGTTTCTAGGATTGAAGCAAATCCCTTTCACGAGTTAGAGATTCATTTTTTTCATAAACCTTTGTAAACCGACTATGAGCCTCTTTTTGCTCCTCCAAACCCTTTTGCCAATTGTGCATAGAGGCCATCAGTCTGGCTATGACAACTAACTTTGAAGTGACTCCTTGTTACTACACCGCGCTTGGGTTACTAGGTTCTAGGGTTCGTTCAGTAGAGGTGTGGTCTTGGTTATCAATGGGGAGTAGGTTCTATGGGATTAGGAGTATCATGGCTCTCTTTCTGGTTTTTAGGTCCTTTGGAAAGGCTATTGGATTCATTAGTCATGTTGATGGTGGGTAGGAACTGTAGTGTTTAATTGCTTTGTTTGGCTTAGGGCCCCATGGTGGGTGCCAATTGTTTTAGGCGAAATTAACACGTTAATACGTTATTCGCTAAAATGCGGAAAGCTTAGTCACACACCAAATCAAACACATAAACACATTAATACGATAAGATAATAGTAAGATACAAAAGATAAAAATTAACTGGAGCATGAATGATAATATTGTTTACTATCCCAAGAAATAACCAGAATAGCAATTGAATACAAAGAATGATTAATCTGTGATGATTGAAAAAACAACTAAATGAGAGTCCGGGTCAATCGGGTAAACAAGATGTGAAAGAGTGAAATTCTTGAGAGTAAGTGCGATAAATGTCATATGGCCTCTCCTCTTTTCCGATTTCCCTTTTATATTGCCTTCCAGGATAGGCGTTTCTCCCTCTCCTCCACTCTTTCGGAGATTTTGCCCCTCCTTAACTCTTCCAACGTTCACCTCCGTCTTTCTTGCCCACAAGCAAAGTCGTTACACACTTGATTACTTCCTTCCGGATACTATCACAAATTACGAATGCGGTCCAATTCCTTAGGGCCCAACAACCATCACCTTCCTCTCTCGCTCTCAAATTATCGTTGGAAACCGCACATAAAACTTGCACAGTCGTTCCCCTGTTTTCCGACCAACAGCCGACTTGCTCCGCTCCTCAGACAGCCGACTCCCGTGTCCACCTTCTCGGTCAACACCGTCGTCTTAATCCATTACTGTTGTCGTCAGTAACCTCCAAGGGCATTATCGCTACAACATGTTAAAAAAGTAAGAGTTTAATTTTCACCAAATTAAATCAATTTAATTACTTGAGTAGGGTTGAACTGATTCTATCATGGTCAACTTGCAAGATGAATTGAGGTATCATTTCCATGTAGCTAGCTAGACTAACATTACATGTGATATGGACAACACATTATTTGTTTCCATTATTGCAAAGTCTCAAATCTCACTTTCGCGTGTTTGTATGCTTATTGAAACTTGAGGGGTAAGTGGGTTTTCATTCGTCTGAACGGTTTGAATTGGGTTGGAAACATTCCAATTATGAGCTGGATGGACCGTCTACTAGAAATGAAAAAAGGGAGTTGACGGTTGAAGGGTTGATCAAGACCACTCCGATTACGCGCGCGTTGAATATTATACGCAATCTGTGTAGTCTATCGATAGCTTTTTATTGACTTTTCTTTTGGAAAAAGATTTGCTATTAATAAATAAAAATATTAGTAGTAATTTATTACTCATAAAATGTATAATTTTTTAATTAATATAAATAATTAAATTTAATGTTGAGAATGAAGATATATTATTAAGATAAAATAATTATATTTTTTTCCTTGATGATATTTTATAGATATTTAATTTTAAAAAGAAGATAAATATGAATAAAAAACTTTATATATTCAAATATGGAAGAGATAAGAATTTAAAAAATAATAGTTAACTTAATAATAAGATATAATAAAATATGAACGATAAAGATAATTTATTATATAAAATATTTAAAATTTAATTTATTTAATTTAAAATGGGATCAAATTCACTTTGTGGCTCGATAAAGTAAAGATTAGATAAGATTAAATATTGTATTATTCATATTTTATTACTTTCCATGTACGCAAATTTAGAGATTATCAAATATTTCAATATATCTATTAAATATTTTATTATCTATTTTTATTAATTTTAACATTATAAATATTTATGATTAATTTTTAATTATAAAAGATAGTCAATATATATCTATAAATAAATTTTTCAAAAGATATATGCTAAAAAATTTATATTTATTTTAAATATTTTTATCATTAATTTGTAAATACTTGTATAATGAAGCTTTCAAAAGATATTGTTATACTAAATAGATATTTGTTTGATGTTAGAGATAAATTTAATAGTTAAAAAAGAATTTAATAGAAAGAAGTTATAATAATAGAAATAAAAATTAATTTTTTAAGTGTGAGGTGGGGACAGAATCGTTCTGATGGCTCGAAAAGGTACAACTTTAATATATAGTTATAGATAAAAAAACATGTACATTGTATAAAAAATATAAATAAAAATAAATTATTATCAAAAATTTAACCGATTAAAATATAATAAATAGTTTAAATTGATAAAATATTCTATACAAATTCAATACATTAAGATAAAATAAAGAATAAACTCAAATATATATATAATCAATAAACGGATGAAATAGGTTGGGTGGTTGTGCGGGTGATGGATCGACCCTTCACCCACATCCGACCAGCCTTTTATTTAATTTGTCCTTTATCCATCCATCACTCGACTTAGATCGAGTTTTTATCCGTATATTTAGATCGAGTGTGCGGAGGGATTAAACATCCACAAATAATTTCCATCCCTATATACCGATATAACCTTTCGCCCCATGATTGACTTATTGCTTATGCACCGGAGTTCAAGTATTATAGGAGCAGGTCTCAACATTTATACTAGGCTTGTTTAGTCTCAAACTAAAATTCCAATAAGTAATAAGTTAAATGGGGTGCGAAATCGAGGTTATATCAGTTTATTTATTTTTAAATTTGATAAAAGGTTAGATCCACTTTTTTACTCAAAAATTTAAATTAATTGATAGAAATAATTTGACATCTTATATATAAGAGGTCAAATTATAGTTAATTTTTACACTTTGTTTTCAATGTAGGAATATCTACCACAGTTCGATCTCCACATTAGGGGTGTTCTTCGATATTTGAGAATGAATATCCGTGACTAATAGCATTAATATCATATATAATGTGTTTTGGGCAGATTTAACACGTAAACGCATTATCTGGTATAATGAGGGAACTCTAGTCAAAAACCAGTTTAAAAACGTTAATTCGCAAATAATAAGGGATTCACAATAAAAATAGCAAATGAACTAGTAAACAAGTAGAGAAAGAAATTTGAATTCAGAATAGTGAAATAAGATTGCAATTGTACTGTTGTGAGTTACTCCTTATGATTCAGGATACCAATGGTAAGTCGTAGATACGTTAATTGATAAAACAATAGATATCGAAATAAATAGACAAAAATTTAAGATAACGATGATAAACTTCACTATGATTCCATTCAGACGTTGAAGGAAAATTGAGGGGTACGCTAGAGAGAAGATGAAGAGCAAAATAACTTTTGAGATTGTGGATGAATAATCGAAGAAAAAAAATACAATTGTATGTAGATTGTTTTGTCGTCAAGAGAGAGCGTGAGAGAGAGAGAGCCCCTTTGTTATTGTTCCTCTTCCCCTTTTATAGGCTCACCTTCTGGTCATTATGAGTATCAATCCCGAGAATCTCGCCTTGTTATTAGTGTCTTCCAACGGCTAGTTTGACCAGTTACCACTTCTGTTAAATCGTCAACACGTTAGGCATTTAAGGCGTCCGTGACAGTTAATGTGTTTCAACAGCTCTTTTATGCTCCTTGATTCCTCCATGCAATTTAATGTCTCATTAATAATAAATAATGTCTTTAATTGCTTCTGATGATCTTTTCATATCTTCGTGGTCTCACCTCATAATTTAGCTTGATATTTTAGGGCCCAACATCATGTACATCCTATGCATTCATAAATGTATAATTAATATGAATAAGGAATAGTAGTGAAAAAGTTGCACGTTGAAACTTTTTCTGCGAGACACTAGTCTCAACCCGATCAAGTTAGTCCAATTAGTGGCAAGAGTTGAGATCAAATGAAAACATATCTTATGGTGTAAAATGAGAGCAAATGTGGAGCGTCGGATTTTTGGGATCAAGGGTGTAGATGAGGCGTGTCCTTAATGAGGTTTTTTTAATCAGAGGAGTAATTTCGTCATTTGTCCCCAAAATAAAACCCTTCCTTTCCTCTTTCTCCTTCTTCCCTGGGAGCTTTTTCGTTTATTCCCCCCATTGTTGGCTTTCAATTGTGTTCTTCCTCCTCCATTTTCATGTTTGAATTCGATTTAGTAGTTAATTTTGACTTAGTTTGAGTTGCTTCTAAGTACTTTTTTTGTTTTCTTAAGGTTTGAATGTTTAATTTAGGAGTTTTTTCAAATTTGGGTTTATGAATTAGCTTTTCGATTCGAGACTTATTTTACCATGAATTGTATAGATTAGACAATGTTATTATGTTATTTCATTCAATACCTTGTCATTCTACTAATTTTGTTTGTGATTTCACCATGATTAAATCCAATTCGAGATTCAATTTTATTCGCTTTGTATGAACCGTCACTTGTATTTTTATGAACCGCGGATTAAGATATGACTTTTAGTTATCATTTTTGGTATTTTGTTACCCTGATCGAAGTGCATGAAATTGAGAATATTTTTGTGTTTATATACATGTTTTTAATTATTTAAGGCTTCAATATTTTGTGATATGATGCAAGAAAGTAAAATCTTCTTGTTCTTAGTTATTTTAGGCCTTTTAAGTCAAATTTATGAAGTGTGCAAACCAAGTGATTGATAAATTGATAATTTTAATAGAAACTATTGTAGAATTAATTTTTGAACAAGAGAGTTTTCGCATTTATAAGGTTTTGAAAATTAGATTTGTCTTTTAAGAAAATTAAAGGGTTAATAAACTAAAAGATACATACACTAGTACAAAAAACCTATTTTATCACCCTTAATTATCACGGTTTCATACGGGTTCGGCCTAAAACGATTTTTGGGCCACTTTTTATCACGGTTCGTGATATATCCCTGATGGTAAAAACAAGTCACAAAATTCAATATTTATTATATCACGGATATAGGAGATCCACTTTAAAAAGTTGTATATTTTTATTAATTTATTACTAATGTTTAACCTAGTCATCTCTCATTGCACAAAATTCACAGATTGGAGAAACGCTTCAGCCTTCAATCGACCCTCAACCCTCGACGGCAGTTCTCCCAGAACCGTCGATGCTTTCCTGTACACAGACGAACAGAGTGCACCAGCGTCTCTCTGGCAGACCACCGACATCTCAATTCGCACAACACTAAACCAGCATCTTCAATCGTCTATTCCTTCTATCCCCTCCTCTTCCATATTCAATTTTGATTATCGATGTCACTTTGTACTTAAACTACAGATCTGATCTATGGTCTCAATGGCACTTCAATAGTTCATTTTCTATTTAAATGATTTCAATTGGTTTCTGTGCTTCTTTACTGACTTCTGCTTTGTAGATTTGCATCTGGATTAATTTTCGGTAGGGCAAAAGGATCGATTGAGGCTAATTCAATCGACGAAAACGACATGAAGTTGATCTGCAAGACGCTCCAGGTGGTACGCAAGCTCTTCTACTTCAATCACAAGGAGAATCCAAGAGTCGATATCTTACGATTTCCCAGAATACCGCTTCGCTACTCGATCCACCATCACCGTCCCTTATGATGGCCTCAATTGGTTCTTGATCTCTTCAACTATTAAGTAATTGAAAAGCTACATACCCTCTCGTACTTGTTTAATCTCTCTTTCCTCTCTCAGCTGCAAAGGGTTTTTAATTTCAAACTTATTCTTTGAAGTGCTTCCTTTAGGTATTCTACTCTGATGTTGGCGAGAATAGGAGGGGAAAATTTCTAGGTACTTTTCTTTGCCTTATTATTCTATATCAAATTCATCACCTGTAACTCATACTCTTCTACAACATATGATCCCGAAGTCCGTTAGACTACTTATGCAGCTCATTGTCTCATGGATGCACTCATGGCAGGGTGTACACATGTTAGTTTTTCTGATGCCTAATTTTTAGTTTTAACCTAGATATAGCAATTAAGGAAAAACAGATTGTTGGTGAAGAAAGTAGTTTTAACTTTAAACCTTAGTGTAGTTTTGAATTTTTCCTCTATAATGATGGAGATTAAGAGCACATGTTTTGTGTTAAGGTATGTTGATAAGATTAGTAGATTGAACCTTATCTATCTCCTTTGGTTGTAGGATTTTTTTTAGATGTCTTGCAATGTATCATACGGTGCTTTTGAAGGCGCTGAATCTCTTGAAAAAAATTGTATATCAAGAAGCTTCCTTGATGATCAGTTGCTCTAGTGACTGTCGCAAATAATTTTGGCTTCTTTTTCTGTAGGTGTTTTTTTTTCCTATATAGCTTCCCGTGTCGATTTGATGTCTTCCATGTAACTTAATTGATACCCACCCCCACTAGTTTGTAAGCTTTCATACAGTATCTTCTTTTGTGCTTGCTGATTTTCTTTTGTGATGTTTGCTTATATACTTCATACAGTTATCTGAATGATTTGCTCTAGTATCTGAATGATGTTTTCTCCTGGAATGGAATGAAAAATATATACAAGCAAAATCCTCGCTGTGGGATCCTGAGAAAATTTTGGATAAGGTAATTGTCTTGAACTACAAAGTCGGATTAAAAGTTTGTGATTCTTCAATGCTTTTACCAACCCCCACTAGTTTGTAAGCTTTCATACAGTTTCTGCTTTTGTGCTTGCTGATTTTCTTTTGTGATGTTTGCTTATATACTTCTTTCCTTAAGAATGAAGGATGTTGTACTTCAGAATTTGTGCTTAGATTGTGTTAGGTTGTTGTCTATGCATAGACAACGACCCATCTCTCCAAGGCCACCAAGTTATAATCGATCAACATGTACTTTACCTTCGCTCGACTTTTGAGTGACGACATTTTTAGGGTGCATGACTGGGTATGTACACCTAACAATCTTTTTTCCTCCTTTACCTGATTCTGCAAGTATAGTTTTTTTCATGTTTTATGTTTTAGCTCATGTTGCTATGTTGTTTCTTGGTTTTGTTTTAATATGTTTTGGACAGAAGCTATAGTCATCTAGTTTTTGTTCAGCATATATATACTTAGACTTAAGTGAGACTAGGTTCAAATAGTGTTTAGATTTCGGTTCTTTCTTGTGTAGGTTAGCATTACATGACAAAAGTGATAGTTGTGAACTCATATTTTTTGTCGAGTTGGACAGATTTTGATGTTGCAAACTCAGTTTAGATGGAGGATTTCAAGTTTCAACCTTGTTCAACTCAAGTTATTTCAAGGTGTAAGTTTTTCTTTTCAAACCTGCATTTAAAGCTGTATGGTTGGACTTACTTACGGGCACATTATAGTAAGCATTGACAATAGAGATAATAAAGTTCTTAGTTAATTCTTTTCTAGCTGATTTGAGTCACCAATTATCTTGCATGTATTTATCTGATGTGTTTTAATTACTTGATTGATGTTTGAAGGAACTACTTATGAACACAAGTGAAGGAACTGCTCAAGGACAAGACATTTCAAGAGTACTTTCATTACTTAATTGATGTTTGAAGTACGCTCTAATTCTATTATTTTCTTTGAAATATTTATGACAGTGATCAACAAAGATGTTGTGGTCAAATGCTTGAAATGAATGTTAAATTTTGAGAACAAATGTATACATGTATTGCACGTTGGATGAATCTTAAATTATGAGAACAACTATGCACATTTTAAATTATGAAAACTACTTTAGCCCAGATCAATTTGAAAAGGACCGTGCTGGTCTTTTCTTTTTGAACAATATATGAATTTTATACCGGATTTTTGGACTATTTTTTTTATAACATGGTGTGGTAATTAGGCCAGACCGGTTCTCATAGAACCGGCTTGACTATTTTTTTTAAAAACAAATGAGTTTTTTATCCCGGTTCCTTAAGGAACTGTGATAAAAAGATGAGTAAATATCACGGTTCTAACCGTGATATAAACTCAAGTGTAACACGGAAGTCCATTATTTTAGACCGGATTTTTGGACATTTTATCACGGTTATAGAACCGGGATAAAAAGATATCAATTATCACGGTTCTGTCACCTTTTGTTTTTTATCCCCAAACATTTTATCACGGTTAAAAACCGGGATAAATTAAGGCATGGAACCGTGATAAAATGATATTTTTGTGCTAGTGATATAAAACCTTGTTTTTGTATGATATTTGTGCAAAATCACCTTCAAAGCCTACTAGCTCAAAGCAAGAGTAATGTGTTTGTTACACATAATGCGGGTCCAAACCCTACATAGACTTTAAGAGCAAAATCATATTTTTCTCCTTTTATATTTGTCTTTAAAATCATAACACTCAAGAAATCAAATAATGTATATGATACAACCAACAACCATAAGCAGAACAATTATGAACTTAAGTGTACAAAAACATGAACCACAAGAAAAATTGTCATGAACCAAAAGATATGAAATTAAAATAAAATAATTATAAAGAATTAAAAGACATGAACCATAAGAACTATAATGAACCTAACTTACAAAAACATGAACCAAAAGAACGATTTTCATGAACCACAAGAACGATTGTCATGAACCAAAAGATATGAAATTAAATAAAATATATATAAAGAATTAAAAAGACATGAACCATAAGAACTATAATGAACCTAACTTACAAAAACATGAACCAAAAAACGATTGTCATGAACCAAAAGATATGAAATTAAATAAATAATTATAAAGAATTAAAAGACATGAACCATAAGAATTATAATGAACTTAACTTACAAAAATATGAACCAAAAGAACGATTGTTATGAACCAAAAGAACGATTTCCATAAACCAAAAGACATGAAAACCAAATAACTACTAGTATGAACTAAAAAACATGAACCATATGATAAACTTTGATGAACCTGATGTTATATAACCATGAACTACAAGAACAATTGTTATGAACAAAAATGCATAAAAATATTATGAACCATAAAAAGAAATACTATGAACATTACCTTAAAATAACATGAACTAAAAGAAATTTTTTTATATAAACCAAAGATCATAAATTTATGAAAAATTAGCCTATGTGGATATGAACCAAAAGATATGAACCATAAGATGAATTATGATGAACCTAAAGTTATGTAAACATGAACCAAAGGAATAATTTTATTAACAAAAAGACATGAAACAAAATTTATGAACCTTACCTTAAACATACATGAACCAAAGAAAATTTGGTATAAAGCAAAGGACATAAACGTATCAAAAATTAGCCTATGTGGGATTCGAACCCACATCTATGTGCACATGCACATTGCTCTACCATTTGAGCTAATAGGCTACCAAATAAAATTTCAAATGGGTAACAAAGTGTAATAAAAAATTTAATGAATACAGTAATCCCCTTGCTTCCTCCAGGCATTTAAAAAAAGCGTACACCAAATATATAATAGGTATTAAAAATTGCACTAAGAACACACGCTACCATTAATAGCAAAAGCAACTTTAAGTATCTTGTTAGTGAAATCCCTGCATTGTTGCATCTTCTTCCTCTCTAAAATTGACAACCCATTTGAAGGAACTTTAGGACATGACAAACACCACTTATCCTCTTGCCTAACCATTGAAGGTTGATAAAGATCTCTAGCACCATTCTCAGGAAAGGATATTCCTCTCTCAATGTAACAGAACTCTGTCTCTTTGAACCCATCAAGCACACCAAGTAACATTGCATCCAGCTTCTTCAAAGAAGGCAAGTTGGCATACAAATCTGACCTTTTTGCTCACACTCAACAACCACTCCATCTCTCTGCAACACATCTCCTTCCTCTGTGGTGCAAGAGGCTCCAACCTCCATAGTTCCCCAAATACACTAGCTACCATTTTTTCAAAAAATCAAATAATCTATCAACTACATAAGTCTCAGCAAGAAATAACCCCTAAATCATGAAATAGTTTACCTGCGAGATTGTGATTGCATTTGAAATAGCAAGAGCAGTTCAAACTCCCTTGCAATTTTTTTTAATGCCGACACAATGGAAGGATTGTGGCATTGCAAGTTTAGAGAGATATGAGAGGATGTAGAGGATCGCTAGAAAAGAACGAGAGACAAGGGGTCACGAGAGTCTAGGGTTTTTTTTATTTTGAGAGTTTTCGGGGGTATTTTAGGCAGGGCATAAAAAAAGCCTTATATTTATCCGTGTCTGCCACTCTAAATGAATCTGCTGAATTTTTTGAATTTTTTTTAAACTCATTGTTTTAATCTCGTACGTCCATTCATCTAATCTAACGGCTCTTGTTTGCTCGCAGCTCACACCCTATGAATATTAGGCACCCGAGCCCCACTCTTACTGGCAATTCCAATAGGTACTTAATTAAGGACCATTGATTAGTAAGTTTAATTTGATATTTTAAAAATTCAAATAATTTCGACTTAGGTTTGCTGTTGCTCAAAATCCAATTCACGTTTTGGCATGTAGTATCGTTACGTAGTCAAAATATATACACGCTATGCGTCAAGGCAAGTCCAAGAATCACATTGTGGTCCTCCTGTTAGGCAAAAAATACATTCGAAGACCGTCAAAACTAGCTGACCCTAAAATGGGAGTTTAATGATCGTATAGTCCATGTCCGATTCAATACTTTGTTTATCAATATTTATTTCATAATGTCGTTTACTTGTGTGTCACTTCAAGTGACCCGCTTAAATTTTTTTTATATTTTCAAATATTTTTAATGGGATTATATTTTAAATATACACCAATTATTTTTTTTTTTCTTGTTAGTGTTAGCTTCACAAATTCCCCTTAGGATTGCCCATTTATTAATTACGAATATATAGTAAAAGACTTGCAAGGTAAGTTAGGGTTATATACAATATAAATAATATCTATTATCATACCCCGCAATCGAAACAGGAGGAGGACGAACAGTGAGACTGTCTCTAAAATCTAGAAAAAGCATCCTAAGCAACCCTTTTGTGAAAAAATATCAGCATATTGACATGAAGATGGAACGTGAAGCCAATCGTAACCTTGTCCCGGACAAAATGAATATCAACTCAATGTGCTTGGTGCGCTGGTGTTGCACCGGATTAGCTGCAAGGTAGGTGGCAGACACATTACCGTTGTACACAATGGAAGCACGAGTCAACGACCAATGCAATTCGAGTAGTAAATTCCGCAACTAGGAACTCTGCAACAGCATTAGCAACACCTCTATACTCAGTTTCAACACTGGAGTGGGAGATGACAGATTGTCGTTTGGCGGACCAAGAGACAAGTGTATCATTAAGAAAAACGCAATAGACAAAGGTAGAGCGTCTCATATCCGGACAACCGGCCCAATCAACGTCGGTATAAGCAACAAGAGTCGGTGAGGGAGTCAGCCGAATGGTAATATCGTGGTCTGGGTGCCATGAATATAGCGAATAATACGCTTCAAAGCAGCAAAATGACGCTCTCTAGGATCATCCATAAACAAACAAACATGCTGAACAGCATAGGCATTGTTAGGCCGGGTAAAAGTAAGATATTGTAAAGTGCTTGCAAGACTCCTATATAGAATCGGATCAGATACAGGAGGACCAGCATGTGCACTAAGCTTCGACCTCGGGTCTACTGGTTTAACCATAGGGTTACAGGATGTCATAGAAACTCGAGCCACAATTTCCTGAGCATACTTTCCCTGATGTAGAAAAAGGCCGACAAGTGATCTAATAGCAGCAATGTCGGTCGAGGAAATAAGACAGGGGCCCTAGATTAGTCATAGCAAATTCCCGACTCTAAAGAGAAATAATATTCTGGCGCAATGAATCAGATGATGCAGTCAAGATAATATCATCCACATAGAGCAACAGAACTGCCAACGAATTGTCACACCGGAAAATAAATAGGGATGAGTCCGACATACTCCAAGTAAAGCCGCTACGATATAAGTTAGAAGTAAACCACTGGTACCAAGCCCGAGGGGCCTGCTTAAGGTACGGGAGTGGGCTATAAGGCAGTGTAACTGTGGGTGAGGGAACCCAATCGGGCGAGACACATGGAGTGACCGGCGAGCCTTGGGTCGGGAAAAGGTACAAAGATGAAATAGAGTCTGAAGCACAAGTCAATGGAGACATCTGAGTGGAAGTGGGAGCTCGAGCAAAAGGAAAGACTGACTCATCAAAAGTGACATGACGGGAAAGGGTGATTTTATGAGTGGACTGATCAAGGCATAAATAGCCACAATGATGATTAGGATAACCGAGAAAAACACAAGGCGTGATCGAGGTTGATGTTTGTGGGAGATATGAGAGGAATGGTTAGGAAAACAAAGGCACCCGAACACTCGAAGGTGATGGTAAGTGGGAGAGCAATTGTAAAGAATGCTAGCAGGACTACGATTTCTAAGGTTAGGAGAAGGAAAGATGTTGAGAAGATAAGCAGCGGTGAGGGCGGCAAAATGCCAGAAAGTCGTGGGCATGGAGGCGTGGAAAAGGAGTGTTCGGGTTATATTAGTGATGGTCCGGATCATGCGTTCGGCTTTACCATTTTGAGAGGAAGAGTAAGGGTAAGAAAACCGGAAAAGAATCCCATGATTATTAAAGAATGATTGAAATTCATGATTTTCAAATTCTTTTTCCATGTCATTGGAATGTTTTAATTGCACAATTAAATTGAGTTTGAACAAAGTGATGAAATTTCACAAATTGGGCATAAACCTGAGATTTATATCTTAACGAAAACACCCAAACAATGTGAGAGTAATCATCAAGAATAATGAGTATTTATGGCCAGCCGAACTAACAATATGAGATGTACGAATATCACTATGAATAATATGAAAAGGAACAATAGTATAAGTTCTAGAATCTTGAAAGGACAAACGTGTGTGTTTTCCTAATTGACACGAAGTGAAAAGAGTGGAATCATACACTTTATTACAATTAGAGAAAACAGACTTCCTAAGAAAATTAAAAATAGGAGCTCCAGGATGACCGCAACCAGCATGCCAAACAAGAGCAGACACAACGGAAAAAGCATCAAGGTGGGACGGTCGAGAGGTAGGTCGAGAGGGAGGAGTGATTGGATAGAGCTCACCAGAGCTATTGCATCTCATCCGATGAGTTCCCGTTTGAAGATCCTTCATAGAGAAACCGTTTAGGTCAAATTCCACAGAAATTTTATTATCAGTAGTAAATTTACGGACAAAGATGAGATTTTTGATAAGTTGTGGAGCAAGGACATTTTGCAGGTAAAGGGGTCGGTTTGGGGTGGGTAAATGGGTTGTGCCAAGATCCAAAGTTGGTACATGCTTGCCATTGCCAACAATAATAGAAGGAGGTGCTCTTAGAAGTAAAGGAAGAGAGTGTACTGGGATTGTTTGTCATATGAGACGACACCTTTGTGTCCATGAACCAGTTGTTGTACGATGGATACAGTGTCATGGTGTTGTAGGCCTGTGTAATGTGTGTAGGAGTGTAGCCAAATGTAGGTCCTGGAAGGAATTATGAGCTAGCTATTGTGGTGGGCGAGAGGCTGGTCCCAAAAGGCTGACATTGGATGGGAACGGACATGGGGTTGGATCCCATGCGCCAATAGGCCACTAACCAAGGTTTTGAGAGGTCTTGGGAACTTGCATCCAACCAAAATGGGTGTGGTGGAATTGGATGGCGCAAGAACCGCGGTCACGTCCTCGTCGCGACCGCGTTCGCGCCCTCGGTCGTTGTTATTACCGCGATTTCCCGAATCCTGTGGAGATGGAGGAGCGATTGTTTCATCAACAGGGGCTAGCGGTTGGAAAGTGGTGGTAGTCGTGAGAGCCTTGGAGTCCCCAGAAATGGTGTTGCATTGTTCGCGACGGGTCTCCTCCAACAAAACCATGGAGCGGGTGTGAGCAAAATCCGGCAGTGGTGACGATTGCTGAATAATTCTTGCCATCATGTCATACTCCTTAGACATGCCAGCGATAAGTTGAATCACCAGTTCGCGTTCCGTGACCGGGGCTTCGACATTTGCCAGTTGCTCGGCAAGATCTTTGAGGTGTTGATAGTACGAGGCGACCGAGGAGAAGGCCTCTAGACGACAACGAGAAAACTCATTTTGTTGGTTCAACGCTCGGGATTCCTTGTTGTCTTGAAAGATACCCCGAAGACGATTCCATGCCGATAACGTAGTGGCGCCTGAATGAAGAACGGTGAGGAGAAGATCCTGCGAAATATTGGTGTAGTATAGATATTGGGTCTTTCTAATGCTAACATCTTGCTACTTTTCTTGGCTCCTTTCTTTATGAAGTTTGATAGTTGAGTTAGGGAATTGTGGGATTTGAGCACCATAGAGAGCATTGAGGAGCTGGTAGCATGAAGAATGAAGGAAATATTCTATTTGAGACTGCAGGTACAGTAGAGCTTAAAAGATATTTGGGAAGGTATGTTCTTTTTGCATAATTAAAGCATGTTCAGAGTTTCCATGATTAGTTACCATGATTAGTTCATTTCTTCTATAAACTTTCGTGTGATATCTTTGAAGGTTGTGAAGTTTATTGATTTTGATATTTGCTATAGTGATTAGGAAAAAGCACAAGGCATGGCTTCAAAAATTGCTTGCAACTTAAATTATACAGCTTACAACCTGAAGTTGAGATACAAGGAGGCAAACAAATATGCACCAAGGTGCACTTCCCACTCTCTTTCTATTTGTAAAAGCTATCTATAATACATAGTGAAGATCATAATCAAGCTTTCCTGAAGATGCTTAACAGGTATATTGATATTTTGTACATGCATTGTGCAGGTGATAGAAATTGACAGAAGACATGTCATGCCACTCTTTAGAAGAGCTCAGGCATGTATTAATGTAATATATATTGATTTAGCAAAGTCAGTCATTAAGAAGGCTTTTGGAAACTGCCCTTGATAAGGTATGAGATGTCACGGTATATTAATTTATTCATCCCCTTTGTAAACAAATTCTTGTACGATTGTTGATTATATGCATTTATTCCCATTTTTTCCCTTCGCTTGTACAAATTCTTTAAGTTTTAGAGCTGAGCTATGCATTCATACTAAAAGCTAGAATGTTGCTCAGCTTGTCAATATATTTTGGTCTCACATCATATTTGTGGTGGGACATTTGTAAGTTAGGGTGTGTTTGAATTACCTTGCATTATGTTTTATAAATCATATTTTGCATTATAATTTTACTCTTTCAAAAAGCTTGTTTGGATGGTAAAAAAAAAAATTAAGCCATAATTTTATTTTTTCTTTCAAAATGCTGCTATTTTGCTCCTCCTTCCATCAAAAGTGAACTTCACTGTTCACTAGCATCCTTATCCCCCCGCTCATGCGTAAATCTGATGGCCTACCACCAGTTGGATGCTACACTGTCGTTCTTGAGCATTCAGCCCCGACCTCGCAATCTTCAACCATCACTTGTATTAGCCGCTCTCCATCGTTGTCGATTGCCCGACAACTGCTGCAATTACCATTTAGATCTTGTTGAACCGCAGGATCAACCTTGTAATTCGATCACAAAACACTCAATCACTCACTAACTCTGTGAATTCATAATGAAAATCAAGAACAAGAACCAGAGAGATTATTGGATTGAGAAGAACATCGTTCATACACCAGAGCTACTTCTGTTTCATCTTTCTCACTTACACCACATTACAACTAACAGACTATTTATATGAGAGTCATCAACTAACTCGAGTTAATAACCGACTCTCTTAACTGGAGTTACAATCTTACTAGAGTAAGTATTTAACCCAACACCTAATATATTTTACATCCCCCCTTCAAGTTGGAGATGGTTTTAAGCCCAACATGGAAACCAAAAACTGATGTCGGGTATGTCTCATAGGCTTAGTCATTAGATCAGCCAGTTGAAGACTTGTATGAATGTAGGAAGTTTGCAAGAAACCATCTTGAACCTTCTCTCTAGTATAATGGTAATCAATATCAAGATGCTTTGTACGCTCATGATAACAAGGATTAGCCGCAATCTGTTGGGCAGCTTTATTGTCACAGAACATAGTAACTGGTCGAGGCACTTGAATATGAAAGTCGGAAAGCAAATAATCCATCCACACCAATTCAGCAGTAGTAGCAGCCATACTACGGTATTCAGCTTCAGCTGAGGACTTAGACACAGTAGCTTGCTTTTTTGTTTTCCAACTCACCAATGAATGCCCCAAAAATACACAAAAACCAGTAAGAGACCTTCTTGTGATTAAACAAGAACCCCAATCCGCGTCAGAGAAGCCTGTGACCTTAAAATTGTCTTGTACAGGATAGAAAAGGCCAAGAGAACATGTACCTTTGATGTACCTTAGTAAGTGTTTAGCAACAGCCAAGTGTGGTACCCGTGGAGAAGATACAAATTGACTAAGATGTTGAGTAGTATAAGAAATGTCAGGCCGAGTAAGAGACAAATAAAGGACCCTTCCAATCAACCTCCTATAACTCTCTGGATCAGGAAGAATTTCACCTTCAAAAGCATTTAGTTTAACACTAGCTGGATAAGGAAAGGTGACAGGCTTTACATCAGAGATGCCATTGTCACTCAACACATCAGCAATATATTTTTTTTGACATAAATATGTCCCATTTTCAGTTCGCAAAATGTCCATGCCTAAAAAATATCTTGCTAAACCAAGATCTTTTATGGTGAATTGCTTATCCAAAGCACCTTTCACCATTTGAATTTCAGATTCATTTGACCTAGTGACCAAAACATCATCAACATAAACCAGCAAAGCAGTAAACTGTCCATGAGCATCTTTCACAAACAAGGAATAATCATGATGAGATTGAACATATCCTCACTTTATTAGGAAACTGGTCAACTCTAAATTCCATTGTCTAGACGCCTGTTTCAAACCATAAAGAGATCTTTGTAATTGACATACCTAACCAGATTTAGCCTTGTCATATCCTTCTGGCGGTCGCATATAAATCTCTTCATCCAAGTATCCATGCAAAAATGCATTGTTGACATCAAGTTGTTACAAGGGCCATTTGTTTGCAGTAGCAATAGCTATAAACACTTGAACTGTGGGTAACTTTGCAACTGGACTAAAAGTGTGTTTATAGTCCTTACCTAATTTTTTATTATAGCCTTTCACCACCAATCTTGCTTTGTATCTATCCAAGTTTCCATATGCCTTGTACTTAACTTTATACAACCATTTAGAATCAATAGGTTTAGCTCCTTTAGGCAAATCAGTCAACACCCAAGTACCATCTATCTATATACTAAAGAAGAAGCCTTTTTGACACATGTCAACCTTTGGTTGATTTCGCCTATGTGTCGAGCCGTGGTTAAATTTGCATATATGGCGCCACCTATTATACACATATTCAACCCTTTAAAAAAATACTTAATACTTACTTTTATCTTTTAATTTAACAAATTGATTTGCTTTTATTTTTTAACCTAACCAATTGATTTGCACTTATCTTAATAAATTAATTTCTAATTTGAACTAACAAATTGATTTATTTTTAACCTAACAAGCTTATTTCTAAATAATTTTATTTTTTATATTTATATTTTAAAATTCTAACTAACTTAACAAATTTACATGAACTAACATATTGATTTTAAGATTCTAACTAGCCTAAAAAATTAACGTGAACTAACATTGATTTTAAAATAATTTTAACTTTTACATTTATCTTTTAATATTCTAACCTAACACATTGATTTTTAACGATATTTTTAAACTTATTTATATTTTGTGTATATATTTTAATTGATTGATTTTGAAATTATTTCTATCTAACTATTTGGTATTTATGTTTTAATTGATTTATTTTTTACTAATATATTTTTTATTTAATCCGTTATAAAAATAATTTGAAAAAACAATCCATTTATCTAACTTTTGAAAAAATAAATAAAAATAATTGGCAATTTGTATTCATATTGATATAAAAATAATAACAAAATAAAATATTTTTGAAAATTAATTTATTTTTAAATTATATTATTTATATATAACCAAACCAGTACATGGTACGGATACTTATGCTAGTTCTTCTCTAAAGCTTCCAATTCCAGCTTCATAGCTTTCATCCAATTCTCATCATTTCTGGCCTGAGAAAAATGTGTTGGTTTAGGTATGGACAGAATTTTAGACATAAAAGCCATATGTTCTTCCACATCATACTTCTTGCTAACTGCATTTACCACATAATCCGCCATCCATGATGGTGAATTCCTGGCTCTAGAAGATCTTCTAAGACCAAGTTGATCAGCTGCATTTACATCATTTCCTACTGCACTTTCATTAATATCACCCTGAAATTCATCAATTTCTGGATTCTGATTAACATTCGAATCTTCTTCATCTTCATAACAACTAATCAAAACTGGTCCAGCAGGCTATACTGAGTCATCAACAACATCCTTCGTATAAGGAAAAACAGTCTCCAGAAACTTGACATCTCTACTTTGAAAAACTCCTGATTTGTCAAGTCTAGCAACCTGTAGCCTTTTTGATTGGCAGAGTATCCAAGCAAAACACACCTTCTCCCACGAGCATCAAACTTATCTCTTCCTTGTCTCATGTTAACAGCATAACATAAGCAACCCACAGTTCTCAGATTATCATAACTTGGAAGCTTTCATCTCAACACCTCATAAGGAGATTTCTACCCTAGCACTTTCATAGGCATTTTATTTATCAAATAAGTTGCAGCCATGACACACTCTCCCCACAATTCCTTTGGAAAACCAGATTGCATCATCAAAGCCCTAGCAGTATCCAATAAATGCCTATGCTTCCTTTCTATTCGACCATTTTGTTGTGGTGTATACACCATTGATCTTTGATGTACAATCCCGAAATCAACAAACAATCCTCTACACTTTTCATTAACAAACTCACTCCCATTATCAGTTCTGACATGCTTAATAACCACTTCAAACTGTGTTCTGATCATCTGAATATACTCTCTCAATGTATCACAAACTCGAGTCTTTTTGACAAAATAAAGATCCAAGTTTCCCTACTAGCATCATCAACAATAGTCAAAAAATATCTTCCTTCTGTCATAGTTGGGACCTTATAAGGCCCCCATAAATCCACATGAATGAGATCAAAACACTTAAGAGCTTTACTATTGCTTTTGACAAAAGGCAATCTATGCACTTTAGTCATGGAACATACATCACACTCTAACTGGTCTATCAAACCATTACAATAAAAAATGTGACAAAGTTTTGATATAATGCATGTCCCAATCTACAATGCATCAATCTTAAACTTTCCAGCTTGCTACTAGTATTACATGATGTATTTAGCAGCTTATTCCTGGTACTGATTGCTTGATTTCCTATCTTCTCTTCTACTGTCAGCTTATACAGCCCTCATGTCTCTTGTGCAACAACCAAACTTTCTTTACTCGAACGGTCCTGCAAAATGCATGTCCGGGCATAGAATAAAGCCACAACATCTCCTTTTGCAATCACTTTGCTTACAAACAACAGGTTATACTTAAAATTAGGCACCAATAACACTTCCTCAAGAACTAACAATCTGTTCACTCGTACTTTCCCTTTCTTAGTCACAATCTTCATGTTATCATCTGGTAATCTGATATATATATATATATATAGGACTCACTAGATCCTCTTGATCATACAACAAATCATTATGTGGTGTCATATGATCGGTGGCACCAGTATCTATTATCCATTCATGCTTAACCATATCAAACTCAACAAAATTTGAAGAGCATATACCTGAATAACTTGTTCCTGGCATTCCTTTCTTGACAGCTTTTGCATTCATCACCATCTTGCCTTTGAAAGCCTTTACCATCTCCTGACAAAGAGCTTGAATCATCTCTTGATTTTCCATTCCTTCCATTTCAAAAGGAGTGTCCTGTCTTGATTCTTCCTTCTTAGCTCCTGCTTGTGCCATTGTCCTAACATTCTTCCTATTTCTCTTTCCATTATACCAGTCTAGATAACCAATAATATCAAAACAAAATTCAGCAGTATGTCCATTTTCCTTGCAATGAGTGGATTTCCAATTCTTCTTCTCATCACTCTTGTCCCTCTTATACTCCTTCTGACCATATTCTTTTTTATTTCCTCTCCCTTGATAACTATACTTCCCAACTGAAAAACCTGATCCATCTCCTTCTCTAGTTTGCTTAACATGAAACCCTGCATGTTCAACGCCTTTGTGCAAAGGTTTCTTTTGTATTTCCTCTTGCATCACTACGTAATATACTCTGCTCAGATTAGGAATAGGATCCATGGCTATTATGTGACTCTTGACCGAGTCAAATTCCCCATTCAATCCCATCAAGAAATCAATCACCCTGTCCTCATTGACAATTTCCTGCATTTTCCCTAATATATCACACCTATATTGATCCATTGTTCCACAATCACAAGTAGGCAAACATCTCAGTATATCTAATTCATCCCAGCAACATTTCAGTTTGTTGTAATACTCTGTAACAAATGATTCTCCTTGCAAGATTCCAAATAATTCTTGCCTTAATCGAAACATTAAAGGACCATTAGTTTGCTTGTACCTTTCAGTGAGCTCCATCGTGAGTTCCTTCGCAAATTTGGTGAAGACGAACGCATTCAACAACTTTGGCGCCATGGAAGCTAATATCCAGCTCATCTCCATGTTGTCATACCTAATCCAGCATAATTGACATCATTCTTGGCTGGCGTCGGTAAAGTTCCATCGACAAATCCCAATTTCATCTTCGCACCGAGCGATCTTCGAATTTGTCAATCCCATGCCAGAAAATTCTTGCCATCAAAATGCATCTGAGTCAACGCCATCCCTGTATGATCGGAATTATTGAGAGAATACGGATCTCCTGCTTGATTCGCCATATCTACTATCTTCTGGTAAAATCTTCTTCCCTTCCTCCGAGATCAAACCCTAGAACTCGTGATCGATCGAACTACATTTAGTCCCGCTCTGATACCATGTTGAACCGCATGATCAACCTTGTAATTCGATCACAAAACACTTAATCACTCACTAACTATGTGAATTCATAATGAAAATCAAGAACAAGGACCAGAGAGATTATTGGATTGAGAAGAACATCGTTCATACACCAGAGCTACTTCTGTTTCATCTTTCTCACTTACACCACATTACAACTAATAGACTATTTATATGAGAGTAATCAACTAACTCGAGTTAATAACCGACTCTCTTAACTAGAGTTACAATCTTACTAGAGTAAGTATTTAACCCAACACCTAATATATTCTACAGATCTAACACCCTATCTCACCATCTCTCTTATTACAAATCAGTGAAATTATGAATTTAGAGGAGATGAAGATAGAATTTCAAAGAGGCCAATCAGTTTTCAAATTCATTCACCTCAACAATTTATAGAGTTTGTTACAGCATTTATATGAAAGTTGTAGAAGGGAAAAGAAGGAGTGACGTGGTTATTCTTGCCAGTTACTCAATACACAGCGTTTTGCTAAAACAAAACAAAACACACAAATATGGTTGAAACTCTATGTTTGGGTTTAGTGGCCTCTAATCAGTAAAGTTAGCTTAGCAAACAACTTAGCTCAATCTAATAGCCCCCCTCAAACTGGAGCATGTGGAGGATCAGTGATCATGCCCAGTTTGGTAAGCAACTCACGATGATGTGCAGATGGAAGTATTTTAGTTAAGACGTCAGCAAGTTGGTTGGAGGTGGGCAAGTATGTCAATTCCAAAATGCCATCCATAACCTTCTCTCTAGTGAAATGGCAGTCGATTTCAAGATGTTTTATGTGCTCATGGAACACAGGGTTCTTTGCTATATGGATGGAAGATTTATTATCACAATGAAGAAGGACAGGTTTTAGTTTAGCTTCTCCTAATTCTTGAAGGAGGTTGACCAGCCAGGTAACTTCTGATGCAGCTTGGGACATGGCTCTATATTCTTCCTCAGAGGAGCTTTTGGAGACATTTGCCTGCTTCTTAGACCTCCAAGCAATAAGATTTATGCCATGTAAAACAACATAACCAGTGACTGATCTTCTAGTAGTCGGGCAAACTGCCCAATCTGAATCTGAATAAGCTTGAAGTCTGATTTGATCTCCTGGCCTAAAAATGATGCCAAAGTGGGGAGTTCCTTTCACGTAACACAACAGATGTGTAAGAGCAGTCATGTGTTCAGTCAGTGGTTTCTGCAAAAATTGACTAAGTATCTGAACGGCATAAGATGAATCTGGCCTCGTGTTAGTCAGATAATTCAACTTCCCCACTAAACTTCTATACTGCGAAGGATTTTTTAAAGGTTCACTATTACCAATCTCTCCTAACTTGTAGTTGAGTGGTAAAGGAGTGACTCGGGTATGATGACCTTCAATCTGTGCTTCAGTAACCAGTTCTTGAGCAAACTTAGCTTGACTGAGGATTAGAGCATCTTTCTCATATCTCACTTCAATGCCCAGAAAATAATTCAGTTCCCCTAAATCTTTAATACTGAAAAGAGTATGGAGAGCTTGCTTCAGTGTTGCAATGATTGAATAATCTGATCCCGTAATAAGAATATCATCCATATAGATAGCAATGATGGTCATGCTATTGTCTGTTTTCTGGAAAAATAAGGAGGAATCATGCTTAGACTGCTCATAATTCAGAGTAACCAATGTAGTAGTAAGCTTATGAAACCACTGGCGTGAGGCTTGTTTGAGACCATATAAGCTTTTCTTGAGGAAGCAAACTTTGTTTTCTGGATTCGCTACTCCTTCTGGCATCTTCATATAAACCTCTTCAAACAAATCTCCATACAAAAAGGCATTATTCACATCTAGTTGGTATATTTTCCAACCCTTAGTTAAAGCCAAGGAAATGAAAGTCCTAACAGTTGTCATTCTTACCACTGGAGAAAAGGTTTCTTCAAAGTCTAAACCATATTGTTGGGTGTATCCTTTGGCTACAAGTCTGGCCTTGTACCTTTCTATAGAGCCATCTGCCTTTAATTTGATTTTAAACACCCATTTGCAACCAATTGCTCTCTTACTTGCAGGCAAGTCTACAACAATCCATGTATGATTAGTTTTCAATGCTTCTAACTCCTTATTCATGGCTTGCACCCAGTTTGGATCAGTGGAAGCATGGAGATAGGTTTTAGGTTCAATTAGATGATTGGAAGAGACAGTAGAAAGAACCACTGGTGCAAAGAAGGAGGTAGAGAAACCATCCATGAGAGGAAATTGAGATGTGGCATCAGAAAAGTGTGTCACGTAATCTTCTAGATAAGAAGGAGGTCTGTGAACTCTTGTAGTTCTCCTTAGAGGAGGCATAGGTGATGGAGGAGACAAGGTTGAGGGAGAATTTGATGTTGAGGATGGAGGTTCAGAACTTGGTGAAGCGGGTGAAATGACATCATCAAGTGAAGATGGAAGATAATGTAGAGGGTCTGGTGAAGATGGTATGGGGATAGTAGGAGTAGTGAAGGGATTGTGGGTAGGATAGAAGATGGGGTTGATGTTCTGATCAACATTAGGTAGGGGGAAATTGGTAGAAAGTTTGATGTTAGGCAAATGTAAAGGAAAAACCAGCTCATGAAATTTTACATCCCTACAAAGAAAGATTTTTTGAGTGGAAATTTCGAGCACTTTATACCCTTTAGTGCCATATGGGTAACCCAAGAACACACATGGTGAACTTCTAGCTTCAAATTTGGATCTATTTCTTTTGAGTGTAGAGACAAAATAGAGGCAGCCAAAAGGTTTCAAGTGAGAATAATTCGGTGGATGGCCATATAATTTCTCATAATGAGTGGAAAAATCAAGGCTGGCTAGAGGGTAACGATTTATCAAGTAAGTGGCAGTAATGATGCACTCTCCCCAGTAAGAATCAGGTAGGTTGGATTGGAATAGAAGTGATCTTGTTGTTTCAAGCAAGTGCTTGTGTTTTCTCTCTACCACACCATTTTGTTGTGGGGTATCCACACATGAGGTTTGATGTGAAATACCCTTTTGTGAGAAAAAATGTTTGGCACTCTCACTACAAAACTCACTCCCATTATCGGACCTAACAATTTTGACTGTGGAGTTAAATTGTTTTTCAACAAAGGTGATAAAGGTTTTAAGGATGGGAAACGCACTGCTTTTGTGAGATAGCAAGTGAATCCAAGTGGTACGAGTGTAATCATCAACCACAGTGAGAAAATAACTAAAACCATTGTAGGTTTTAGTCTTGTAAGGACCCCAAATGTCAGTATGGAGAAGCTGGAATGAATAATCAGATTTAATGCTACTAATAGGGAATGAGGATCTGTGTTGTCTTGCTTTGGGGCATATGGTGCAAATTTGATGTTGTTTATCATTCAACACATCTTTGTAACAAGAAAAACGATGTAAGGAATCAAAGGGAACATGTCCCAATCTTAAATGCAAAAGCTCAAGTGGCACAGAGTTACAAGACTCAGCATAAAAATTGACTGCACTTTTATTACAAGAGTTCAAACTAGATTGAAGAAACTCAGATGAGAAAGACTTGGAATCTGAAGTGTGGTAGGAAGGAGTGGCTTGAGTTGTGTTTGTGAGATAGAGTCCCCTTGAGGCTTTACCAAGAAGCTGAGGCATGCTCATTGAAGGGCCTTGAAGCAGACATTGATCAGGAGTAAACAGGATATTAGCTTGATAATCTGAAGTGAGCTTATGAACAGACAAGAGATTGAAAGAAAATTCAGGAACGTGCAAGACATCTCTGAGAATTATGGTGGGAGTTAATTGGATTGTTCCTATGTTTGAGATTTTGGCTTGTTTGCTGTTTGGCATAGTAATGAAATTGGATTCAGTGTAGGCTTTACAAGTGGTAAATAGAGATATATGAGGGCAAATATGGTGAGTTGCTCCACTATCAATAACCCAAACATAAGAATTACCATAAATAGAGAAGCAGAAAGATTTACCGGCTAACATACAAGACTTGTTGGTGTCTGCGGAAGAGCTTCCAGTGGCCTAATGATCCAGCAAAGAGATCAGTCTATCAAATAGGCTTTTGGTGAATGTCATTCCCTTGTCAGCATTCTCTTTGTTGTCACTGTCTGTATTAGCATTACCAGCAAATTTCTTCTGCTTAAAATCCTTTGGATACCCAATTATCTTGAAACATCTGCTGAGCGAGTGTCCTGGCACTTTGCAATTATCACAATAATAGTATGGTTTCCCTTTTTGTCCATTGCTATTGTTGCTATTGCCTCCAGAATTGTTGTTATTCTGACCACTTTTGTTGCTTGAGCTGCTGCTGTGCTGGTTCGACTTTGGATTGAAATTCTGTCCATTGTTGTGATTAGAATTGGAGGAGCTCTGTCCTGGTTTAGGGAAGACATTCAGTGTTGTGGAATCATCCGTAAGAGTAGATGAATTGTTGCTTAGGCATCGTTGTTTCTCCTCTTGAAGAAGCATCCGGTAAACTTCACCCATAGCTGGTGTTGGTTTAACCATTAGAACGTTTGCTCGAACTGCACTATATGAGTCATTCAAACTAACCAGGAACTGCAAGATCTGTTGATTCAGAACCATTTGTGGGATCGAATTCAATTTTCCACAAGATCCACACTTAGGTAATTTAGCCAGCACCATATATTCATCCCAATAACACTTAAAGTTCGTAAAATATCCAGAAATTGAGAGATTCCCCTAAGAAATATTGAACAACTCCTTTTGTACCTGATATGTCCGAGCGAGGCTAGGTTGTCCAAATCGCTGTTTGAGATCAATCCAGATAGCGGCAGCTGTGTCATAGTACAACAAGGTTTCTGCAATCTCCTTTTCAACCGAATGAAGGAGCCAGGCGATGACCATGTTGTTGCTTCGAATCCACTATGTTGTCATGATGGAATTCCCTTCAGGACGCTCGCAACCACCAGAAACAAAATCGAACTTGTTCTTCGCGATAAGAGAGACTTCCACGGCCCGTCTCCATTGATGATAGTTGCTATCGTTAAGCAACTAAGTAGCAAGAGCATAATTGGGATGATCGGAGTGATGGAGATAAAGTGTATGATTAGGATCGCTTATCGCCAACTTCAGATCTGACTTCATGTTGATCCGAAGATCTAACTTCGCCTTCTCATCGTCGTCGTTAGGCATGACGATGACCTAGAAATTCGGTGCGGAAACGATTGGATTTACAGGAGCGTTGTCCGCTCTGATACCATATTACAAATCAGTGAAATTATGAATTTAGAGAAGATGAAGATAGAATTTCAGAGAGGCCAATCAGTTTTCAGATTCATTCATCTCAACAATTTACAGAGTTTGTTATTGCATTTATATGAACGGTTTTTCTATCCTATGCCCTAAGGGCATAGGTTAAGAGTACTAGTTATAGAAACTAAAACCCTATATGGAAATTAATGAACCCTAAGAAAATAATCAAAATAATTCCAAATAATAAAATTCAACAAATCATTTCCATTTTAAGGTTCTTAACCTATGCCCCAAGGGCATAGGTTAGAAAAATCGTTATATGAAAGTTGTAGAAGGGAAAAGGAGTGACGTGGCTATTCTTGCCAGTTACTCAATAGAGAATGTTTTGCTAAAACAGAACAAAACACACAAATATGGTTGAAACTCTGCGTTTTGGTTTAGTGGCCTCTAATCAGTAAAGTTAGCTTAGCAAACAACTTAGCTTAGTCTAATATCTCTTGCTCAGATTTGACACTCTACCACCAATCCACCATCAGTCGGCCTCCACTCTTCAGTTAGTTAACCTGACCTCAATAGATCTGGCTGAACCACCCACATCCTACTTATAAACCCTAAATCACCACCAAATCAAGTTTTAATTTAACCCAAAATTTCTTCAGAGAAACCAGATTTTAAACACAAATGTGAGAAATTTAAGTGGGAAGGTGAGTTCTAGAGAGAATTTTCGATTTGGTGGTGGTCACTTTAGGGGCAATGGCGGATCTAATGATCCTCGGCGCGGGATGGTCGGGTCGGGTCCGGTCGGAACTAAAGTGGTGGTTGTCATCTTGGGGCGACAGTCGGAATGGGAGATATCGGAGTCCAAGGGGATTGGTGACTGGTGAGAGAGAGGAGATGGTTAAACACTAAAACGATAATGCTTTACATTTTAGCTTCCAAAGAGTGAAAAGTTAATGAATGCTCAATTTGTCAGTTGTTTGTAAAAATGATGTTTCCCTAACTATGTTGGTGTTGGGTAATTTAAACTTCTCTTTCTTTTTGTGTTTCATGTAGGGGCTAATTAAAGCGTCGACTGCTGCAAGTTTTTTTGTACATTTCAGACTTGAAGAAGTGAAAGGTTGTGATTGAATATAGTGATTGCTTAAGGTTGACCTTTATCATATGCCTCCATTTTCTTATGGTGATTCATGCCCGCAATTTTACTCGCTTTATTGTAGTAATTTGATTGATCCCTTATTCAGAATAACTATGTGTACGTGGGCTCTCAACTAAAGCGACCTAATGTTGCCCGCATTGTCAATTGTCTCTCTCTTTCAAAAAAATGAGATGAGCAGCGTTTTATTGACAAGCTATATGCACCAACTAATATGAGGATGCATTCAAATCAACTGATTGATCTTATCTTTGATTTATCTACTCTGGTATAATTTAAAATATGACTTTTTTGTCATTAAAGTTCATTTGCTGTTAATTATGAATCTGAGGGTGAAATGCCCAATTATTCCCTTCTTCTTCTTCAGAGACAATATTTGATCTTTCAAGTATAGCCGTCTCTCTAGGTGGGGTGAGGGTGGGCGTTAATTAATAGGTTAAACTAATGTTCTAGAGGCCGGCCTTATTTTGCAATGTATAGGACATTAAAAAAGTGTGTCGTTGTTGTGCTCCCTTAAATGCCATCGTCAAGTTTGTTTCATACAAAGAACAATAACAAGATTTTTTCCTCTTCAATTCCCATGTTATGCTCACGCTGTATAAAATTTAGTCATTCTCTTTTGTCAAGGGTTTGTACCTGGCTATGTTGTCTTTTTTCAAGAATGCTCTTGGTTATGTTATTTTGAAAATGTCATATTCTTTGAGCCTCTTGAATATTAGATACAAGATGTTGATCATCTATATGACACACTGATCTTGCAATTTCAATTAAGTTTATAACAAAAATTCAATTTCGTAGAGCATGTTTTCGACTTTTGTTTTCCGAAGGCCCAACATTTCAAACGACAAGAAAGTATCATTTTCTATTTTTTGGTTTTTTTTTATAAGTTAAGAATTCGGATACCAAATAGACTTGGTAAACCGAGAGGTTGTAAGGAAACGGCAGCCGAAAACGGCTAAGATAGTCAAAGCAAGCAGGATAAGCTAAAAAAAGTACAAATCTCCGAAAAAAGAGACTAATAAGAGTTTGAGATCGGGGTGAGTAAAGCACTAAGAATAGCGTCGTAGGCAGCAGGTCGACCCCTTCTGGGTGTGCGAAATGGACTACTGACGTTCCCTCCACCGAGATGAAGGATCTTCAGAAGCCCCAAAGCACCAATCGATCTGGCCCAATACAACTCGGTCTAATATCAAACTCAGCTCCAACTCCTCGTAAATAAGTACATTAAATAGGTCTCAAGCTATCATGTAAGAAAAGATGTCAAACTTGCATCACAAGTAAAACATAAAGGTTTTACTAGTAATGCAAGTAGAGACAAAATGCAAGTAAAAAGTACTTGCAAATCACCGAACTCAAACCTTGCTTAGCAAGGATGAGAAAGCTGTAATTTATTTTTATTTTTTTTATTTATTTTTTATTCTTAAAAAACGTATCGACTTTCCAGCCTTGGAGGTTTGTAGCCCAAACAAACATTTCTTTTTTTTCTTTTTCTTTTTTCCTTTCTTCCTGGCAACATGTTTGTTCTAAGGCAGGAAATGGCGACGACAAAGGCCAAGCAAAAAAATTGCACCAGCCAACGGCGGAAGATTAGGCAAACAAGACGAAGTGCGAAGGATCGAGAAGCCGACGACGAAGGCCGAGCAATTTGAAATGAACTCGGTCAATGAAGATGATGGGTTGGGCTGGGCGATACAGCGGAGGAGAGAGGGGTGGCTTGAACGGGCTAGGCCATTGTGGGTATCGAGACGCCGGTAAAAGGATGGGATAATCACCAGGGAGGACACTAGAATCGGAAACAAATGACCCATTCATATCATATTCAAAAACTTCTAGGGTAATTAGTTCAGCTTTTAGATCCACATACACATGGGCGTAGTCGACAATTGATCGATGGCTTTCATTTGACTCAACTCGGCACTTAAAGAATGGGTCATCGGCTTTCTCAGCCATATGAATGGCCTTTCTCGGCCAAAAATCAAAGAAGGTTTTCTCAACCATGAAAAAAGGCTTTCTCAGCCATGAAAATGTAGAGAGAAATCAAGAGAGTTTTATAATTGAGCAAGGGATTTATTCTAGTTTCACACCAATTTCGATCGGCGTGGTGATTTGGGTTTTCATGAAGAGGATGGGGGTGGGGGCAGGGAAAAAGAGAGGTTTTCAGGGTTTTCTTTCATTGGGAGCGGATTCATTATTTTTCGGTTTTTTCTATTTTTTTGTTTCTACAAACGATTCTTTAGTCCCTAGAATAACACAAATCTACCTTAGTACAATTGTAAAGCAAAACCTATGTTAGTTCAAAAATTTTTGCTATGTGTCAATTGTTGAAAAAAAGTGTATTAGTTATAAAGAAAAGATAGTAATTTAGGCCCTATTTTTTAGCCATGATCCCAAATACTAACTTATTCAATATTAAAAAACTTATTCAATTAAATAAAAGAACATTAAATTTTTTTCACAATTCCTAACCTATTATTTGTTGTATTTTTTTAAAAAAAATCAATTAATAAAAAAAAAAAAAATCTCCCCCACTTCTCCCACTCTATGTGAAAATTTTAAATACTTTTTTAGATTGTATTCAAATTCTCCACTTATCTCCCCACTTTCCCACTCCATGTGAAATTGTCACACTTCTCCACCTCCATCAAAATATACAAAAAGAAGAATAAGCGATAAAAACACTTCCTCTCTTGCTCTTAGGCTCCGTTCGGCTGGCACTAGGGGGAGCTTTTTTTCCGCTTCATCTAGCGGAAATTGAAGAAGCTCGTGAGGAGGAGCTTCTTCAATCCGCCCAATATTCCGCTCCCCCTAGCTGAAAACGCTAGCAATTCCGCTAGTGCCGAACGGTGCCTTAACTTGCGGGGTGGACCAATAGATTTGATCATCGTGCATCTTTCAAAAGTCTTCTTGAAGTTCGAAATAAGGTGTAGATCACATTGAACTTTTAAATGAAAAGTTTGAAAGCTCACTATTTTTTGTGAATTTGACAAAAAATGTATTTTAAATATGCTGGGTTGTATTAAATGTGTATCTTATAGCAAATTAAACTATAAAATTAAAATTGTTCTATTAATATTTGAAAAAATAGTTATGTATATTTTTACAATCCCATACATTGTATGGGAACAACACTAGTTAAGTTTATTATGTGAGTTCAAATTTTAGTCCCTAAAATTCAGCTATGTGACATTGGGGGGGTTTACACTGGATGTTGTTGTTGTATGATTTTTTCAGATCCACCGAACTTTGAAATATTCGCTTGTTAGACCATCTCCTATGCCAATGGAGAATGATGTTAAATCCCTTGCAATAAAAAATAATAATGAAGAGACTTGGGAAGGGTTAAGTCCTACCGGAACCCACTCAAAATTTGAGTCCCTTCTCACTATTTTAATATTTTGTATCACTGGGTCTTTTTATACTGTTTTCTTTTTATTGTTGTTGTAATTCTTATTATTGCTTTATTGTCTTAACATTGTGTTAGGTATTGGAAAGTGACTTGGCATTGGAAGATATAAAAATAAAGAGACTCCTACTCTCAAGATACCCTTAGTCCCTTATCACAGGGGGAAGTAGGAAGAGCCAGCCCCATGGAAAGAGGCTAGCATTATAGATAATCTTAGTGTGACGTTGTTGACGGTGACAACTTTTTCTACCGTGACGAGAGTTATCCAATGCATCTACTGAAACCTCAAACAAAAGTTGAACTCAGATTGACTGTACCTTACAGCATTTCATTAACATCTCAGAATGCTCTGTTTCTACACATACTAACAAGCAAGCATTCCAAGTGTTGTGACAACATTATCCAACAAAAAATAATAACTTTTATCTTTCTCCACGTACATTGTAAACAACCATCTATATACTCAAGTTGCGAAGCGTATCAACCCGATCTATGACATCCAAAGCCTTGATCCGGTCGATATCAAAGTTTATAATGGGAACCGAAGACGGCCTCCTTGTAGAGTAAACCTCCCTCTTGTGCTCCCTAGTAGGAGAATGGTTACTACTCTTACTCAACCTATTGTGTTGGCTCAGCCTCGTCTTCACCGTCCCAAACTCTTGGCTCTTGCTTATCCCGGGAATCAGCTTTCGCTTCGTCACGTCCCGCAGCAGCTCACGATCTTCGACTGTCAGTGTCGGGGGCGAACAGATGGCAGCCTTCTGTGATGACACCTGGATTCCAGATGGCATGTTATGGTTGAGGGAACGTAGTGGGGATTTAACAGGGGAGCGCGTCCCATTGCTGTTCATGGCGGCTCTTGATTTCCTGATGAGGTGGTGGAGCCACGCAATGAGGTCGAGGATATATTTTTCAGTTTTTACCCTATCCGCATGGTGAAGGGTCTCGATCCTCAACAAGGTCGCCTGTCCAGCTGATGTTCGGGTCCCTTCGCTACTGATAAAAAACAGATGAATTAATATGCATCCAAACAGGCACTTTATCTTCAAAAGATTCTTTAAATATGAACATTGTATTTGATGCTTACCTGGAATTTGCCCATTCTCCAACCCAGCCGAATCCATGATGAGCTCTGAATTCCGCCAAATGCAGAAACCACCAAAAGAGACGAGTAAAAACGCCATGTCAGCTCAATATTAGAGGAAAAAACATCATTGCAGAGTCTTACTTGGTTGTGTTTGCAGCCATAGGAACAAGCCATTGCAGAGTTTTCTCCATCTCACCTTTGATTTGTGGGACAGTAAGCTGCAAACAATATAACATTTGAATTGACGATATTTTTAGTGTAGCAAAGGGAGTTGTAGCTTATTATATTTTTCCTGTGACCAGCTGAATTACAAGTAATGAAACAATCCTGCAAAGAAGAATCCATACCTCCTCCTTTGGCTCAAAGGATTGTAATTTGGATCTTAAAGCTGCCTTTATATTGGGTGGCAATCCGTGATACAAAGCATCCCTTGTATTCGGGGGAACAGAATTTGGACGAGACACCTGTTTGTAAACCAAAGCATTAAACATATTTCCTTTAAATCTTTACTGTGTCGAATGTGCGATATAAAAGATAGATATGGTGCTCAAATAACGAGAAAAAAATTCTAATATTTCATTACAACATATTGTGCTATGTAGACGATATGTTTGTGTTGGATAATCTACATTTTTGAGTTCTAATGAAAAAAAAAGAGACCAGAGCAGAATATGAAATGCAATATGCTACACTTGCTAGCTAAAATGAGGAGACAATGACAAACTTACCAGCGTATCAATTTGAGTGATAATGTTTGCATAATGCAAAGCAAGACCAGCAGACCCCAACTTCTGCTGACTGTATGACGACACCTTTAGCAGCTTGTTTTCATCTGCACAACATCCCATCAACAAGAGAGGATCATGAGCTATTATAATCACAAATGAATTCAGAGGGTCTCCAAACAATGGAGGAAAAAGAAACAAAAAATCCTCACTAGTCTCAGATGAAGATAAAATTTAGTAACAATGAAGATCAAGCTTCAAAAAGTCACAGATTCACGGTTCATGACCTGATGACCCATTTCTCAACTATTTAATTCTTTTTTGCTCATCTACGGGAAACCAAGAAATAAATTGGGGAAAAACTAAAATCAACATCAATCCTGTACAGGCAGATTACATATTAGATTGACATATCTGCATCATCACATGTAAGAAGATCGATTTGGTAGTGTTCTTATTCAAAATCACAAGACCTAATGTTGTTCTAAACTTTATGGCTCAGTCAATCCTATCGAAGACAAACATCGAAATTGGCTAAGAAAAAAAAAACTGCTTTTCCCTGCAAACAATGGATCCCTCAGAAAGGGAAAGTAACGTTTAGATCAGTACTGCAAGTAAGAGATTTGTTCAATACCAGCACTACCAAAGGCTTCGTGAATCTCTAAATGCAAAAAGTGCACAATGTCTACAAGCTTCTCCATCACCTACAACAACAAAGAATCGTATGATCACTCAATAGTACAGTTAACATACAACTGTTCAAAATAAACAAGCCATGAGAAAGGGCATAAAAATTCAAAAAGAGGAGAACATGATCTAATCAGTAATCACTACCCACTATAAATACTGAGAGGGAGTCCCCATAGGACAAAGCAACAACATGTCAAAAGTCTCGGTTTTAGTGACTAGTGAGGCCAATTTTTCTCTAACTGAACAATGATTAATCTACTTATCAATTTCTGGAAATAATCCATAAAAAAGAATGCACTGTATTAGCTGCACTGTGTATGATCCCCTACATACAAGTGTTAAAACATAAAAGTAACATGGAGAGCATTTGCAGAACAAAAGGCTTCTTTTGTGGAAGCCTCTAATCCCATATACCAGGAAGAACATAACTCTCCAGGTCAATAAGACAAAATTAACATTGAAGTTAAAGCTTGTATACATAGACCCTACATATCACAATAGCCATCAGTTACCTCTTCCAAAATTCTGGACCAAAGTGATTTCTTCTTCAGACTCCTTACATGCTTCCTCTGACTCTTCAGTTCTGGCCTCAAAATTGAAAGACCTTCCCCTTCAAAGAGGAGAGCAAACACCATATCATTAGCAACGAATGTATCTAGTATAAATACCCATTTTGAATAATCAAAAAAAAAAGGAAGGCACACACAAAATCTTAAGCAAACCATTCAACTACATGATTACATAGAGAGGAATATGGCACTTTTATCCGTCGAACGATGGCCCTGCCTTTTATCTGTTGCCCTTAAAGGAGTAAAGTAGCCCTGTCTTGAAGAGCTGATGGATGGATGATATAAGAAAGCAGAGAGCTTTAACTACAACTCTCTTTTTCTTCAGTAGATATTGAAAAGTTATATTCATTTTTCTATGATGTACTCAAATTTGTTCCCACTACAATCCATCAACAACAAAACAACATCAACCCAGTGCTAACCCGCCTCATACGGGATCTGGGGAGCCATTATGTACACACCCTTGCCCCAATATAAAATTGAGAGGGTGTATGAAGAAGGCCCAAGTTTATCATTACCCGAAAGACCCAAGGAAAACTAAAATCCATCTATATGACAATGAAAACTGGATCTAGTTAGAATGCACCAAAATTGATATAGGGGTTATATCCATCTCAAAGGCATTGTATAAAAGCCAATAAGCATGAGGATGTTCCCACTACAATCCATATGACTAGATAAAGAAAACTTACATTACTCCATTAGGGAGACAAATTTAAGAAACAAATAAGACATGCATCAAAAATTATTCAAGAAGAAATCCTCAGACACCAGTAGGCTGCTCTCAAGAAACCCAAAAATAATGAGGAAGTGATCATAATGGCACACTCAAGATGCCTACCTCTCTGAGTTGTACTAGCATTGTCCTCCTCTCGCAGTTTACGTCGGTAATCTTGCTCAAACCTGTCCAAGGCATGCAATTCATGATACAACTCCTGCAAAGAAAGTGGCAATCACATAAATTGAGGGAAATAACAATAACAACATCGACCCAGTGAGGTTCCGCTATAGCAGAATCTGGGGGGTCAAGATGGGGGTACCCCTGCCCAAGGGAAGGGGGTATGCCCGATAGACCCAAGAAAAACTGAAATTCAGCTATGAGGGAAAGACATCTATAAACATTTAAACGAAATTATCATGCAACTATATGTTGCTACGGTGTCATATTATCATTCAAAAGAAAAGTGATGAGCACATGAGAAGGTGCTCTTAGATAATAAGAATTTCCATCAAGCAACAAAATGACGGGACTTGGATTCAGTTTAAAAAGTAAGCCACACGATATGCTTGGATTCAGTTTAATAAAGCAGTATTAAGTGACTCAAAAAAAAAAAGTAAGCCGCATGATATAAATTGTTCAGATCTGTTATGTAAGGAGCGAAAAAGGAAAAAAAAAATCTCCCGGAGACCTGTTTACCAGGAAATAGAGATACAGAAGAAAATTACTAACAGAAGTGTGTTGCACTAATGTCATCAACTGCTTCATTATTGTCTCAGCATCTTCCTTTAACTGTTTTTGTGGGATGAGCTCAGTAGCTATCCTGAGACCCACAGAATACTGGAAAGTAAGAAACTATTTAGATGACATATGATACTTAACAAAATAAAAGGGCAATGAAATTACTTCTCAAAATAGCGGTCCAAGTTGTGCCATTGAGGATCTTTACAACGATTTCCAAAGCGTACCACCTCTCCAGAAAACACTTTTAGCTCTTCCCTAGTGACATTTTGGAAATAAAAAACAACATAAGCCCATAGAAAACACAATAAAGATGACTTTTAAGCATTTCTAATGCAAATATCTACCTTTTGTCAGCTGCAGCAATCCTCAGAAGTTCATCTACATCTTTCGATATCAAATTCCTTACACCTTCTGTATGAAGCACAGCCTCCTTCAGATATTTAATGTTCTCCTTTGAAAGAGACTGCATGAGGTTCACACCTTTAACAATTGTGTTGGCAACTTCAAATGCCAATATCGATATTTTGTTTCCTTTAGTTGTCACCCCTGAAACAAAACCACCACTAAGGTGCAAACTTGTCATGCTGCTGGCCACTGTGTCCAAAACATCTACCGCCTTTCCTAGACCAGTGGTGCTGGCTTTGCCCAAAAGGGAGCTCATCTCCGAGACCTGCACATGCCCCAAACAATATCAGCCATTTGAAAACTATCAACTATATGATTACACAAGTAACCTAAATTAAACAAAAAAATATCAATAGTGAACTCAAGGAATGCACTTGGTGATGTGAACCTGATGCCTTAGGCAATCAGTCCCTACTATATGCACACAGAGGCAATATCAGGCTCCTTGTTTGATTTTTAGAAACAAAATTTCTAACAAAATGGGGTAAATCTGTTTTATCCAGTAACAGCCAAGAGAAACACTATATTGGCTCTCAATACAAGTCCCATATGAGAGCTTACAAGCTAGATAAAATATATAGGAAATCAACTCAAATTCCAGCCTTCCCTCATGGGCTAGTAGAGCCAAGCTTGAGCTTAATCTGGCAACTAGTTTATTCAGCAAAGGCTAAATGATATTAAGCTTGGGCTGAACTCCAATTAGTTTTATACCTTTAGCTATAATAAATGACTAGAGTTATATAAACCTTCTCGATCCATGGCCACTGGCCCACTAAGACCTATTAACAAAATGAAAAACTATTAAAGATTAATAAACAAGCCTTATTGATTTGCAGAAATGCATGTCTGTGATATTTAAACTTTTCACTGACGAGTAAAGAAATGCTTCATGTAACTTACTTATGTCAATTTAAACAAACAGGAGAAAGGCGGGAAATTTTCCCACGAAAAACAGCAATACGGGTCAAGAATTGAAAAGGCGCCTATATGAGCACTGGGACCATTCATTCCGCAAGTTTTGACACGAATGACTATAGCCTAGTGGGAAAATATTAAGAAAAAAAAAAGAAGTATGATGCATATGCATTTGTAACTTAGGTTTGTTGAGTGAGTCCATAAAAACTAAGGAGAACAATGAGCAAGCCTCTATTTACAATTCTATAATTGACAACATTCATTTTCATAGTGAGGTGGAAAAGAAAAGACAGGAATAAACTGAAAAGTAATATGAGATGAATATTAAAATATAGAAGACCCAAAGTCTTCACTAAATGGGGCGACAAACTATACAAGGACAGCTATGAAAATGTTCCACAATTCTAGCATGAAGGAAAAGGCCTCTTAATAAGGTCTTAGCCGATTACAATAATTAAAACATAGAAAAGATGAGGAATGCTAACTCATATCATTAATTATGTGAAAGCTCCCCAGATTTTGCCAGATTGAACAAGGGAATGCGGTATCCAAGGATATCAAAATATTTTATCCATATTTGACCTCCATAATGAAAACCGCATCCATCATTTAAGGCATATAATGGCTTCATGACAGTAAAAGCAATGTGGAACACTTACCTTTGCAACAGCTGCCTGTTTTGACTTTGCTGATGTGGAATTAACAGATAACGTCCTAGACAAGCTTGGGATGCCATCATTAATATCATCTACATTTATCCCATATGAACGTCCAATCCCATATGAATCTCCATTACTTAGTTCTGGAAATGAGAAGGGTTCTCGTAATTGTTGGTCTACATTTGACTGCATTGAGCTGCTGGCTGATTTAGGAGGCAATGTGTGGCACTCCACAAGCAATCCAGACCCATTATGATTTTGAAAATTTATATGTGAGAAGTTACTGCTTGGAGCATTCTCAACAGTGGCACTTGTGGAGCAAATTCCGCCCATTTCAATGGAAATATATGCTATAATTTACTTCCCGTTCCAAATTTCTTCACAGATTTCTCAAAATTTTGAGAGGAATTGGTACTCGGCATTTTGCAAGACGTCACAAGATCCCAGTAAAAGCATATATCTAAACAATGGCACCAAAATCACAACCAATGCAAAAATCCAACTACTAGACTATGCCTTGTCCCTTTGATCACAAAGGAAAACCTAATTTAACCTGAATTCCAGCAAAATCCAACAGTGATGAGTCTGATGACCTTCAAATCACAGGCCACAAAACTGCAGACCACCAAAAGTCAAAATTAGCAATTCCCAACTTTTAAAATGAAGCAATAAACCATAACATTCAAATCCCTCAACACATATCCAAATTCCCAAAAGAAGATACAGAAAAACAATGAATTGATCTCGCAAATGATCATTAATGCTATGAAAGGGGTGAAATCCAAGATTAAGAAAACTCAAAATATAATAATTCTAAAAGTAGAGGATAGCACTATAGCAGAAGGGTGCAATACCAAACCCCGAAACAACGGTAATCCAAAATGAAAATATCTTAGCAACTCAACATCATACATGTACTAGTAAAACAACTGGATTTTCTTTCTACCAAGAAAAACGAAAACTGGATTTGCTGCAAAACCCATCAATTTAAAAATTAGAAGAAGCTTACCCACCAAATATACACCAAGCAAGTGCGAAAGGAAGAGCTGGATCTGTGGGAACACAAAGGAGATTCCTTTGAGTCTTCCTATTTTCAGGCTTCAGCCCCCTTAACAAGGTAACATGATGATGATGATGACGATGGTGTTGGTAAACTCTATACTAGGAGGAGAGAGAGGGAGAACTTATGCAAGGCAGTATACATAAACGCAAAAGCAAACAAAAAACCAGAAGTGGGTGAAGCATGAAACTCGCCAAATTCAGTACGAAGAGAGAAGACTCTTGAAAAAACGGAGAAGACTCGTAAAAAGAGAGAGAAATGGTAATTAAGTCAAAGAATAAAGTAAATATTGAAAGTATATTCACACCTTTGTGTTGAATTGCATTTAAATTATACTAGGTGGATGGCCTTCTCATTGATTATACGGAGTATTTTAATTAGAGTCCGCTTCAGGTGTGAATGGGCGCTCAGGTGCGAAATAAGAAAGAACAGAAGCCGTTGGATCAAGAAAAATTAAAGGAGCTGATCATTTCACTTAAAAAGGGGGAAAAAACGGCACGAGCGAATTATTGGCGAATTATTCGCGTATTTTTGAAAAAAACGGAAATAGGACACGCGCCCAGATTGTTCATCAGTATTGTGGATTTGTTGATCAATAATGTGGATTTGTTCATCAAAACTGTGATTTTGTTCATCAAAACTGTGATTTTGTGCATAAATAAACTATTGCTTGTGCATCAAAAATCTATTGTTTGTACATAAAAAATGAACAAATGTGTATCAAAATTACATGCAATATGTTCATCAACATTGTGATTTTGTTCATAAAAAAACGAAAATATTTGTTCATCGGTTTGTGCATATTTGTTCATCAGTTTGTGCATATTTGTTCATTAGTAATATCAATTTGTTCACTGGTTTATGCATATTTGTTCCTTGCCTTTTTCATATAATTGTTCATTACTAGATGCATATTTGTTCACTAGTAACCTCAATTTGTTCATTACTATATGCATATTTGTTCATTAATTACATCAATTTGTTCATAGCTAAATAAGGCACAAGCACACCTAAAACATAAGGGTATAATAATGAACAAATAAGGTTATATCCATGAACAAATAAGGGTATATCCATGAACAAATAGGGTATATCAATGAACAAATAATGGTATACCAATTTGTTCATAGCTAAATAAGTCACAAGCACACCTAAAACATAAGGGTATAATAATGAACAAATAAGGTTATATCCATGAACAAATAAGGGTATATCCATGAACAAATAGGGTATATCAATGAACAAATAATGGTATATCAATGAACAAAAAAGAAGTATACTAATGAACAAATAATGGTATACCATGGATATATCAATGAACAAATAGGGGTATATCAATGAACAAATATGAGTATATCAATGAACAAATATGAGTATATCAAAACTAATTATATGTGCATAAAAAAACCACATAATATTGTATTCCTACACATAAATAAGGTTAAAAAAATAAAAATTAAAAAAGTTCGAAATCAATGAACAATGTTATCAAAAACTCAATGCACAATAGTTAGTATTGATGAACACTTGGTGAATATTGATGAACAAATCGCTATTTCTGATGAACAAACTGGGCGCGCCTCATAAAAACGTATTTTTCGAAAAATTCGTGAATAATTCGGGAAAAATTCGTATGTGTCGTATTTTATTGAAAAATACGCGAATAATACGGGAAAAATTCGCTCGTGCCGTATTTTATTTTTTTAATGAATGTTTAATCAGGGACGTTGATTTTTTGGAATGAACGATCGAGATTTATTCTTATTTCTCCCCCAGGCGGCCATTCGCACGTGACTCTTTTTATTTTAATTATATTTTATAGTTATATAGATAAATTATTTTTTTTCACTTTAGCCATCTCCAAGGTTTCTTGATTAATCCTTATTTTTAACAATTTGAGATTTGTCTTTTATTTTTTTGCTTTATAGTTAACTAGGTGGATGACCCATGCTATCGCACGGAATCTCATTGATTATATTTTATATTATTTATGTGAAGTTATATTTTTTCGTATATTTTCCATATACTTATTGTACTTTAGTGGATGCTTAAATCTATCTCTAAAAATATAATATAAAATGGAAAACGTATTGCATAGTCATATGGTTGAGAATTTACAATTTATTTTTATACCTTGATATTAACCTTATAGTTTGATGTTTATGTAGCGATTGAAGGCACACCTTGCTCTAGTCTTAATTAACCTACTCAATTTAAAACTTATACAAAATTGGGTTAGCATAAAAGAGATTAAACAAATGTTTGAACGACACCAAATGTAATTAAAAGACTATTAAGATGAGTGATATACATGGGGTTAAATAATGTTATTGTAAAAACTATTTTTCCCTACAAACTTAATTGTTAAATTGAATATATATATATATATATATTGGGGAGCGCTCCGGTACAATACGTTTTATGGTGCAATGTGTGGTTACATATTGTGCGTTGGATTAACCCAAATCAAAGGTTAATATTAAGGGTGAGAAGTAGAAAAATAGGGGGAATGTACAAGATGATTTTCACGTGTAATTTAAAAAGGAATGTTGCTTAAATTTAGGGGAAAAGAATAATAAATTGTTTGAAAAATTAAGATCAGAATCTTAGAAAATCTTGTAAACCCCACGATTTTTATATATATGGCAGTTGCATAATTTTAGGGGTTGACAAGAATGATAGAAAAATTAAATAATCGAATTTACAAATAAAAAAACTCTGCAGAATCATTGAATATCTATTAGTCGACGTTTGAAAAACTCAATATGATTATTTGAATAATTATAGAATCGTATAATTTTATAGTCGATGTTTGAATAACTCGGTTTGATTGTTTGAAAAACTCAATATGATTGTTTGAATAATTACAAAATCGTATAATATTTATATCCGATGTTTGAATAACTCAGTTTGATTGTTTGAACAACTCATTTTGATTGTTTGAATAATTATAGAATCATAAAATATTTATAATCGAGGTTTGAATAACTCAATATAATTATTTGAATAATTGTAGGATTGAACATGTTTTAACGTTTGCATTATTTAGGTTGAATAAGTATTCGTCTTACCATGAATAACTAAATAAAGGTAGTTGAAAAACAACATTGTTCATCCTGAATAACTAAACTTATTCAATGGTTTTTACTAGTTTTATTAGAATGTATTGACATAAATAATGTATACTATTGAATAACAATTACAATGCTTCTGAAAAACAATCTTTAACATTATGAAAAATATGTGATTCTTTGTATTTTATGCTATCAATAATCATTACACTGCTTTTGAAATAACAATTACAATGCTTATGAATTACAATTTTTTTTTTGGACCGAGGTCAAATACATCAACATTATCATCATTTGGAATATGTTCCCTGGTGCGAAGTCTTTTCAATAGGACCTTGGTACGCTTTAATTTTTCTCCAATGGCCAACTGTTGATCATTACCACCTGTTCCATTTGAAACTCGATTAAACACAAATGATATCAGTATTGCAAAACCATACCATCTAAAGTGAACAAGTATATTGTAAGACTTGAAAAACAATTGCAAAACTGTCATACACATATCAATGTTGCAAAACCATACTATCCATATTGAAAAACACTCGTTTCATATGCTTATCTAGTTAATCTTTACTATTGAAAAACCATAGTATTTATTGTGAATAATATTGATCATTATCTCCTGTCGGCCATACGAAAAACAAAATACGTATATACGAAAAACAAAATACGTATATATGAATAACAAAGAATGAATATATGAAAAACATGCCACACGTTTCGGGGGATTGCATATCTTAAATATGTTCAATTTCTGGCCAAACAAAGTGAAAAACAAGCCACAAATTTGTGAATAACAAGGCAATGTATATGTGAATAAAACGCGGAGTATATATGAAAAACAAAACAAACATATATGAAAAACAAGACACATCTCACCGAACATGTACGCACTATCAAACCTGTACGCATTGGTTTCGTGCTCAATTTTCGAAATTAAAGACCATTGACACCGAACATGGAACGAGTTCGAACCCGGGAAATCGATCTCAGAACCCTATTTCCAACCGCAATTTTCTTATCTTTACTCCTTTGTGTTGCTCTTTGCAAAGAAATCGAACGATTGCCAAGAACGATTGGCAAAGAAATCTGATAAATTCAAATATCGGTGAGACGATATTGATGAAGAACGATTGGCATGAAAGATAGAACGGATTCAATCCAAGTGTTTAGAACATCGATTTGGTTTGGATTAAAAACCTAACTTCGCATTTATGCAACTTGAACTAAAAATTGACAAAACATGGATGTGAAAGAGAAGAACATCGATTTTTGTATAAACAAATACTCAAAACTTCAATTTCACTTACCAATTTGTTGAAAAATATCTCGATTTGTATCAAATTTACCCGACGTTCTTCGTTTGCTCCTAAAGCATCATCGAGAAAGAGAGAAAGAGAGAAAGAGAGAAAGAGAGAAAGAGAATTAAACTGAATTATGAGGGAGAGATGGAGAGAATACACGTTTTTAGGAAAGAATAATCCCATTACCAAAAATCAAGGGATTTTACCTAAAATAAAAAATGCTAATTGATTATAATATCTAGTGAACAGATTTAGTGTAACACCCCCATCTAAGCTTTTTACACCCATTTTCTTTTAAATCCTATCCATTCACTTATTCCAATCCGACGGATGTCCTTTAACTACACGCTTACATTCTAAGAGATGCAATTCTGTGGTGTATCGCTCACGTTGTTCGGGAGTGCAATTCTGTGGCGGACTTCATTGCTGGATCGTTCAGGCGTGTCTCCTCCGTCCCACTTGCAGTTGATTCGGGCCTCCTTACCCTCATCCGCCAGGATGCTTTAGGGCGACCTCTAGATTATTAGGGGTCATCCTAACTTCTTTCCTAATAGAAAAAGGCTATGAAAGGATAATTAGGTGAAAGAGATTTAGGCGTTATAAATGTGCAATAATTAAAATAGAAGGGTTATATATATATATATAAGATTTAGGAAAACTAAAATGGTGATGGTGACATGAAATGAGTAAGGGGCAACACCTATTTATACAAAATATGTAAAAAGAAGAGGTGCAATATTCTTCATGAATTGTTACAAATTAAATCAATACATATTTAGCACTAAATGTTTTTATTATAATAACATCTTTTTGTGGCGGTAATTAAGCAACAATAGTTTTTTAATGAATAAATAAAATAAAAAGATAAATTATTATACTTGAAATGAAATTACCTTACCTTAAAATTTTGTGAAAAGGCAAGTTAAACCTTTATAATATGCTAAAAATCCGAGTGATGATCAAATTAGTTTTTTTTGTCATTCTTGTTATTAGTTATTTTTATACTTGGCTCCTTTCTTTCCTCCTCTCTTTGAAAGAAGGGTCTCTTCCCTACATGGACTTAATTAAGTGATTGGTCATTAAGTGATGGCTTAGAGGCCAAACTTTTCTTTTACCATTTCATTTTTTTACTCACTCATTATTACATTACATGTCTAGTCATTAATTACTCAAAATTTTCTATTTTATAATATATATAGATATAGATAGAAGATATAGAAGATTGATCTTGTTGACTTGTCAAAGGCAATAAATTGGTCAAAACTTATGTTTGATTCAAATAAGAGATAAAAATGTTAGTACTAAATAAGAGTTAAAATGTGTCTATTAGGATTATATGTGAGATATTTTATTCATAATGACAACAATTGAAATGTCACTTATTTTCAATAATATTTTATATTTAGTAATAAATATAAATGATAAATAAGACACTAATTGCCTAAAACTCCTTAATTTAGAGATAATTAAAAATTATAATTTATTCTAGGCAAAATTAATTCAAATATTACAACCTTTGAGGGGGTGTGTAAACGATGACACAACCTTTAGGGGTGTGAATTCAATATCACGACCTTAGTTAAAATAGTGAAAACGCTATCTTAAGCCCATCGCCGATGTACAGATCGTATGAGTTGGATATCGGAAAATGACATGGCAAGTCTATGTGGCATAAAAAGTCACGTGAGGGGCATATGTTTTTAAACATATTTTTGGCAATATTATTTTACTTCTCTAAACTAGTATAATGCCCTAGAAAACCTTCTCCTTCAATTCAATCGGCATTGCCAGTAAGTATTTCCTTACATTATTTTTGATGGATGCCTTTGCCACTCGATTAGATCTACCAACGTTATTGCAATTATGTAGTAATATAGTATAGTATATGGCTATGTTTAGGTTATTATTATGACTATGTGGGGTGATAATTTTGTTCAGTTTTTGTGCATCCCCGTCATGTAAGAATTGTGTCCATAAAGCATGCTCATGATGCTTTTAAACATGACACTAGTTTTAAGTAGATGTTGATTTTATTTTATAATGATATTATCCTATTGTCCATTGTGTATATTGTTGTTACTCATTTTTACCTAGGATATATATCTTAATTACTCGTTTTATGAGTAGGTGTTGTTTTTTTTTGCCCAGGTCATACTTAAGTTGGAAAATAAAAAAAACTTGGAATAAGGCATAAAAATGGTAGAAAGAGTGTTCAAATTTAAAATTTATCATGTTAAAAAACAAAAGGGATAAATATAATAAATAATAATTAATACAAAGAAAAGGGGAAAATATAATAAATAATATAAAATGATCATATGCCCCTCATGTGATTTTTTATGCCACCTAGGCATGCCATATCATTTTCTGATATCCAATTTATATGATTTATCCATCGGCGATGTGCTTATGATAGCGTTTTCACTATTTTAACTAAGGTCGTGATATTGAATTCACACCCCTAAAGGTTGTGTCACCGTTTACACACCCCCTCAAAGGTTGTAATATTTGAATTAATTTCGCCTTTATTCTATACAAAAGACATAAAATAATAGTTAAATTTGATTTTATTAATATATGTTATTAATCAACAAATATTTAATTTATAACATTGATATTTATGCTTGAAATGAAATTATAAAACTACTTATTATTTGTAAGGGCAATGGCCAATGAGTTAATAAAATTATTTAAGTTTTTTTAATAATCCTAAATTTTAATTTTAAGTTTTTAATAAAAAATTGTTTCTTTTGTCAAAATTTATTTCCATCTTAAATAGCCTTGTACATATAATTCACTAAATTATATTATACCACCGATAACCATTTTTAATGAAGATTTGAATTAGTTGACCAAATTACCCTTAACTAATTAAGTAATATATTTTAGAAGTTATTTTAAAAATAATAAAATTCATGAAAATTTAAATTTTGAAAGTGAATTAATCTTAAAAATGTAATTTAATGCTAAAAAGTAATAAATTAATATTTCTGAACTAAATTAAAAAGGATATTTTATTCAACTAATATACATATAAATATAAATTTTATATTAAAAAAAGGTTATTAGTGGCACAATTTCATCTTTATATTTTATTATCAATTATTCATAAAATAAATCTATGAAAATGTTTTTTCATGTTAAAATGTTATTACTAAAAAAAAAGTTTTATATTATAAAACTAATCCATAAACATTCTTGAAAGAAGAGACAAATGAATCTACAATAAATACACTAAAAGAAATTCCTTGCATTTGAAACAAATATTAGTAAAGGTCTAAGATATATAGATCAACAAAGCTTCAAAAACATTTATATTTTTTATATTAACAACTTATTCTGAACTTGAATTGAAAACATAAAAAAAAAACCATACCAGCAACACATAAGACCATAACCAAAGAAAACAGTTCTCCAGTGGCGTGATTGCCTTCGACGATCCGCTGCAACAAACTCTTGACCTCTTATTGCGAATTCACCACCAAGTCTTCATAGGTACTCATACCTGTCAAGTTTCGTATTGCATAAATTTCTCTAGAACGCAAGAGTTGGGGTCGATTTCGATGATTAGAAGGGTGGATTGTTGCAATAAACATGAATTGGGAATCAAATTGCTATCGGATTTGGTCACAATAGCAGCCCTATGTTACAAACTAAAGACTAATTTAGGGTATAACGTCGGGAAGCCATGGTGAAGATGGATAATGGATAAAGGGAAGATGGATAATAAGAATGTAAGAACGTTTTTTGGGGATGGAAAAAAAGATGTTAGGGAGAGGTAAACTAATTTAGATATAGGTAATTAAATATGAAAATTAATAGCATTTAGAGGAGGGGATGTTACAAAAGGATTTCAAACTCATTTAGAATTTGAAGAGATTATTCAAATGGTGGATTGATTTTATTTAATTTGTTTTATTGACATTCAATGTCGGATTAAAGTAGGTTTTGACGACATTGTATAAAATACATGAATACTATATCACCCTTTTTTTAATGATCTTTTTTCTTTTCATTGGTGGAATACAGAAGGTCATTCAATATATGTATATCCACTCTTAAATGGATCATTGGATTTTTATTCATTGGATTCTTTTGGTGGAATACAAAAGGTCATTCAATATATGGATCATTGAAAGAAAATACTCACTCTTAAATATATCATTGGATTCTTATTCGTTGGATTCTTTTTAATAAATTCAATTACTTTTTTCATTTTTTTTAAATCTTCATTAGATAGCTAGTCATAAATTGGGCAAATTTTTCTTCTTTATATGTTATAGAGATGAAATTGTGATGTGATTATGCAAAAGTGAAAAGCTTATATAGTCTGAAAGAGAGTGGAATACGAAAGGTTATATTTTAAATTTGATCTTATCTTTTGTTTGGAATACCAAAGGTTGATTTATCTTCTTTTATTTTAAACTTTTATTTGTAATATCAATGGTTATAATTTATTGACATTAAATTCATAATGTAATTGTAAAGGTTATATGTAATACTAAAGGTTACTACAAAAGCTGCTTAATAATGTCAAATGTTATATTTTAAATTTGATCTTATCTTTTGTTTGGAATATCAAAGGTTGATCTTTTTTTTATTTTTACTTTTATTTGTAACACCAATGGTTATAATTTAATGGCTTTAAATTCATATTGTAACTAGTTGAATCCCCGTGATACTCACGAGATAATTTTACATTATGATATTAATATAAAATTTAAAGCACTTTTTATATAATATCGTAATAAAATTATGTAATTTATAAAATAATCTTTTAGATTTTGCCCCATATTTTATCAACATATAGATAAAAAATTATACACTTAAAGTCCGAGCCTTGTTAAAAATAAAAAATATTATGCATAAAATTAATATAAAAAAATATTATATCAAGTTATTATCAACATATACATAATTTTTTTTTATATATTTGGATCCCAAATCTTATTACAAGATAAAAAAAATTATAAAAAATATCAACATATAGATCAAGTTATTATCTTATAAAAAAATTGCATATATAGAAAGAATGATACAAGTAATTATAATATTTATTATTTAAAAATATAACATTATTTTATTCAAAAATGTCAAGTGGCGCAATTTTTTCAATAGACATGGTTTTTATTTTATAATGTATTAGATAGATATCAAAGTTTGTGCCTTGTGTGTAATATAAAGGATATTACAAAAGTTGCTAAGTAAATGATGTAATATTATATCACAAATTAATGCTAATTTTTTTATTTTTGTGCGTAATAACAAATGTTGTAAAATATATAATTATTCTATTAGGTAATACTTTATTTTTAGATTTTGTGAACTACTCACAAAATAGATAGATATATAGTTATGTTGGAATATTTATTTTATTTGTTACTTTATTTTATCTTTTTAATTATAAAGAATAATTTTTTAATTAATTGCATGGGAATTCATTGGCACACATTAATTATATTATGACATATTTATTTATTTTATTTATTATTTTATTTTTACTCTTTATCTTAATTTCATTGATTGTATTACCATTGATTGCCAATTTTTTCTTCTTTATAAAATAAGATATATATAAATAGATATATAGATATAGATTCATTAAAATTAAATTATTTGATATAATAATAGCCATTAATCCAATTAATTTCAATATTGTAGGTCAATTATGGTTACAAATTTTCAACTTTTATTTATTTTGATAGAATTATTCAAGGTCAAGTATGGTTACAACTTTTTAACTTCTTTTTAAAATTCTTTTTTGATAGATAGAATGGTGAATAATCCCATTTTTTAAAATTTCAATAAAATTTTTTCATTTTTTCATTTTTAGTTATATCTTATGTTGATGTCTAATGTTTATTATTTGTATATCATTCAATAAATATAGAGTAATTCATTTTTCAATAAGTTATCCTCTTGTTAGTACTATGAATATTATGAGTTTTATTTGATAAAATATACTTTTATATTGAATATATATATAATTAAATTATTTAGGCCATTGTTAAATTAATATTGTCAATTTTCAAAACTTTCATGCTGCATTGATTTTGGAAACTTTCATGTTGTATATTGAATATTGAAGAATGTTAATTACATGACTATTTACTACCAAAAATATAAATATTTATAATGTTCAAATGTTTGTTAAAATGAAATTATTAAAAATCATATTAAGTACATGAAAATTAATTGTCATTTTTTTTAAGTTTATAGGTTTTTAGATCTACATATAAATGGATTAGATTAAAATTAGAAATTAAATACTTAGGTTTAAAAAATTAGATTTGTTTGATGTGGAGGCATTATGAAATATGTGAACAACTCATTAGTTTGAAATATTTTATAATAGAAATACAAATCTCAAATTAAAAAAAAAATTGGTTAAAGAAAACAAAAATTATTTTAATGTAACTAAAATTCATTAGATTAATTGCAAGAAAAAATTAGTTTAAATTATTATATATTTTTTACTTTATTGTTACAAACATTGACTTAAAATCATTAACATAGAACAAACAGAATAATGAAATAGAAAATGCAGAATTTTAACTTGAAAGAAATAATTTTATTGCTTGGATGGTATGTACGAATGTACCCTTCACTGATCTAGCGTTTATTGACTTTTTTTACTTTACCCATCTCCAAAGGTTTCTTGATTGGTCCTTATTTTTCAACAATTTGAGAGTTATCTTTTATTTTTTGTTATGTAGTGAATGGAATTGTGATGTGATAATGCAAAAGTGAAAAGCTTATATAGTGAGAAAGAGAGTAGAATACGAAAGGTTATATTTTAAATTTGATCTTATCGTTTGGAATACCAAATGTTGATCTTATCTTCTTTTATTTTTACTTTTATTTGTAATACCAATAGTTATAATTTAAGGGTGATTCCTTATGCACAGAAAAAAACGCCCCGCGCACACGGTTTCATACGCTTCATGAAGCGTATGAACCAAAGGGTGCCCTCCGCGAGGGTGGTACCCTGGGCTTGCGCTTCACAAAGCGTACGCTTCGTGAAGCGCTAGGGTTTGCGAATTTTTTCCCGCCGCCGCCGTGAAATTATGTTTGTTTACGTAAATTTGGAAAAAAAATTATTTTCATATCTAATTTATATATTTGTATCATAAGATAGATTAAATAACAAACATTTAAGGCATATATGTATTCATATATCAAAAAGTTTATGAGTTAAGAAACACAACTTTCACAAAATACAATGGCATCCAATAGCTCATATGAAGAAAATTCATCGACGGAATCGCCTTTTTCAGATGAACCGTATGAAGCGGAATCATCATCTTATGAAGAGTTATCATCATCTTTTGAAGAAGAAGGAGGAGGAGAAATAGACGTTGATGAAGAAGAAAACGACATAGTTGAGGTAAGTTTTTTGAAATATAAATTGTAGTTTATAGTTTTATATTCAGAACTTTGAAGGTAGCGTAATTGTATTTGTAAATTAAAAAAATAAATTATTAATCTTATACATTTGTACTGATTATATAAATTTAAAAATAATATTATTGTTATTCAATAGTGTAGAGTTGAATGGAAAATAATAGTAAAAAATATGTTATTGTTAAAAACATATTGTGTATTAAAGTTTAATTGAAAGTAATTTTAATTTATAAATAGGTAAACGGGAGAGATTTTTCTGCTGACTTTCATCACGATGGGGTGTGGGATAGTCGAGATCAAATGATAGCCTGGGCTAGGCAAGTTGGGCGTGAAAGATATATGGCGTTGCCTATAAAAACGTCAAATTAAAATTTGGTCAGGCTAGCATGTCATAGGCATGGTATGTATAGAACTGGGAAGAAGGGTGATTGCATCCCTACTGTTACACCGCCTCAGGTGCGAACCCTTTACACAAAGTGCAAATGCATATTCGAGTTGCTTGGCGTTAGAAGTAAATCGACCGGGAAGTGGGCACTAACGGTTGTGTGCGGAGTTCACAACCACGACCTCCCCACTAGTTTGCTTGGCAATTCATTTTCAGGCCGAATGACGGAAGCACAAAAATTGCTTGTGAAGGAATTGAGCTATATATATGTGCCACCTGCTCGTATAGTGGAGCGGTTGAGAAATCTTTATCCCGGAAATGTGACATCAAGGAAGCAAGTTTCAAATTTGAGGGCACGGTATTTGAAAGAGGATAGTGCAAATCTGACAACCACCCAATATGCACTGCATTTTCTACAAAGAAACGATTACAAAGTATTTCCGAATAGGATAGGTGGTTCAGATTATATTGATGTCCTCTTCTTTGTGCACCCCATGTCGCTGCATCTACTGAAGTTGTTTCCGTATGTCGTCATTATGGACAACACATATAAGACCAACATGTACAATATGTTAAGTTTTTTTCTACTGAAGTTGAGGCAAATATTGTTTTTGGAAAGTTGTATAATTGTTTCATGTATTGACAGGTACGACATGGCTTTGCTGCAGATGGTTGGGTTTACATGCACTAACAGATCTTTCAACATCGGTTTTGCATTTCTCTCAAGAGAAGACACAGCTAGTTATACATGGGTGTTGAAGCGTTTGAAGCGTTTGTTTCAGGAAGTGGGAGCGATGCCAAATGCGATTGTCACAGATCGAGAGAGGGCAATCATTAACGCAAAGGACGCTGTGTTTGGAGAGGAAGTCAAACATATTCTATGTTGGGTGCATGTTAAGGGCAACATATTAGCATACGCTGTAGGTATCCTAGAGGACCAGGAAAAGGCGAAAAGGTTTGCTAATAGATGTTGGGGCATATTCATGTCGACAACGGAGGCAAAATATGAGGAAAGGCTTACAAGAGTCAAACAGCATTGGCTAGGGCTGATGAAGTATGTTGAGAGGTCGTGGCTCGGGCCTTACAAGAAGTCGATAGTTAGAGCATGGACCGATCATTGTACCCACTTCGAAACGAGAACAACAAACAGGTACACACGTTTTAATGTTTTACATATTTTTGGTTGTTCAAATTATCTGATTTACACATTTGTAATTTACATAATACTAATATGTATGACACAGGGCGGAGGGAATGCACAGCATGCTTAAAAAAATACTTGACAGTTCTCGAGGAGGCTTCAACACAGTGATCGGAAGGATCCACAATCACATTCAGTCCCAAGTTAATGATATAAGGGGGGATCTGGAGATGTCACGTAGCAAGATTCCAACTAAGTTGAATAGTGTCCCTAGTCGAGTTAGGACGATATTCATGCGCCTATTTTACAAAGTGTCAACTTTGTGCATTATGAAGTTGTTGATATATGTACTACGACCTGAACAGGGATGCCGCAGAAGGAAAATTAGAGAAAGAGTGTGCTGATTTTTGGGTACGGGAGTGCATGGGTCTTCCATGCCGTCATAGGATTGCCCAAGCCATTCTAACTAAGCGGCCGATCCCGCCAGGTGACATACACCCATTTTGGCATCAGGTGGTATGGGAGGGAGTTGATCCGAAGCGCATGCCCATAGAAGACAAAGCGGCAAAAAAACTTACCGATATCAGATGGGAAGATATGGTGGAGAGGAAGCGTCGGGGTGAATTGACATATGACCATGTGTACTCGATCACAGAGACGTTTGTAGATAATGTGCTGGGAAAAGAGTCGTCTTTGATTGAGCAGATAGATGCTATGAAGAGGGGACGGCCAAAGGGGTCCACTAAGTGGTCAACAAAGAGGAACAATACTTTGCTTGAACATCGGATGGAGGCATATGAAAAGGAGAAGCAACAGAAGGATTGCCCAAGCCAAGTAAAAACTTCATTGCCCGGCAAAAAGCGTGGAAGGCCAAAGGGCTCAACCAACAAGGCCCCGAAAAAAGTTGCGACGGGGACAAGTACACAAGAAGAGAGGGGCGGCATGATATGGCTGGATTTCAACTTTGGAGTTGACAATGTTAATGACTTCATGTTTCCTTACATTGATCAGGTGCAGGATGTAATGGCAGATGGGCATTGCGGTTATCGATCACTCGCCGTGTTGTTGGGACAATTACAGAGCGAGTACCGCAAAGTTCGGTTGGAGTTGACAGGTGAATTGAGGAGGAACAAAGATGTATATGAGCCTATTTGGAACAAATCTCCTATTGATGAGATGTTGGATACTATGCCCTATGTGGTTAGCCCTTGCGCTCAAAGATATTGGATGGATATGCCCATAGCCGGTTTGATCTTTGCCACAATACATCAGGTTGCAATTGTTTTGTTGTCGTGGGATGGATCGCATACATGCTTGCCGATGCAGGCGAGAGGGGAGAACCGGTACCCTCTAGCGAAGATATATGCCATAGCGCTCGTGGGAAACAGAGATCACTTCATACCTGTGAGTCATGCATTATTATCATGAAAGTAAATTAGCGCTTATACTTTTTTACTCGGTAATATATTATGTGTTTAATTTGCAGGTCTGGTTGAGCGACGACTCCCCACTTCCTCCTCCGCCGAGAGATTGGACAAGAAGACATCAACCTAGCGTCAACGGGTGGGATGAGCCGTTTAGACAGAGAATGGTAAAATGGCGCGAGAAGCGGATTAGCCATAATCTCGAACCAAATGTTGTTGTTTGAAGTTGATGATATATGTCATTAGTTAGAACCGTATTAGTTTTATTTGTAATGCATTTTTGGGATTAGTGTTTGGTTCTTATGCTAAAAATGGTTTTGTGCTTGTATAATTGTTAATGGCTTTGACTTGGATCATATAAGTACAAGGATCAATGCTTACATGATGAAATAAACTTGGCTTTGTAGCTCATTATTACCAAACCACTAACCTCAATTTATATGCCTTGCGCATCATGAAGCGTGCGCTTCATGATGTGCAATGCACCCAGACTAGGCAAAGCGATATCGGATAGAGTTACACTTGCGCTTCATGAAGCGCAAGTGTAACTCTATTCGAACTCTGTAGTTCCACTTGCGCTTCATGAAGCGAAAAGCATCATAAAGCGCATGGCTTAGACGCCAGAACAGACCCAAACATGCAGCATCAGTGCCAACAGTTGCAGCAGGAAACATGGCTTAGACGCCAGAAAAGGAGGGTTTGAATCCAAGGAGGCACGACACCAGCAAATATGACATGATCAATATGCATATATGACGTGAATCTTAGCTTCAATTCTTTCATCAACTTCAATTTAAAAAGAGGGTTTGAATCCATTCAATTGAATTACGCCAACAAGTACTTTAGGAGCAATCTTAGCTTCAATTCTCTGTTCCAACACCCAAACTTTCAAGTTCGGTTTTAATCTCGGGTCACGACACCAGCAAAATTCATGGAGTACAAAAACACCAGGCCCTGATCATTACACAAGTTCAGATGGAGTACAAAAACACCAGCACCCAAAACTAAAATCAAAAGTAAGAAGATTTATCTCTAGATCTTACACAAGTTCAGATGCTTATTCTTTCTACTATTATTATTCAACCAGGTTAAGGACGATCTAGACTTGTATATCAATCTATCATACGGACCTAGATGGCTTGCATACGTTATATGATCAGGTTATTTTTTCTGTACTCATGTTTTATGCTCGTTTAGATCCACTGCTTTGATTTTACTTCACTAAACCAATGTCATTTGCAGTTATCTTGACCATAGTAGTGCTACTACTATTCAGATTGTGCCACATGTTCCAGCCAAGCCAAGGAGATCTCTTTGGAACACAAACAAGACCAAGAGCTGATAATCAGGATCCATTGCTTTCCCCAAAAGATGACGATCTCTCCAGTTGGGGGTCCTCTTATGATTCTGTTTCAAATGATGAGGAAGAATTAGATGAGTTGCAGCAAAATTCATGGAGTACAAAGTTCCTTGCAGCCAGTCAACAGAGATGAAAACAGAACTTTGTACTCCATGAAGTTGCCTGTCGAAGATTGATAGTGATAATTGACGTATGTGCTGAATAGTTGGTGCTTTCCAAATTAATTTCCAGAAGCCATCAGTTGCAATCAGATCAAAACCACGGGATAAAGCATAGATTTAGACAAGGTAACACAATTGGTAAAACCATGAGAATCAAATTTCCATTAAACAGAGGGCAACATAATTCAGATTAGAAACCAACAAGTGCATAAACTGTATAGTCTAAAACATATTACTAAATCATAATCTAGCCCTAAACAAAGTACTAAGACAAAATCTAGTCTATGATGATTGGATTGTTTGGATCGAAACCATCATCCTCTTCCTCGTGCTTCACTAGGCGTAAATCAGTGTATGACGGGACTTTAATCTCAGTATTGCCGTTGGCCCTTGCTTCGGCATTGAAGAGAGCAATTTCTTGGAGTTTCATCTCCTCCTTGAAAATTCTCTCCAGCGTTGTGAAGTAACCTATTCGGGCAAGTTGTTTCCCGACATTCTTCAAGCCTACTTCCTTGCTGTTGATTAGCTCCCGAATGAAGAGACGGATCTCTTGTACATCCGCCAAGTGCTTGCGAAAATCATCTTGAATAGGATATGCCATTGATGGAGATATAGCAGATATGAAGAAGCGTTGAAGGCAACTGGTTTTAGAGAGGTGGGGTGAAGTTTTTATAAGAAGCGTGGATTTGATTGGCCATGGTTTGATTTTAGCGGGTAAATTGTGCACCAAAACAAAGCCAAATCAAGGCAACTTACGGAAATCGCAGATCGTTTCCGTAAATATAGGATCATGGCTGATGAAGAGTTATCTACAACCGCCCGCGGAAGATTTTCTGGATGAGAGAACTTGCGCTTCATGAAGCGCAAGCCTTAAAGCAAGTAAAGTATAATGCCTTACGCATCATGAAGCGTGCTCTTCATGATGCACAAGGCAAGTGAGAAAAAAAGGGATGGCTTTCGCTCGTCCCCCGTTTCGAACCGTAAACATATTCATCAAACGCGTGTACCTGGACCAAGTGTGTCGCATTGGCTATCGATGTATATAGGATATAATTTTATTTTAACCTAACGCAGTTTCGAGGCGGTTTGGTTCGGAATTAAATTCAACCGACCGGTTCACATATTTTTAGGGTTCGAATAACATAAATAAAACCGGTTCCTAAGAGATTGCACTTTATATAATTTTATGGAGCTATAATAAATGAATTTATGTATATTTTAGGGTGTGAACCCTTATTAATCATATTAAAACTTTAATATAACCGAATCGGCCTCAAAATAAACTGTAAAAAAAAAATTGTTCCGGTTCTTGAAATTTCATGTTGGACCAGTTATTACCATAATTTATTTGAAGGTTCCGATTTATGGTTAGGTTTAGGGTTTAGGGTAGGTTAGGGTTTAGTTAGGGTTTAGGGTAGTTTTTATAATTTAGGAGCCTTCCAAACAATAACCCGACATCATGTCAAGTACTTTGTTATGTTTCTTGACAAGGATTTAGGGTTTTGTGATATAGTTAATCTTATTGTTATGGTTTAGGGTTTAGGGTTTAGGGTTTAGGGTTTAGTGTTTAGGGTTTATGGTTTGGGGTTTACGATATATGTTTTAGATGAATAGAATGAACATAATGTATGGTTAAAGTGTTAAATACATGGGGTGAAGTTGTTGGAGCTATAATATGTTTTTTTGTAAACCCTAAACCCTAAACATAAACCTAAACCCTAAACCCTAATACCCTATCTTACAAGCATCATCCATCATAACATATTCACAATGACATATATACAATATATCCATAACATATACACTAACCTTAAAACCATGTCATTGTAACCAACCATAACATCTAAACCTTCGACCTTGTAACATGAAATGTTAAATAGCGATGGTATTAGTAATGGATATTTGGCGCATTGTAGGAGTGTAATGCTAAATATCGTTTTATTTTAGTATTATAGGTAATTGATTATGAATATTAAACCAAATAACATATTTGCATCTAAACCCTAAACACTAAACCCTAAATCATAAACCCTAAACCCTAAACCCTAAATCATAAACCCTAAACCATAACAATAAGATTAACCATATCACAAAACCCTAAATCCTTGTCAAGAAACATAACAAAGTACTTGACATGATGTCGGGTTATTGTTTGGAAGGCTCCTAAATTATAAAAACTACCCTAAACCCTAAACAAACCCTAACCTACCCTAAACCCTAAACCTAACCATAAATCGGAACCTTCAAATAAATTATGGTAATAACTGGCCCAACATGAAATTTCAAGAACCGGAACAATTTTTTTTTTTACAGTTTATTTTGAGGCCGGTTCGGTTATATTAAAGTTTTAATATGATTAATAAGGGTTCACACCCTAAAATATACATAAATTCATTTATTATAGCTCCATAAAATTATATAAAGTGCAATCTCTTAGGAACCGGTTTTATTTATGTTATTCGAATCCTAAAAATATGTGAACCGGTCGGTTGAATTTAATTCCGGACCAAACCGCCTCGAAACTGCGTTAGGTTAAAATAAAATTATATCCTATATACATCGATAGCCAATGCGGCACACTTGGTCCAGGTACACGCGTTTGAGGAGTATGTCTACAGTTTGAAACGGGGACGAGCGAAAGCCACCCCTTTTTTCTCATTAACCTTACGCATCATGAAGCGCACACTTCATGATGCGTAAGGCATTGTACTAGAGACGTTTTCTGATAATCCTTCCGCTTCATGAAGCGTACGCTTCATGAAGCGTAAGGTAAGCCTATAAAAAAAACACCAGTGACAGAATCACCACAAACCAGAATCACCACAAATGAGCATGTTCAGCACAAACTACAAACCAGAATCACCACAAACCAGAATCACCACAAATTAGCATGTTCAGCACAAACCAGAATCACCAAAAATCCACGTTTGACAGCTATTCTAGTTTTTCCATGTTTTCAAAGGCTAATTAAGATTGAAGCATCATTTTTAGAGAGCAGAAGAGTGTTTCCAAAGGAGATTAACCCAGAGGCCAGAAGACGGGTGGATTTTTATTACAACTTCCAACCATAAAAAAGCAACAGATTTTTTATGCTTCTATTTTCAGAATAGTTCAGATAAGAAACGTTGAAAAAAGGAGCTTTAAACATAGCTACAATCGTAAATCATACAACTACATATAGAGTATCACTTATAGAGCATCACTTGAAAATGCCTTGTTTAGTTCAATGAATCAAATCATTGAGAGAACTTGTACAAGCTATGAAACAACACATAAGCAGCAATACTTGAAAATGCCCAATTTATTTCAATTCATCTAAAAAAACTCAAGCAAGTAACAAAATGTCAGGTTTTATTGATAAGCTAGATCATACTCTGTGATAAATCATGTTGATTTCATTATACCTCTGCGGGTTCATGTACCCTCAAGCAGATGCCACTTTTAACACTTTGGTTTGCTTCTCACTTTCCATTTGTCTGAGATTTCTTGCCAGCTTCCTCATCAAGATATGGATGTGACCTTCCACTGATGCTCATGTTATGAAGACACTGATGCTCATAGTGAATGCTAGCACATGTTATGAAGCCACTGATGCTCATAGTGAATGCTCATAGTGATTGCCCCAACAGCTCAAACAGCGACCCTCCTGCAACTCTCACTGGAACCTGGGCAAATAGTGCATTGAGACCTTTGGTTATATTCTCCAACTTAAATTACTTACAAGTCGGAGTATAACTCAAAATTATCCAGACTCGTCTCACAGGTTTAAAGCATTACATAAATGTCAAAGTGCCGTGAAAATACTACCAATGTGAGTTTTACAATTAAAAAATTTCTGACCACATGAGTTTCATAGTTAAAAAAAAGTTGATGTTTTGACACTCAAGACAAGATGTAAACCAAAGTTGCCTAAATGAGATTCATCAAACCTCATACCTACATGCAATTAACCTAAATGAAATCCATCAAACCTCATACCTACATGCAACTTATCTGAACTTTTTTAGGACCAATGACATTCTTCTAAGTTTAAATGATAACAGGATCAAACCAGCACAAAAGTCAATGCTAACAGAAAACATTACCGTTGTAGAAGAATCCATGATCAGGCTCACACATGTCTCCAAGATCAACACCACCTGGTACAACCTTGTCGAATCTAACTCCAATTTTTGAAAATGGGTTATCTTCAAAAGGTAGCACAACCTTCCCACGCATGCCAAAAGTTGGACCCTTGCAAAGTCAAATCACATCAATTATTACAAAGTTTAGCGTAAAGAAGGACTCAAGATCCAACTTGCCAAAACACTAAAACAAATTTCAAAAATCTCACTTCAGAATCAGCACATACGAATTGGAAAGAAGAAACTGAACTGCATCAGTATTCAATAATTGTATGGAAGCACTAATCTATCCATTAACAATATCAAACTGTAGACTACATAAACACTCACAGAGAACATAAATACTCACATAGAACACACACTCGCAGAGAACATAAATACGTAAGAGAACTGCATGCCAGATCCACTAAGCCACCTGAACAAATACACTCCAACTGGCCAAGAGGCCAAGGCCTTTCAAAATATCAGCAAGTGCCTTAGTCAGATACCCTCTAATCTTATGTATACTAGAGCTTTCACTGGTCATCCTCCTATGACTTTAAGAATACCCCCACAGCCATAACATATTCAAGTGCCCTACCCATTTGTTCTCCAACTAAAAACCGTTTCTAAAACCCATGTACACTTCCATTCATGTGATCATTCTGCTTAACAGAGTAACAACAGTAAACATTGATAACCTCTACTTCCTTGCTACACAAATTGAAAAAGCAATCAAAACATCATCCCTTCCATGATTAACATAAGAAGACTGTATATTTTCATACCTAGAAGGAGATGAATAAAGTCCAACTGATGCTGGGCTAATGTACCTCACTCTATCACCTGAGTGTTGAACAATCAAAAACCCATTGTTAAGCTCTAAAATGTATAAGTGGGAAGTTAGGAAATCATTTCAACAAGTTCTAGCAGGAAACAACTTACCACATTTCAACAACCGGCTTTTAGATGTCCCAGACAAAGATGGCACAGAGTCTATTCTTTGTTGAGCCTCTAATCCAGAAGAAGAGGGCACATTGGACGAGCTTGGAGCATCCACTTCACCAGCTGATGGACTTAAACTCTTCTCCAGATCTGGCCCGGGAGTTTGTTGTTTGGCAGACTTAGATTTTTCAGCATTAAAGATATCCTTCAACAATTCTGCATCTTTCGTAGACAATGCCTACAACAGAAACAATTGCGCAATTATTCTCTGTCACTGAATCTGGTACAAAAAAGTGTAACAGATTCAAAAGAAGCAGAAGGAAACACAACTAAGTCAGCCCCTTCATCTCTTGTCTTAATCATGTAGTTCAATAGCGTATAGAAACGAGTAAAATGGAAATCTAATAAATGCAAAGGATATAGCCATTGACCGGAAACAACTGAGTAACCATGATCGGAAAAAAAAACAATTGGACTTACACCTAAATGAGCTTGGCTGTCAAATATAAGAATCTTTGCCTGAAAATAATTAGCAAGAGCCTTTGCCAACATCTCCTGATATATCTCAGAACCTAAATTTAGAACATAATTGTCAAAACATACCATTCCAATGAAATTACTTACAAGTCGGAGTATACTTCTTCTGACCCACTTTCCCAAACCCTCTCTTCTTGGTCTCCAATGGCAAGCAATCAGAGATTGAGGATGAAATCTGAGCATAGGAAAATAGAAACAAGTGCAAAGAATGCACTACACTACAGTGCAAATAATGCTAATACTATACATAAACACATATCATACATATTGTGTTGCAAGTCAAACATATCATATCATACATATTGTGTTGCAACAATGAATTACAAAATGTCACATTGAAAGCATTCTTCCAAATCCCAACTAATACATCTCCTCATAACTCAACAATGCCATATCAACATAACAAAGCATTACACAAGTTCTATACAAAAAAAACATGACACCAATTAAACCAGTTCTTGTCACATATGTAGAATCATCTAGATCCACTGCCCTCGCCGCGCTCATATGTAGAATCCCGATACGGCCTGCTCAAAGGAGGTGGAAGTGGTGGACGGTCATCCCCTAATATGCTCAGCATGTCCTGTAAGTACAGCCCAACCGGATGATTAGTGGGCATCCCTCCCAAAGCATCCAACGTGTATCCCACGGCCTGCTGCTGCCGCTGCATAAATTAAGGCATTTTTTAGGTATAATACCATAATAAAACGATTACTAATTCAATGAAATTATTGTCTAAACTTTAAATTACCATGATAGCATCCACTACAGCATCCGGGTGGGTGTGTGGCTCGCGCGGACGGTCCTGACGCTTTGACCTAGGATCGACGTATGGATATGTGACTCCATCGAACCAATCCCAGTAGGCGAGGTCCGCCTGATAAGCATACCGAGCCAAAGGGTGCTGCTCAAGGTCAATGAGGTGGTCGTACCGCTGGTTCCAGTAGAGCTGATCGTCGGTAAAACCCACCTCATACTTGCGCCAAGACGTGCCACGAACCTCTGTATCCGGCACAATGGGCTCAACAGGTATGTACTGGACCCGGAAGTACTGACGCAACCACCTATCGGGCATGTAAAACTCTCGTGTGCCAAAGCACTCAAGCACCCCTCGAAACCTGGAAATCCGGTAACGCTCTGAATCGAAATCAATGTCTCTCCACGGATGCCACTTTATCTGGAAAAAAATATAAATTAAATATAACAACAAGCTCTACATTTTGTACATTTCCTACCATCCACATAATGTTGGTATATTTTTTACCTCATCAGCGCGGACCCTGTCTAATACTTTCCGAATCTCCTCCAGTCGCTCAGGCTTCTTTGAAGGCGAGCGCGTCTCCACTCTAGCTCGGGCACCCGCGCGAGTATCGACCAAAAGATCTACCCTCAGTATCGGATGCCCTCTGAAATGCTGTAGGTACTCCCATATCCAAGTCTATACAAAAATTATAATTACTTGATTACGTAGAAATAAAAATCCTAAACAAATACAAGTACATATAAACTAATTCTCTTACCCTGAGAAGGAGAATACAACCCGCAACGCCCTTGCTATCTCGTCGAGACGCAACACCCATCTCGCGGAATAGGTTCGCCAAAACCGCAGCACCCCATGCATATCCACTCGTGCGGTCGGGGTCTATGAGACAGTGCAAGTACTGTATGCTGATACAGTTCATGCTCTTGTTGCAAAAAAGCCCTAAACCGATGAACTACAACAAATATGCAACAGATATCAAATGACTGGCCACCCCATCTGCAATCATCCGCATCACATGTGCCTTAAGCTCGTCACTCGGAATGCCACCGGATGAATATCTACGAAAGGTCATCGCATCAATCGAGAACATATCCATGACCCGCGCTTGAAACTCCGTGTCCTCAAACTACTTGACTAGACGCTCCCCGTAGATCGGAATCCCTAAAATACGCTCCACGTCATGCAACGTGATCGAAATCTCGCCCCATGGAAAATGAAAGCTGTTGATCTCGGGGTACCAACGCTCTATGAAGGCCGAAATGATGGCGTGGTCCGATCCGCGGTAATCAAGAGCCCCAACTTGCCTCAACCCGCTACGCCCTGCAATCTCCCACCATGTACCCGGCGCATCAATTTTATGCTGCTCTATATGAGTCCAATCCAACGGCCGTGAGTATGCCTTATACAGCTTCCTCCACTGTCACAATTAATAAAATAATTTCGATTAGTTAATTTATGTGCATACACAGAAACATTAAATAAAACTTCGTAAATAGTCTCACCAATACGTCGTCAACAGCTGGGGCAGGAGGATCGACTGCAGCGGGAGGGACCGGAGCAGCTGCGGGAGGGGCCGGAGCAGCTGCGGGAGGGGCCGGAGCAGCTGTGGGAGGGGCCGGATCAGCTGCGGGAGGGGCCGGATCAGCTGGGGCAGGAGGGGCCGGATCATCTCGAGGAGTCCACCTCCATATCGACTCCGCAGTATGAGTGGGGTAGTGTCGAAGGAGGACAACAAAACGTGGTCCTCCTGGCTGCCACATGGGTACGTCAGCAACAGGAGGGACCGGAGCGGGAGGAGGGTCAACAATGGGAGGATCCGGGGCAATTGGAGGCTAAATAACAGCAGGCGGATGAAGTGGAGGCTCAGAAACTGTAGTCTGTATGATGAGAGGGGACGGGATATGAGGGGTCTGAGAAGGGGAAACCGAGGCAAGTGTAGGAGTCATATCGATGTCCCTCGAAAGATCCTCTCCGGTCCCAATCGGAGTCTCTAAACTAAATGTATCAATGTGCTCAGACTCTAGTCGAGGGGTGGGCTGCTGGGTCGGGGAAGACGGACCAACGTCCTCTGCCTGATCAGTCCCAATGGCGTCCGTCGGAATCTCCTCAACAGTCTCACCCGAAGCAGACGGACCAACGTCCTGCTCTGTCTGAATATCTGCACCATCATGCGTTGCCTCATCCCGTTGTAGCTCAGATATCAACGTCTCAACCCCTAATCTTCTAGCCCTCTTTTTCGGCGGAGGGGCCTCAGCATGAGCAGACTGCAATATACCTCGTGCCTTCGCGTTCCTAGTCCTCTTCTTCTTCGTTACAGGGGGTGTAGTCGAGTTGGGAGTTCGCAACTCACGACTCAACTCCTGAAACGCCTGTTTAGGATTTTCATTATTTGTTTTAATTACTCCTTTATAAAATTCTTACTTTCTGTATTACATTAGATATGCTATAATTTTTCATAACTTGTTTTACTTCATTGAACAATTACATTTTATTGTTTTTGTATTAATTATTTTTATAATTTTAACTTCTTGCATTTGTATCTACAGTTTACCTTTATTTTTCAAACTACATATCTTTTATAAACAAGTTTCTATTTAATGACATATAGCTTAAAATCCATAAATAAAGGCCCATAACTACATTACTATAACAAAAGCAAAATAATAAACTTCAATCATATATTAAAACAAATACAATAACTAATATATGAAATTTTATAAATTCTAATTACATAGTATGAATATTGAATTATAGAATACATACCATCATGGTTGCCTCACCCCAACCATCCCTCGTATCAGCATGAGCCGGAGAACCCCCGCCAACATGCCTCAAAACATCATCTCCATCTACAGCCTGACCAGCCCTATCACTACCATCAACAACCATACCAACAGCAACAGCTTCGCTCGCCTGTTCACTCCAAACGACGTCAACCCCTATTCAATAAAAACAAATTAAACATTGACGCATGAATTTTATAACCAGGAAAGCAGTATGATAAAATAACTCCTTCCTAACTTTGTAACACTTAGTAAGTTATGAATCTTAAAGAAGAGGGAAAAGAACAAGAAAAGTGCAACTTTACAGTTCATAACAAGCATAGCTTACAAGAAACATCACAATTTCTCGGTTTACCTGCATACTATGTCCAGCACGTCCAACAATCTGCATACTTAATGGATCCTAAAAACCAGCTCAGGGCAAAGCAAATCACATGTACCATACAACTAAACCATTTACAGCACTCAAGGTCGAAGAACTTGGTAGTAGACTTAGGCGCCTCAACTGATTTTAAGCTCATGAAATGATTACAAGGAATTAATTTCAAACAGAAATTAAGATAGTTTAAAAGATATAATCTCCACTGCTCACTAATTAAGTAATTTATTATATTTTGCAGAAAGCCTCAACATAAGCTTTGAGAACAGAACATCTGATATGGAAGAGGTACCATTAAAGTTTGCTTTGAGAACAGAAAGCCTCAACAGAAGTTTCCCATTAAATTTGTCTTGTTCATTCCTGCAGAAGTTGTCATAATTGCACACACCAAAACAAGCCTAAGTTTGCTCTCACAATGTCATCAGTGTTCACTAAACAACAGAGGAGCAAACTTGACTACATCTGTAACACCTGCAAATCTATTTAGTTGAATGTACTCACATTACCATTAGTTGGACTCACTAAGGGTTGATTAGTCAATTTAACATAAACCACCTAAAAGGACTTCATCTAAAACCAGTAAAGCTCTAAATCTCAAGTGCCATCCATTCTATTTCAGTTTCTTATAACAAAGCAATACTACTTCAGTTCATCAGAACACATTCCACCTCATTTCCGATTCACCACACTAACCTTATGTCCACGTGTACCATATATCTCTTACCATTCCATTTATATATAAGCTAGATAAAAACTACTACAGCAAAGTTGATCTATCCAATGCCACATAGAGCAATACTCTTCTCCAATTGCTATTATGCACCCTAATTGAACTCTTTGTACCAAATTATTTGCCATTCCATTTTGTGTATATACAGATTCCTTATATAGTGCATAATATACGGTTGGCACCCCATACTGATTGTGTAGTAAGTCAAGGGGCCCAAGCTTGATCCTAGGCAGGCATTCAGACCATTTGGTAGTTTTAATTCAATGTATTGTGTTTAACAAACATCAAAATATGCACTGGTTTTTTGCCTACCAACCTCACAAGTTTCAATTCAAGTACTAATTCAGTTCAGATTGCACTGACCAATGGAATGTGTTCTCACCAACAAATCAAGTGCCAGCCATTATACTTCAATTTGCACTGAACAATGGTTATCTTCACCTAAGACTGCTAAACCAAACTCACAAGTTTCAGCCTCCAATTTATTCATGTAAATTATGTCTCATTACTTTGAACTGCACTTCACTGCCTCCAATTTATTCAGCTAAACGAAAGAAATTTCAAGAACAAAACTCCAATACCAATGATGATTACAATACTTCTACAATTATCAAGTAAGCTAATTCCAACACTTCACAATTCAGCATAACTTTAACATGACTACAAAATTAGACCCACAAACATGACTCAAACAAGGCATCATGTGATTCCTGCACTGAAAATCCCCAAATTTCATCAAATCAAAGTGCAAAATAATCTGATTTTCACATTTACCTGGTGAATTGCCGTCTCTCTCTCCGTCACCCTCCACAGAAGCCACCTGCACATCGTCGTCGGTGTAATGCTCCGTCGAAGCACGTCCTATGCCACCACCACGAACACGAACCATTTCTGAACGATTGTGACTTCGCCTCTGGTTTTTCGCTTCTCAATCGGGAACGATTGGGACTTCGCCTCTGGTTTTTCGCTTCTCAATCGGGAGTTAGACGGTTGAAGACGATGACCTAACGCGCTTTCAAAAGCGTTTAAATTAAAACTATTGATACGCTTTATAAAGCGTAACCTTTCTTTACGCTTTACGAAGCGTAAGCTCCGGGATATGACCCGCTGGAAGGGTACCCTTCCATTCATACGCTTCATAAAGTGCGCGCTTCATGATGCGTGCAATCTCGTGTGCGCGGGGCGTTTTTTTCCTGTGCCTAAAGATTTTCCGTAATTTAATGACTTTAATTCATATTGTAATTCTAGAGGTTGTGTGTAATACTAAAGGTTACTACAAAAGTTGCTAAATAATGTCAAAGGTTATATTTTAGGTTTGATCTTATCTTTTGTTTGAAATACCAAAGGTTAATCTTATCTTCTTTTATTTTTACTTTTATTTGTATTACCAATAATTATAATTTAATGGCTGTAAATTCATATTGTAATATCAAAGGTTGTGTCTTGTGTGTAATACCAAAGGTTACTACAATAGTTGCTAAATAAATTATCAAAGATTAATGCTAATTTTGTTATTTTTGTGTGTAATACCACATGTTGTAAAATACACAATTAGTTTATTAGGTAATACTTTATTTTTAGATTTTGTAAACTACTCACAAAATAGATAGAGAAATAGTTGTGTTGGAATTGTTATTTTATTTGTTTAATTTTAAAGAATAATTTTTTTATAAATTGCATGGGAATTCATTGGCAGTGGCACACATTAATTATAAATTGCCATGTTTATTTTTTGATTTTTACTTTTTATCTTTCATTGAATAAATTATCATTGATTGTCAATTGTTTCTTTTTTTATAAGTTATATCGACATAGAATATACATATAGATTTAAATTTATAAAATGAAACAATTCATCTTCTTTACACTCATCTTTTTTTTTCTTTTTTACTCTCATTATTTCATTAGATGTTTTGGTCATTAATTGTCCAATTTTTCTTCTTTATATGTTATATAGATAGATAGATTAGGGGTGGGCAAAAAAAACCGTAACAGAAAAACCGACAAACCGGTCACTTTTTACGGTTAACCGAACCGAAATTATTTTTTTATCGATTACGGTTAACCAACCGATACTTTTAACGGTTCTACGGTTCGGATGCGGTTACTAATATTTTTGCGAGCGGTTAACCGATTAACCGATAATATTTTTGATATATATTATATATTTTTAAAAAGGGAATTATATATCTAATTGGTTTTAGTTAAAAATGAGTATATTTTAATAAAAAATAAAATAGTTTTTATTAGGTAACGTTCTGGAAAGAAATTTGATGAGAAAATTGCGATATGCCTACGTTTGTAAAAGTGATGGTGGGAATTTAAGAAAGGGGGGGATTTTGACAGCTCTTTATGTGTTTATTTTAATCAAGTCCTGGTGTAGGCACATATATATATATTATTTATCCTCTCCGTTAGATAGTAAAACTGGTTCTGTTAATAAAGGGTTTAGTAGAACCCAGTTTTATGCTATGTTTTAGCCAAAAATTTTGTTGAAGAACATTGGATCTACAAAAATATGAGAATGAGATGCAAGAAAAGTAGCCGTGAAGTGTAAATTCTACCTTTCAATAATAAAAAAAACTGTGCACAAGATAATAATACACACATTGCGAGTCGGTAAATATTAGATATACGATTATTAATATTTTTTAATTAAACAAGTCGGTAAATTTATAAATATTATTCAATATTTAAAAAAATTAAACAAGTCGGTTAACCGATAAACCGTACTGAGTTTCACGGTTAACCGTTAACGGTTAACCGATAACGAACGGTACGGTTATGGTTATTGAAATTTACTAACCGAAGTTCCGGTTAACCGATATCCGGTTAACCGAAACTCCGGTTAACCAACCGTGCCCACCCCTAGATAGATATATAGATAGATAGATAGATGAGTTTGGTTCAAATGAAAAAACTCTTGATTGCGGGCACGTCATTGGTTGCGATTTCGATTGAGGTGCCAATTTCTTGGACATCTCGTTACCTCGACGCGCATTAAGGTCTTGAGGATCTTTTTTGCACAAGTGGCTAACGTTGCCAAGGCATAAATGGATTTGTTTTGATCGCGCGATCATTGTCCAATTTAAAACTTCTTGAACTCTTCTATCATATTTGAGCATCTTTGGCTCCTCGACTTTATAATGCCACATCACTTAGTCTTCGGATCCTTGGTTGCGACTTGCGTCGTACGATTTCAAGGATTTAAATTTGATCTACATCTCAATAGGGGAGATCCGCGGTCGCGGTTTTGCAATCCATGCCAGCGGAGCCAGATAACCGAAGCAAATCTTGTTTTTGGGAACTGTCCGTGGCCGCAACCGCGAAATCCCTTACCGCGACCTCACTGGAAGCGATTACGACCTTCGGTGTTCATAGGATTCTGCGATTATTCTTCGTAGTTGGTTTGCATCCCTTAGGTCTTCTTACTAGCTCGGGACCACTACGGTTATCGATGAATTCGATAACACTAGCAAACCATCGATTGGTCCTTTCAATCGTTGATTCGCTAATGGGGCGCTTTCCTTGAATTTTTGCAAAGAACGTTTTCGCCTAGCGATTTCTTCCAAGGCTTGATTGCGATAAAACTTTATTTGATTATACTCGCTTTGAATCCGCTTGTTCTTTCTTAAAGAGGAAGCTAGGGCTTGTGTAAGCACGATTTCGTCTTCATTCTTGGCAGTCATCAATGCTCCACTACCTTGGTGCTTTCGGATTCAGCGACGCATATCGCTGATTCTCGGAGATGATTGAACTTCTCAAATTGTAAAGTGCTACGATCATTGATTCCGCCGCTTGATTTAAACCCCGCGAGCCAAGAGCGGCCATGTTTTGTAGGTGAGGTCGGGTCACGGGTTTTATCATCTTCGAGCAAGGCGCCTTGTTCGGTGCATGCTAGGATTTGATTCTTCGAGTGAATATCGGAGTTTCATTTGATCGCCCTGCGGTCTTGATTATTCTTCGAGCGATGATCAGATTTTGCCACATTATTTCGTAGGCGGCGAGCACTAATTTCCCGGCAGCGTTCGCTGTCGCAAATGTACAGTCCGCGGTCTGGACTGCGATCCCGGTAGCGCCCAGTTTCGTTGGTAATTAGGGTTTGCGATTTTGTTGTTTCTTCAGGGTCAAGAAAGCTCGTTTCTTGGTTGTCAAATATCAATTCCAGCATCTTGTTTGCATGGATCGGTTGCTTGTTTACATCTCCTGAGAACTTCGCTTATTCGTGGCTTGACTTGGAATCCACTGATTGGTTGATCTTTTGAAAGCGGGAACAAGTCCATTTGGACATGCTTTCTCGGGATTAGTAAAGTTCGCTCAGAATCTCCAATTCTTCTTGATCATGACGGTGTTTTGATGACCAAGTTGGACACCAAACCTCTTGAATAACGATGATTTCAGTTGCCACATGTGTCCGATCGAGCGAATATTGATCGTCGCCGCTTGTGCGGATTCCGGGTCCGCTCCAAAAAGTTACCAACTTTTCCTTTGTTAGGTTTTCTTCGATTTGATGGTGGTTGATCATTGATTCACAATCAAGCTTTGAACTTTGGGCTACTGGGCGCGTACCCGGTGTATGCCTGCCTATCAGTGGTCGACTACCAACCTTAGGCGGGACTGAATTTGACATGGGGCTAGCAAGGCCGCTCCTTGCCCCAGTGTCGTCGATTTCGCAGTACGCACTATGATCGACGCTGGTTACGATAATTCGAACATCGTTTCGCCTAGGGTTTGCATGATCCCAAGGCAACTCTTTTTTGTGATCAAGTTTTCGCTTTTAGGATATCAAGTACGCACCTGACCCCAAACTATCACATTGTAATTGATTTAAGACCTCGGGATGCATTAGGGTTTGATCATTTGAACAATTATCGAACTTTGCTCGATCTTCCATGTGCGCCGCAGTCGCAGCCTAGGGGGTCACAGACTACTGTTCCTCGGTCACAGATCTGTTCGTCTGAGACATTGCGTTCGATTTTGCTTTGCGCGAGTGCCCCAAGACATCAAAAAATTCTTCATTTTCTTCTAGGAACGATTACTCATAGATTTAAATCCTCGGTCCCACAAACGGCGCCAATTGTTAGGGCACAAAAGTTCTGCCTTTAATACACTAATTGAATGCTCCTTTTGACTCTCTTCTTCACCTTCCGTTCCAACTGCTTCTTAAACCTAAAACCTGTAAAATAATGGACAAAGGGGGCGGGGACACTCTAATCCACCTCCGATGCCTGAGTCAAAAGAACAGTGTTCGATCGAGCATCAATGTAAAGACAATAAAGCTAGAAAACTCAACGAGTATGAGTTTTTCAAAACAAATAAGCTAAGTGAATATTAACCTATTCAATCTCTGAGCGTGTGTTTTCATATGCTCTCCATACATGGCGAAAACGTGTATTTATATTGGAAGAGAGAGGAAAAGGGAGGAAGAAAATCCTCTCCCTTAGGGCCGGCCCAATGCCTTAAAGCCCAAGCAAGCAATATCTTGCTCTCTACTCCAAGCGAAAGTTCTATCTTTTAATTAAGATAAAATCTTCCATTATATCATATAACCACCATATTTAATTTTATAGGAAAATACTAAAAGATATAAATAATGTAATAAATAAAATACCTTTATGGCAGTTGATAAAAAAATATTAATGATGGCTAAATTTTATCCGCTCACAATCTCTTTTGTATGGTTTCAAGTTCACATTTGGGTTTTTTTTTCAATTTTGGGGGCTTTGGTACTTCGATTTTCATGTTTATTTGTGTTTTGGACTGATTTTTGTTGATTATAATCAAACCTATGAATATTGTGCATGTTTTGCTTTACAATTTCAAATTTTTGATTGAAAACAAAGATTAATGGCCAATGCACATCTAACCACCTACCATGTGTTCGACAAAATGTCCAAATGTTCAACGCAGCGGTTAGATTATTTTTTTACCAATTGTTCATAAATCATGAACCTAGTATACCAAAATTATTAACTTATCCATTTATGAACTACAATACATGACACATGTAACAATTAGTTGAATTGAATTTCATGAACCGTATTAAAATTGTGATGAACCTAATCATATAAAGACATGAACCCACAAAATACGATTTATGTACAAGATTACATGTAAAAAAAAAACAAGTACTATGAATTAAATTTTATGAACCTTAATGACAATTGTTATGAACTTAACCATATAATAACTTAAACCAACATAATATCATTTTATGAAAACATGACCCAAATAACAAGTATTGTTAATTAATTTTCATGAACCTTATTGACAGTTTTTATGAACCTAACCGTAAAAAACCATGAACCATTAGTCCAACTTTTATGAACTAAAAATCGTAAGATGAAATATTATAAAATTATGCTTATAAAAACATGAACTAAAAGAACAAAAGTCATGAACCAAAATAACTAGTATGACTTAAATGATATGAACTATAAGATAAACTATTAAGAATTAAAAGTCGTGAACCATAAGAATTATTATGAACCTAGCTTACAAAAACATGAACCGAAAGAATAAATACCATGAACCAAAAATCACAAAAGAAAAAAATAATTAGCATGAAGTAAAAGACATGAACCATAAGATGAACTTTAATGAACCTAAGGTTATTCAAACATGAACCAAAAGAACAAGCATTATAAACAAAAAGGTATGGAACAAAATTTATGAAACATAAGAATAAATATTATGAACCTTACCTTAAAAAGTCATGAACCAAAAGAACAACCGATATAAACAAAAAGACATGATCGAATCACGAATTAACCTATGTGGGATTTGAACATCTATGTGCACATGCACATTGCTATACCATTTGAGCTAATAGGCTACCAAATATATAATTTCTCAAGGATGCACATTTCTCATTTATCACCAATATAACAAGATGTATACAAACTTACATTGAGATTTCTCCTTAGACTACTTAGTGGACAACTTCAACAAAGGACTAAAAATCTTCTTTTCACTGACCAATACATGTGAAATCAGTGAATATTTCTTCTGCTTAATTATCAACAACAAAGGGCTAAATTGTGAAAATTTGGGGGTAATTGGTTTTAGTAAAGAAAAATTATACGGTTGAATAATTAATGCAGAAGAATTTCTGGTACCGCGATCGTGGTTCCAAGGATCCTTTGCCGAGAACCGGGGGTATACCAATTCTGTCGATTTGGTTCCGGTTCCGAAATCGGAACCGACGATTCCGACCCGATTCGGTTCCCCGATTTCGTGGAACGAACCCACCTCTATGAAACATGCCAAAAGAACGAAGTTGTTGTATTCACTATATGTACTCATAATGTAAATCATAATAACAAAATTGATATGTTCAATTCTACTTTCTATTACCATGCAAGTGTAATTGGCCTGACCAAGTTGATAATTGGACAAATGATTCTAGCATCTTAATCTCCCTATTGCTAGCTATTCTAACAAGGAGAGGTGACATCTCATTATTTTTAGCCAACTCAACCCAAATAATGAGTGTGCCATTAGCCAAATCCAAATAAATGGGTGGATAGGGACACACACTAAGCCCAACCCAAACAGTCAGAAAACAAGTCAATATCAGACTTATTCTGATACCATATTAAAGTTCGTGGATCGATATAATAGGAATTATGCGTATAATAAATCTATATATATTTTCACTAAGATTTCAATCCAAAACATATTGACAATAGATGAACTGATTCAATTTTTCAAATGTGGAAAAATATTCTCTAACAGCAGCCACAAACATTCTCACAAAATTAAATAATAGCACCAATGAAATTGCCCATAGAAATTATTCCAAGACTAAGGACAAAAATGTTATGGGTTGCCACTTGCCATCAATCCACAATGAAGGCTACGTTCACACATATGTTGACCTTTTCAACATCACATTATTAACTAATATATATTTGTTCTACTTTCTACTTTTCTTTTTTGAAAGGCATCTACTTCAACTTGTAGCTATATATGAATTGAAAGCGAGATTTGTAATTCAATTATTGAAGAACAAGGAGAAGAGGAGAAAACGATTTCCGGATTCAATTTCTGAGAGTCGTAATTTGCTCTGATCGTGGTTACATGCCTTATATACTGACATCCAACCTGAGTTCTAACGACTTACTACAGTAGCCTTTTGTAACTAACTAAAGTTACTTTTTAATTAAAACAAGATCACTTGTTAAAGCTGATTAATAAGGCTAAACAACATGATTAATTCATCATACCCCCCTCAAGTTGGAATATCTGTCAAACCCAACTTGGACATCAGGAATTCATGTTGAGCTTTGCAAAGTGCTTTAGTCATAGCATCGGCAAGTTGTAGACTGGTGTGGACATAAGTTGTGCGTAGAAAACCACTTTGAACCTTCTCTCTAGTAAAGTGGCAATCGATCTCAAGGTGCTTCGTTCGTTCATGAAAGCACGGGTTGGCAACTATTTGTTGAGCTGCTTTGTTGTCACAGAACAAAGTGATGGGCAAAGGCACTGGAAGATGCAAATCCTGGAAGATATAGCTGGTCCAAACTAACTCTGCCGTGGTAGAAGCCATGCTTCTGTATTCTGCTTCAGCAGAGGAGCGTGACACTGTCGCTTGCTTCTTTTTCTTCCATGATACAAGTGAAGTCCCCATAAACACACAAAACCCACTTAGAGATCTTCTTGTAGTTAAACAAGACCCCCAATCGGCATCCGAATATCCTACTATCTTGAAATCATTCTGGACTGAGTAGAACAAACCTTTTCCCATTGTTCCTTTGAGATAACTGAGCAAGTATAATGCTGTCTGCATATGTGGATGCCGTGGTTGAGAAACAAACTGAGATAAGTGTTGAACTACATATGAAATATCAGGTCTTGTAATGGCCAGATAGAGCAATCTTCCAATCAGCCGCCTATATTGTTCTGCATCTGCCAAAAGCTCACCCTCTGAAATAGACAACTTCAAACCAGTAGGCATAGGACTTGGAGCCTCTTTGGAATCTAGCAAATGGGTGTCATATAATATGTCATACACATATTTTCTTTGGCTAAGGTAAGTACCTTTCTCTGTTCTCTGAATTTCAACTCCAAGGAAATATTTAGCAGAACCTAAGTCTTTGATGGTGAACTTTTCATCCAAAGCTGCCTTGACTGAGTTCCAGAATATCCAGCCATAAGGCCCTGGCTGTACTCACGTACACAAATGAGCCAGAAACCTCAGCGTTCATTGAATTTAACACCCAGCAAGCGACCATTCTATCTGCTCGTTCCCATCTGGCTAGATCTAGAGGATTTCCTTCAGGTTTTGGGAGAGTCCCATCTATAAACCCTAATTTCAGCTTTGCTCCTAAAGCCAACGTGATCTGTCGACTCCATGACACGAAATTTTTCCCATCAAACAAAACTGTAGTTAAGGACATACCCGGATAATCGGAATTCCCCAAAGTCAGTGGATCTCCTTGGGTCTGACCTTGTGACTGAGCCATCTGAGCTATGCGAGCGATGATTCTAGCCGTTTCTTCCTCCGTCATCGTGGATGTGTTTGTCGACGATCTCTCAGCCTCTCTCCTTTCTCACTCTGATGAATCGATTCCCTCGTGCTCTGATACCAAATTTAAAGCGAGATTTGTAATTCAATTATTGAAGAACAAGGAGAAGAGGAGAAAACGATTTCTGGATTCAATTTCTGAGAGTCGCAATTTGCTCTGATCGTGGTTACATGCCTTATATACTGACATCCAACCTGAGTTCTAACGGCTTACTACAGTAGCCTTTTGTAACTAACTAAAGTTATTTTTTAATTAAAACAAGCTCACTTATTAAAGCTGATTAATAAGGCTAAACAACATGATTAATTCATCAATATGCTCCAAGGTAATGTTTGTTAGTCAATTGCAAGTCTTTACGTATTGAAGATACATCAAATCATCTATATCATGAGTGCCATGGTATTACATATTATTTTTTATATCCAAAATTTTAGCCTACAATACAAACAATAAACATTTATATTTACACTGTCAAAATGTCTATTGTAAGAGCTCAATTCTACTCTTATGAAACTATCTTGCTCACAAAGAAAAAGGAAACTAGCTCTTCAACTATATGAAAGCTCCAGAATTTTATCATGCAAAAGTATAGAAAAAGAGGGATTCGTCCCCTAATTCATGCCACATATGGGACTCAAGTTAGTTCGTTATTTAAGACTTAATTGAATGTTAAAAAACAAGAAGGGTGAATCCCATATTTATCTGAGTGTGAACTATGAAGGGATTAACCCCGCTCTGCTCGTCTAGGACTTCATCATTTATTTATTTTTGGTTTAGGATTTCATCATTTCTTAACCTAACAACTTTATCAAGTTAGAACTCTATTATCTTTTTCATTTGATTCTTTTAATTATCATTGTCTTTCAGTATTTTGTGTTTCCATAATATCTTTTATTTATGGTTAGTTTCGATATCCTTTTCATTCCTTTTATCTTTTTTTTCTTGTATTTTTATTTATAAATATTATCCTTTTTTTCCAATCTCTTTTTCATTTACTTGTATTTTCTTTAGATTTTATTCTCTCTCAACTTTATAATTTTTGTATTGATTCCCATGGAGAAAAATAATGAACAGGAGTTGTTGGATGGCAATAAATTACAAGCGCGAATCTTTCATTATAAAGGGGACAAATGACACGATCAAATTTTTGGTAAATTATTCGCGTAAATTTTTGAAAAAACGAATATATGGTTGCATGAAATGAACCTTATATGCATCAAAATGAACCTTATATGCATCAAAACAACTAAAAACTGCATCTTATTTTACATGTGCATCGAAATAAATGGTATGGGCATCAAAAACCATCTAACTATTGTACTAATACACATAAGTAAGCTTAAAAATGAAAAAGTTCGAAATCGATGCACATCCAAGGCGAAACTGATGCACGTACTATACGCGTCCTCCAAAAATGATTTTTTTTTTCAAAAAATACACGAATCATTGAGAAAAATATGTTTATTATATCTTTTACCCTCTTTAATGAATCTCAATCTAAAACATCAATTTTTTAAGAGAACGGAAAATTTACTAGTATTTCTCATGTAAGCGCCAATTCTCGGGCAATTCTCAAGATATTTTCCTTCACATACTTTAATATTTAGAGGTTTTTTGCGTACAACCACCCGCTAAATGGTCGACATTGTAAGATACCACCCGATTAACCATTATTTATTTTGACACACCCGTTAGATGTAATTTTGTTACGGAGAACCACCCAGTCGTCTACTTCGTCAGATTTCCTGTTAAAAAGCGCAATTTTACCCTTTAGTCCCTCATTTTTTTTTTAAATTACAACAAAAACCAGTGACTAAAAAAACCGAGAGGCTTAAGGCAACAAAACGCCGAGGCACAAATACACAAAACCTTAGATATCCAGCCGCCGATCGAAGAAATCACAAATTGGATACAAAAATGTCAAATACAAATAGGGCTTTGTATCTTTCTCAAGAAAGGAACTAAGAGACAAAACAAATTAGTCGACGAGCACAAATGAAGTTTCTCTACGGCTTTTTGGGATGGAATACTCAAGTTTAAATAGTAACTAGTTGAAGTCCCGTGATATTCACGAGATAATTTTACTAAAAACTATACAATTCTACGATATTAATTTAAAATACTAAATATATTTATATAATATCATAATAAATTATGCAATAGACAAATTATTGTTTTAAATTTTACTCCATATTTTAATTGAATATATTTTTAAATATTTTTCCATTATTTGTGGAGATTTTGTCCAAATTTAGATTGAAATTATTAAAGTATTGATTTTTCTTTTTATTGAATCTTTTTAAAAAATATTTTCTTATTTTTTTAGACACTAATCTATAACTATATATTAAAGTTGTCCCTTTTCGAGCCACCAGAACGATTCTGGCACCACCTCATATTTAAAAAATTAATTTTTATTTCTAATATTTTAACTTTTTCTATTAAATTCTTCTTTAACTATTTAAATCTATCTTTAAAATCAAACAAATATCTATTTAGTATAACGATATCTTTTGAAAACTTCCTTATACAAGTATTTAAGATTAAAGATAAAATATTTTAGAATAAATATAAATCTTTTAGCATATATCTTTTGACGAATTTATTCATAGATATATATAGTGATTTTCTTTTATATAAGATTAATGATAAATACTTATAATTTTAAAATTTATAAAAATAGATAATAAAATATTTAATAGATGTATTAAAATATTTGATAAGCCCTAAATTTACGTAAATAAAAAGTAATAAAATGTGAAGAATATAATATTTCATAAAAATAATTATACATTCTGCAAGCAATAAATTACTTATATTAAAATTTATATTATAGTTTTATTTATTAATATCCTATTTATAATGTCTATAAAATATCGAATCGTAGTCGTACATGGTACGACGGGTAAAACTAGTATGTATAAAATACTTAATTTTTTATAAAGGTAATAATAATTAGGATAGGTTATCTACAAAGCATAATATAATTTTTTAAAATATTTTTTAAAGTTAATTTATTAAAATTATATATTAGGGTTGTTATCTTTTGCTCTATAATAATAAGAATGTTTGTAAATATGAAAAATACAATATAAAGATTAGTATAGAAGAGAACATTGTCCTTGAATTAAGAGATAAAATATAGAGAAAATTATCTATGTATTATTTTGCAAAATTCAATCCATCTGTAAAGTTGTTTTCCATACTAAATTTACATAACAAAGAAATAAAATATAAAGAAAATTAATGTATGTGAAAATTTACAAAATTCAATGTATTAATCAACCTATAATCCATATTAAATTACAAAAAAACATAGAGATAAAAAAAATATAAGGTGGGGCTAGATAAAAAAATATTCTATATTTACATATATAAAATAAAAAGGAAATTAAGAAAAATGCAATGTAAATTTTTATCAAAATTCAATTTAAGCAAGTATTCATCAAGATTTGTAAATTTTCTATTTTTTTTATCAAAATTTGATTTAAAAAAAACTGTAATATAAATGCATAAAAAGATAAAGAAAAAGTAATTTTATTAATTGAAATTAAAATTAAAATTTTTATTTATTTTTTGACATTTACATATAATCTTAGTCATCAACAAAAATTATATCTTTTTCTCAAAGTAAAAATATATCAACATAACAAAATTTATTATTTAAAATTATATCATTATATAGATATAAATTTTATACTTGGAGCTCAAGCCTTGTTAAAAGATAAAAAAAAATATATTAAGACCCTAAATCTTGTTAAGAGATAAAAATATTAAGTTAATATGGAAAATATCATCTCATAGGAATTTATGTATATAAAAATTATATAAATATATTATCCATTGTAGTAAACTAATACATAATCCAAAAATAGAAAATTGTATACATAAAAATTATATAAACATGTTATCTATTTAGTATATATAGCAAGAATACTATAAGTTGTTACAAAATTTATTAAAATATAATTTCAGATTAATTTATTTAAAAATACCACGTGGTGCAAATTTTACAACAGACTTGGGTTCTACTTTATAATGTATCAGGGTAGATGAAGGTATGGAAAAAACAATTTCATCCTTCTCAAAAGCATTCAAATGAATATCTCACAACCATAATAATCCAAATTAAATGACAACTAAAAAAAAAAATGAAATTTCTCCAGATTCAAAATAAATGACAATAACAAAGAAACTGAATCTTTTTCCAAGAGTTTGATCTATGTATCCGCTGTTCGAATCAATCCGACTTTCTCTGCAAAAGATTGATAGGTTTGATAATCAATCTCAACCTCTTCGGCTATGTGAGATTGATTAATTTGTTTGAGAAAAAAAGTTGTCTTGAAATTTCTTTTTTTTTTTTGAACGAATTGTCTTGAAATTTCTTCATTCTAATTTCTCAACTTTGCTAAATTTTAAGATTTCTCTCTAAAGAGAGAGTTTCTCTCTATACGTATGTTCTTCATTCTATGCCTGTTTAAAAATTTAAATGTTTTTGTCTATATTCAATGATTGATATAACTTCGAATTTGTGCTTGGACGACGCCCATGATGCATTATAATGAATTGAGCTCGACGACAGCCTATTTGTAATTCTAGTAACACATTTTGCCTTCCAAACAATGCGGCCCAGTTTTAAATCAAGTACTGCTCACCTTCAAACATTTTCAATTCAAGAAACAGAGAATCGGGCTACAATCGACACATCAAAGAACAACTTTGACTAGTTCACTGACACGGGTACTTGTTAATGTAAAATGGTAGCAAGTGTCTCAACAGAGTATGATACAAGCAATAATTTCGTTGGATGCCAAATGAGGAAGAGGAGGTGTCACCAGGTGCATGATCAGATATTCATCGCTTTCTTTGTTGTCAGTAAGAAACATAGCCTTGTGTTTGCAAAGAAAACCGAAGCATCACGATCATAGCCAATTCCCGCGGAGTATATATCCTGGTATCAATTAAAATCAAAATCATTCACGGGACTAGTCAAACAAAAAATGAAAATGCAGGGACACAATACTACGTTGGTATTGGTGGAGTACTGAGCACAGAAACCCTTCACAACTTTGAACTGGAACAGGGGTTCGTTAACATTGCAATTCAGGTGAGTGGGGTGGCCCAATTGAGCTTCAACTACGAATTCCTCCATGGCTATACGGGAAAGATACCATAGGTTTGCTAGGCAGAATTCAACACTAATAAAATGTGATTTATAGAAGAATTACTGTAGTCTGTATCACAATTTTCTTTATGTGTGTGTTTACATCAGTCAGAATAAACATGTGATTTATTTACTCATGTTAGAGCAAAAGAGCTTTAAATTCAAGTCATTTACAGGGCTGCGTGGTTTTTTTTAGTTACAAGTTTAATGGTAACACAGTTGACCATAAAAACTAAAATTATCAAGTCGGGAAAGTAGGGTTAGTTGGATGGCTTTTGCAATTTTATATCTAGAGCAATTTAATTCATGTTCAGGGTTGTTCACACGTGAGGTAGTTCAAAGTTGGAAAAGTGCTCTAACCCTAGTCCTACAACTATAGGGGGATGTCTTCATGTTGGATCACATTCCGCAGCTAAAGCCAGTAGTCTAGGTTACTAAAAAGGTTAGGAAAATCGTCTCTATAAAGACATCTGCTACGGAAATTGGATTTTTGGGTGGATAAGACATTAAGACTCAAACAGAAGAGCATAAGAGAAAACAGTAAACACCCATGAAATCGAAAATACTAATACCTCACAAACTTTTCTCAGCTGAAGAATCCGAGATTAGAGCCTCCAGTTCATCCACTATAGCACGATAGCAGAAGAAGTATTGGTCCTAGGAAAAAGGCAGATTCAGAGAACCAAAATGATTGGATTTAAAATAAAAAAGGACAATACTATATTTATGCATGCGTGATAAAAATAGTGTTAAATTTGTGGATTTGCGACACTAAAATTTAAAATGAGCATACACTTGGATAGATGATCCTGTGTATTTAACCTTACACGGCAAAAAAATTGCCCTCATATTAGATTGGTGGGCAACTAAATGTCAGTTCAAAGTTGTGTCATATGTGGATTATGCAATTTTGTTCCCCCATTTACCATTATTTCTTTATCTCTTCTGTTTCAACTTATCAAACACTACCCTTCAGTAAAAGAGAAATATAAGTTTGGTTTTGCTAAATTAAAATTGGGAGTGAAAATTAATGCGACAATACTTATTATTTAAACTTCAACACTAGTAGTCTAGTAGGGAAAGGGGTAGATACCTGTGTTTGAACCATCCCAACACGCTGAGATCTGAAGACAGAAACTGTTTTCTCAAGATCTAATGCCAACATATCTCCATCAACAATCCTTTGTACAGAATGATGAATACTGCAGTATGTCCCTGTCCTACCAATTCCTGCACTGATTCAATGAAGGAATGTATTAGATTTAGCTGCTAATTTACCTTGCCCAATCAAGGGAAGGACAAACAAAAACAAAACACGAGACATAATCTAAGAGCTTAAAACTCAAGTGAACCTGCAGTGCACGACTATAGGGCCCAGCTTGGGCGACAATTGATATGTTCTTTTCAGAATCTCCCGAACAGCTAAAGTGTTCGTAGGAACACCATGATCTGGCCACTCAGGATACTGAATATGTAACACTGACAGTGGTGGCTCCTCAGACTGAAAGAATGGCAACAAAGAATGAAAAGGGATCCTATGTGCCAATCAAAAAGGGAACTTTCAGTTGCGAAGAACGCAGCAAATATCATAGTTCTTTTTGAGCATCTTTTGTAAAGACTGAGAGCAATTACCAGTTTAGACATTAATAAACAATTCCTCCAACCTCATTATTTGGGTTTCAAAAATTTTAGCAAATTATGGTTCATATTTTTTCCTTCTTCAATGAGAATTCATTAGTTTAAGCTGTCCAGTGTTTTCTTTTCTTTCTTTAGTGGTTCATATTATTCAGTCAATCTGCTACACAACAGGGAGGGTAAGTTCAGAAGTGAGTAGGCTGCCACAATGCAAGGACTTGCATACAGGGTTACACATCATTTGCCTATACCATATGCAAGAACTAACAAGAATATGGTTTTCATACTGACAAATCACCAATAGTACTAGCAGTGGTGCAAGACACCAGTGGCTGAGTGGCTCATATATCAACAATGTTAGGTTAAACAGAGATTCAATGTGATAGATTTCACTGTCATTGAAACTCAAATTTGCATATTTAGAATTACAAAATTGATTGAAATATAAGCCTGTAGTTTAAGAAAGGTGCCTGATCAGTTCATAAACAATAAATCATTTCAATCAGCACTTTGATAGCAATAGTATTGACCTTGGTCAACAAACTTCTAGCTTTAAGAAACATAATCCTGCCTTTTTTAACATTGAATTTCATCTGAGTGATTATTGTAATTGCTCAAATGTCATTCATTGAAAAAAAATATGTTCATTCAGCAAGGTCGAGTGCTTACCTCAGCTTTAGTCACTTCTAAATGCCTCAAAATTAAAGAGCTCTCGGTTGATTTAATCCATTTGGTAACTATACACATATTGCCAAGTTTTCTAGGACCATTCTCTGCTTGAAAATAGTCACCACATTTCACCGTCTGCACAAAAGTTTCACCCAAAAAAATGATTTTAGACATCATATATGATTTTTTTTCTAAGAAAACAAAACTAATTGATGCCATTGAAACATATATCATATACACTACCATAACAACAACATCACCACCCAGTATAGCCCCGCTCAAGTGGGATTTGGGGGGTTCAAGATGAGGGCACCCATAACCTGAACATGTCAGGAGGATGTGCCCGATAGACGCAAGAAAAATTGAAATTCAGCTATGTGACAATAATAACTGAATTTAGTTAGAATGCACCAAAATTGGTATAGAGGCTAAATCCATCTCAAAGGCACTGTATAAAAGTCAATGAGCATGATGTGCCCCATAACCTGAACACTACCACAACACTAAACATTAAATATATCACATAATCCAAAACCTACATTGAAGTATTGCTCATCTTCCCCAGCTTCCATGACCTCGCCCAGGCATTTGCACGCAAGCTCACCCCGAGAAATTCAAAAATGACCATACGAAAAAGGAAATTCAATTTTTCATCTTCCAATGAAATAATATTTAGTCTTTATTGGATAAGAAAGAAAAAATAATAATAGGCCATACCAAGAATGTAATTCCAGTTAAAAAATAGTACAATTCCTTTCATGATAGCCTTGCATCAGGGCAACTAAAATGCATGTGATCATACAAAGAATACAGCATATCTTGAAAATACCTTGAAGCCTAGACAATGAAGTACCTTATAGTTGTCAACTAGCCGGGTTAGCATCACAATTGCAGGGCAACGATACTGGAATACCATCTCCCAAAAGTCTTCATACGTGTGAGGCAGTGGACCTTGTGTGGCTATAAAGCGGGCAGCATTTTCACTAGTGGAAGCCTAAATTTTGAAATCAAATTGGATATTATGTAATCAAATTGAATATCAATAAGCAATTTCATATAGAAAAAGATCATACTTGAACAAAGCTCGCGTTGATATAACCCCTTGCTGATGGCCTATAATCACTTGACGAGTTCAAAACAACCCTAGTGGAGTCATCTGAAAATGACAGCACGTTTCAATATTTTGAGACCAAAGGATTCTAAACTGATCTTTGGATTTTCAAGGACAGAAAGAAGGTAGTTGGCCTCACATGGTATGACATCTGTATATCTATTTTTGTCCAAATTAACAGAATCAATGGCAACTGAACATGTCTTCTTCAATTCGGAGTGTCTGATCCTTTTTGCCTGATTGAAATGAAAAATCACTTAAAAAATCTTTATGAGATCAATATTGCTTAATTGATCTAGTAAAACTACGAATCATACAGTGGGGTACGAAGTTAACCTAATATCACAAGATAAGAACAAATAAATTTGTTGCTATTGAGGTATGGATAACAGGCTTATCAATCAAGGGTTGAAATAAATATATACATTAGGGAGTAAAAATATAATAGTGGACAACTTCAGGGGGCATTTCGTAAGAATTAGTACAGGCATCGTATGGATATGGACTCCCAATATTGGATGTTTGGCAACCCTCTTCCTTCTCCAACTCAATCCACCAATCATATTCATCTTTTCTCTGCCTTGTTTCCTCTAAGTCCTCCTCCTCCCTTCTTCATCTGCACTGAGCCGCCTAGTCCTGCTTCCTTATCGATTGCTAGAATGGTTCATACCCAGGGTAGGGAATCAGGTATCAAAGTATTCATACGGATACCTCACCCACCATTCCAAGCACCAAGTATGGGGTTGGAATTCCTAATACTGGTACCAAACACCCCTAACTCCTCTAGAAAAGTTTATCTCACCGTGAAATTAGGCCCAAGAGGATCTTCCTAAACTCTTAACGTACTAAAACTCTGTCATAAATCCTAGATTTTATAAAAGAAAGGAAATTTATCCAAAATTCTTCAAAACTCAGATACCAGTGGACACAAAATCTCGACTGATCGTAAGTTTGAGGCAGCTGAAGTGGCATTAATGATTCAGAAATTCATAGTAGAATCAACTCCTTCGCCCCCGATTAGAACAAATTGATCAGTCCACGACCTAATTTCCACTAAACAATCCTCACGCAAATTTAAGCCGCTCAGAGTAAAAATTAAATCCATAAAAGCAAGATGATAAGGAATTAGGGCTTGAATCGAAATGAAAAAGGTCCAAGTCTGAAAAAAAACCTTACCTGAAGGGACTCAAATTCCCGAGAAACAACCTCTTTCGATTTGAGCTTGTCTTTGAACGCCTCAAGAGCTTGAGCGCAATGCTGGACCTGATCTGATGAGAGAGACAATTTGGGTGGATTGTCCGGTTCAAAATCACACAAGTTCTTAGGAGAAGGAGACGAGGAAGAAGAAACGGCTACGGAATTTCCTCCGCCGGCTGCATCCATTTTGAGTTTCCCGCCTCGGATTCGAGCCCGTGGAGAAGAAGTAAGATTCCCCGTTGTTCTTGCAGCGGGGAGAAAGAAAGAGAAAGTGAGGGTGATAGACGCACGAGCCAGGAAGAGCGATGGGCTTTCGGGTCGGGTGTGCTGCTACGTGTGGCGTGTGGGGGTGCGAATGTACGATATGCTTTGTACATGCGTTCAGCCTTATGCACCTATAGTATAGTATAGGAGTAGTTTTTTTTAGAAATCAATTTTTAAATTTTTTTTTTAAGTAAAAACACTTTTTATAATACAAACAATCAATTTAAACCATTTAAGTTATTTTTCGGCAAAAATTTACCCTAATTGGACAAAAATACCATTTCAAATTTATTTTTATTTTTTTTTAATAATTTATTTATACAAAATAATTAAACAAATATAATTTATTTTCAATTTAATTATTTTTAAAAAATATAAGTTGGTGTAGTTTTTTTTATAACATCGCCTTACATTTTTTTAAAAAAAATTAATTATTTTGTATAAATTAATAATTAAAAAAGAAAAGAAAAGAAAATAGGTTTGAAAAGGCATTTCGGTCCAATTAGAGTATAAGTTTGCCGAAAAATCAATTAAGGTGGTTCAATTTGAGTGTATGTATTATAAAAGGTGTTTTTACTTAAAGAAAATTTTAAGAGGTGGTTTCTTAAAAAAACATATTTTAAAAGGTGATTTTTGGCAAAAAAAAAAAGAAAAAAATCACTCTTATTTGATGTTCATTACTTAGTCACATATTTTTTTTCTATATTAATTTTCTATCTATAAGTATAACAACTTTTCTAATTAATATGGACCATATTTTTATATTAATTTTTTATTTTTCTTATATTAGTTTTCTATTCAAAAGTATGACAATTTTTTAAAATTTCTATCTATAAGTCTGTTGATTTTTAATATTACGAATTTCAAAATAAATAAATAAAAGTTTACGAACCCTTAATGTTAAACAAATTAATCAGATTGGTTCGATTGAGTTTTGGTTTGGTTATTTCTATTAGGGTTGAGTACGGGTTCATATTGTTAAACTTTAAGGGTTGATTGGGTCAATCCTTGAGGTTTTCTTGTGGGTTTGGATTAACTCAATGGGTCAAGATCATTGACTTCTTTATATTTATGAAAATAATATTATAAGTAAATAATATTTTTAATGATAAAATACTATTTTTATATAATTTTGAAATTAAGTATATTTATTTATTTATTTATAATATATATCTGTTTTAGAAAAAGTCAAACAAATTACATAAAATTAGTGGGAAGCCAAGATATAATCTGGGCCCCCACTCCTCTAGCTATAGGAAAGCCTATTCTGGTGAAGATATGAGCAGCAGCACGAGACCCAATGTCTTGAGTCTTAGAAAATTGTTGAACCCGCTTCAGCAACGCTACAACATCCTTATCCAGTTCTCCTAGAGAAGAAAAGGAGAAAGGAAGAAAACCATAACCAAAAACCCGATAACTAGCTTCGTACTTGACCCTCTTTCGATTAGCCGCATCAACCACAACCCGTCCCAGAACAAAGTTAGACAAACCGGATTGTGTCAAAGGAGAAGATCCCGTCAAATCAACACAAACATCACGACTTCGATCCCAAGAATAGAGTAGCACATCTGCAGGTCGGAGAGCTCCGTCGTTCCCTCTAGACAGTCCAATATCAACCTCTTTCCTTGCCGAAATCCCAGACCGATAACAAATATCAAGAAGGGTATCCCGAACAACATTATGTCGATGTTTAATGCCTACAATACCAGCACATGACACCGCATGATCACCAAAGATATCCCCGGTGAAAACCCTGGAGCAAGCAGAGCAAGGTGTCGAAAAAGAGAACAAAGGAATACCCAACTGATAACACAACACACAACGGTAAGTCTTAGCATTCATCGTCTGTCCCAAACCCGAGATGGGGACCGCCCGAAGCCAAACAGAGGTGTGATCTCCCTGCTGCGATTTCCATAAAGCCGATTGTCGAGGAGATAAAGAGAAGGTGGATTCTGCAGAAGCAGTAACCTTTGTGAAATATATATCTGCCAATTTCTTCATGAGTTTTGGGGCAGCGACTTCACTAGGATTACTCAAAAAGTCAGACTCCACAATTCTATTAAAAAGACTCAACGCATCATCAAAGGCATGACCAAGACCAACAATGCCAGCATTCTAAAGAAGCCTTGTTTGCAAAGCAGCAAATTGTAACCGAGAAGCAAGAAAAGCATAATGGCGAACATCACCTGCACAATAAACACCAAGCCCTCCAAATGCAAAAGGTAAGGTTGCAAGTTGCCACTGTCAATCACCAAACCCATGTCCCGAAGCAGTAACCATAAGCTCTAAGGAAGATCGAAGGGCCTCATCGAAATTGCGTTGAGCTGCCTCAAAAATACCAGGAGGACAAGTACGTAAAGCAAAGTAGAGTTTAGAAACTCCAGTACATGCCCTAAGTAACAACAACTCACACTGAGGATCATTAAGCTTCGCAACCTTATCCATAAGCATAATGGTCTTGTTCACCCTTTGCATCACAAGCTCAGCACTAAAAACAGAATTGGAACTGGCGGGACCACCAAGCAACTTAACACCATGCAAGGGTCGAGCAATATTAGGGGGGGAAGACACCCACAAGCCTGCTTCGAGGGTCTTCTACAGGCCAAAAAACTTCAGTTTTTTCCACATTGAGATGTAACCCTAAACAGGGCCCTTCCTCCATAATCAACTGCAGAACCTTCCCCACCACCAAGGTGTCACCAATAATAGTGCCATCATCCAAATACCATGCTTGAAGACAAACATCAAAGGCGTCTCTGATTTTACATACCAGGGGTTGTAAAACCAGAGTAAAAAGCAGAGGACCAAGGGGGTCACCATGTTGCACCCCTTGAGATGACCATAAAGTGTGTTCCCCATAATACAATCTAGCTGGATTATAGTAGCAGAATTCAACCCAACGTGAAATGGTCGGACAACGAAGACGAACTTCACATAACATGACAGCACGATCAACTAAATTGAAGGCATTTTGAAAATCCACCAACAACATAGAAAGACCAACATCAGTACTGCGATCTTCAATCAACCGATTGACAGCATGGAGAATTGCCTCACCACCTGCAGGAAGCCCAACACCAAATTAAAGACCATCAAAATAACTTCCCAAAGGATGGCCAACCATAACAGCACCAACCTTCGAAACCAAACGCCGCCAGACAGTACCCACAGCTATAGGACGAATACCCCCACCAGGCTTGAGAAGAGGTGTGAGAGGAGCACTAGCAATATACTCTCCCAAATCCATAGTACATTTTCCTGCTAGAAAGAGATTAACCACCCCAGAAATAGAGCCAACTAACTCATCAGAAACAGCCACAGCAGTACCACTCAAGCAATCCATAAGGTGTTGAGCACGTAAACCGTCCCTACCACATGATGTGCCACGTGGAAAACTCTTAATTCGGTCCAAAACAACAGCAGAAGAAGCGATGAGATGATGATGATCAACAGGTATATCAGGCAAGGATGGAGCTGAAGCAGAAGGGTGTTTTGATTGTAAATTTGCAAGAGTGGCCTCATTATAAGGAGCAATACCAGAAGAAGAAAGAACCTGAACTGCGGCAGTAAATGGCCATCACAAATCTTCCTACGACACTGCTTGATATTACGCTCTTCCAAATCAAGGCCCTCATCAACATCTATCAAAGGTGGGGATCCGATTGCCAAAGCTTCCCGCAAAAGTAGCAAATTACCACCCGGCTCACTCCAAGTACGAATAGCATTAGCTATGCTCTCCTCTTGTCGTTTCCGTCTAACGGCAGATGTGCACTCGCGATTACTCCTCGGATTAAAGGTTTTAAGGATACAAAGCGGCAAGACGAGAAGATTAACCCAACAAGAGATATCTTCAGGCTTGCAAAGCACCTTATCAAGTGCGGTTTTCAAAACTCGGGAGAAGCCCAAACGACATTTAGGAGGGATGGATTTCACAGTGCAAAGCCGTTTAGAAAGCAACCTGTCAAGGAGAGTGATGGTAAATCCACAAACTTGTTCTTGCACAACAACAAAATTGAGTGCATCATCTCCAACAGTATCCACAACAACAATATCCACAGGATTGGGTACAACAGAATTGAGTTGCGGTTTAGGAAGATCATAGAGCACAAACTGAACTACACCATCCCCAACGTCAAGGGGGGCACAAAATCAGAACCTTGACCATGATGACATTTAGAACGTAGAGAATGTGTCTTAAAACAAACCCCACAAAGCCAAATCTCCATACGGCGGAAGGTCAACTCGACCTCAGAAAAAATAGCCAAGTCAGTGGTAAGAGAATGCCGTGTAACTACTTGAGCATCAAGCGTACAATGACGATCACGAAGATGAGTGATCAAAGAGCTCTTAGTAAGGCCATTACCTCCACCATCTCGGCACCCATTAAGACCCACAAAAGGGCAATGAAAACGCACTACTGCAGTAGGCATTAGAGAGCAAAAAGATAGCCCGTGGAAAAAGGTTCAACAGTACAACACCACTAACGATAAAAAACAGCCAGCACAGGACAACAACTACCACAAACACAGCCAACACAAAACAACCAACAACACAGCCACAACATCAAAAACAAAGCCAAAAACCACGATATAAAACCACACCACAGCAAAACACAATCTGATCTGTTCTGTAAATCGAAGACAAACACCAAAACTGACCTGATACAGCAGCAAACCGACGACAACAAACAAACCGACGTCAACCGGAGCGATGACGACCAACACTGACTTGTTGACGAACAAACAGTACAACCAGCACAGTAGCGATGAAGAACGCACCAGCACAGCAGCAGCACAACAACGATGAAGAACGCACCAGCGATGAATTGTGCATAGCAGCGATGACGATCATTAACAAGAGCGATGAAGATGTGTTGACGATCACTAACCGACGAGGACCTGTTGACGATCACGAACCCAAGCATATGCAACCACGGACACCAAACCAGCGGTAACCATAAGCACCAACCAGCGACAACAACTAAAAAAACGAAGAACGCACCAGTGACAACAAACTCTGCGACGAACCACCAGCCAAGAACCAAAGGAGTGCCGCCGAGACATCAGAGTTGGGCGACGTCCGGATACAACCCCTGGGCAAGGACCATTACAATATATTTCAAAAAGTCACTGGGCAAGGACCATCGGGTCATAATTAATTTTATTGTGGAAATGGATGATGTTTGATTTATTGCCTTTTTTGAATGGAAAATAGAAAAAGGATAAGATATTAAGCATGATTTTTAGAAATAATTAAGGTGAAAAAATATGGTGTAAAAATAAAAACCAAATAACAATGTCAACATTATCATTTCATTTAATTTTAATGTAATTAATTCCAACTCATTGTCAAATCAATAAAGTAGTCTTCCCAAAGAGTAAGACTAGTATTTTCCCTAAATTAGTGTAAGCCTAATTAGTGTAACGGATTTTCTAACCTATGCCCTTAAGCATCTTGTTTTGGAAAGATTTGTTATTTTTATTTATTTAGTGAATTAAATCTTTTTTGCTAAGGGTTTAGGCATTTCCTTTTAGGGTTTTAGTTTCCAAAATCGGTATGTTTATCATATGCCTTTAGGACATAGTTTAGAAAGACCGTTAATGTAAATGCACATAATTTATCCAGTATAAGGTACTCCATCCGTTTCTTAAAATATGTCCTTTTAGCCCATTTTTCATTTTTCATAAAACATGTCCTTTTAATATTTTTTCCCCACCTTTTTCCAAATTTATCCCTACTTTATAGGAGTAAAAATTACTCTAAACAATTTTCTAGGAGTTAAAGAGTACACATTTTTCCAAATATAGGGGCAATTTGGGTAAAAAAATACATTTTTTAATAATCGTGTAGTAAGCTAAAAAGACAACTTTTGAGAAATGAAGGGAGTAATAAAGAAAGGAATTTTTTTTGTTCATGTCCCTAAATTTAAGAATATTTATGTTGGTGTCCCAACATTAACTCTTTTTATGTTAGTGTTTTTGAGATTTTGGATCTTCTAGTTAGTGTCCCTCCTCTGTTCAAATTGATTAAATTCAAATCCATTATTGAATTCCTTGTCCTTAGATTAGTAGGATTCGACCCTTAAAACTCAAAAATTATACCCGAACCATCCCAACTAGAACTTCTAAACAATCTTCCATTTTAAGAGGCTTTAAGGGCATTCAAAATCGGGTTGGTTTGGGTATGAGTTTGGTTGTTTTAAGAGTTCAACCCAAAACCTCGAAGGCATCAACAAGAAAAAAGTTATTCATGGGACACCAACAAAAATATCCTTAAACTTGTGGGTACTAACAGAAATGAAATAGGACATTTTAATCTAATTTTATTGTAGGGTATTATTGACTAAATTATAATAAAAAAATATATTAATGAAATAAATTAGTGAAAGGTGATTATTTAAATCAATTTTTTTTGCGAAATTTGACCCTAATCTTAATATGGGTAAATATTAGTAGGCCTAATTATGTGTTTAAAAATATTCAAATCTTTTTCGGGCCTTTTGAATTATTTGATCCTCGGAAAAATTAGTAAAAAGTGATGTTATTGAGTAGCTAGATATATTCGATATGGTCAGGTATACCGGATATCCGATATTTTTTCTTAAAAAATCTCAACCCGTATTTGATTCGTTATTAGCCGAATATCTGATAAATGATATCTGATTCGATCTAATATTCAAACTATCCATTTTATAAAATCCTTGTTACTTTTGTTAGATTTTAGTCCAGTTTTAAACCGAATTGGAAGATATCCGATTTGGATATCTGCTAATCCGATTTGACAATTATATTAAGCATAAAAAGTTGAACATTTGATTCATTATTTCTAAACTTGCAAAAACACTCCTAACACCATCTATTTACCAAGTATTTATATGCTTATTTCAAAAACATATATTATATACAATGTTCTAAAAAATACTAGGCGAACCCTCAACGAAGAGGGGGCGCCTAATGCCTAGATAGATGGACAAACGGTTGCCTTGGTGGTCCTAGACGGGTTGGGACCTTACAGCGCCTAGGAAGGGCCTAGACAGAAGAATTTTTAGAGCAGATATTATATATAATATCGGATATACCAGATATCTATTTGTTTCAAAACCTCGATCCATATCCGATCCAAGTATCCGAAAAATAAAGGAATCAGATCGAATACGGACAAATTATAAACGGATAATCTTAGTTACGAATAATTATAGATCGGAGAGAATTTTTTAGATCGGATCAACGGGATCGGTTAATTTTACTCACTCATATTGATCACTTTGTAAAATTGAGTAGTTTCCTCGCAATCATGACTTTCGCATTTTTCTCCTCATTCTTGAACAAACCCAAGCCCCGGACTTTTCGAATCTCCTTTTACTTTTCACTTCTCCCGTGTGGTAAGAAAAATAACTCATCCTGAAATCACCTTATATAAATCTCTCCTTGCACTATCACATTCTCCCATCTTCCCCAACTCATTTCCTCTCCCACAAAACGAAAAACAAAATTCTAACCACAAAAAAAGACAAATATAAGAACAGAGCTTCCTCTTGGGAGAGTATTTTCTATTTTATAAAGCAATACCAAATGAGTCTCCATGGGTATAGCAGGCCAGCCAAAGCGCTGGCCGTCATGGGAATGCTGATGATGATTCTTTTTGTCGTTGAGAAGGTGAATGCAGAAAAAGAAGTCGGATATGGATACAAGATTCATAGTGTAAAGATGGATTCATATGGAAGGTCGATAACCGCCCTTCTTCATGTTATCCAACCTTCCAATGTCTATGGAATCGACATTCCTACTCTCACCTTCACTGCTACGTACGTCTCTTCTTCATCCTCAACTTCTTTTCCCCCTAATCTTTATTGTTTGGAATGTTGGGAGTTCAATTGGTGTTCATAAATCTTGATGATCAAGAAAGGGAAAATAAAAAGAATTATTAGATAAGATTGATTACTATGAGTGTGAAATAGAAGGGGTTTTGATTATGGATTGATCATGAAGAGAGCTATTGATATTCGTTGCATGTTTGGTATGGATTTGGTCACATTACAATTAATCCACAAGTTAAGAACGCCTTTTATATTTTTATATATTCAAATATAATTTAAAACTTATAGCAGATTAACAATCAAAGTTATACAAAACAAAAACAAATGAAGACATAACAACAGTGCTTTACGTTTCTCATGGTAATAGAATTAAATTAATATATTAGAAATGTCAAAAAATGATAAAGCCTAATATAGATATGGGAAAATTCTACATTATAATGTAGGATTTAATACAAAATTGCATTAAATCCTACATTATAACACAAACTTTTGTATTATAATACGCGATTCAAACATACCTTTGATCATGATTTACTTAACACAATAAAAGATAATTAAGACTATTCAGATCTTACATAATTAATGAAAACTATCAAAATTTTCATATTGTATACATTTTGGGTAAGTGAAGCTCAGTGCTTATAATTGAGTCACATATAATTGTGTGTTTCAGTATGCATTATGATACAATATAATGAATTATATATACTTAATTAATCCAAAGTCCAGACGCATCCTCACTTATTGAGGCTCTCTAGATGAAGCGCTGTCAGAACTTGACCTGCCTTCAAACTCGACCCATAATGGTCCAAACTAATTTGAGCTGATTGTCAAAATATTCGAATTTGACCTGGATCCAAACTTACCCAAAACTAAAATGACCCGACCCGACCCACTCGATTGAAACGCGGGTCTAGATGTGATCTAAACGTGAAATTAAAACATTCATTTCATTTAAGCAATCAGTATAATTTGTGCTCATACATTTCTCCTTGTAATTACGTGCACAACTTTGAAAGAGATTCCCGTTTGAGGATTAAAATAACAGATGCAACCAAACCCCGTTGGGAAATCCCTAACTACATCATCTACCGAGGAGCCCAAAACCAACTGAAGCCCAACTCCCTTAAACCCCTCGATGTCGACCAAAAACCGACAACCGCCCTCTCTCCGCCCAACTCCGACCTCGTCTTCACCCTCCACCACACCGCCCCTTTCGGCTTCACCATCACGCGTCGCTCCACAAACGATACCCTCTTCGACACCAAGCCCACCGACCCAAATGGGCTCGTATTCAAGGACCAATTCATTCAACTCTCCTCATCTCTCCCATCAGAACAGGCCAACCTCTACGGGTTCGGCGAGCACACCAAGCCCACGTTCAAGATAGCCCCAAAGCAAACGCTAACGCTTTGGGCCACGGATATCGGTAGCAATACCGTCGATGTTAACCTGTATGGGGTCCACCCGGTCTACATGGACGTGCGGGCCCCCGCGGGGAAGGCCCACACGGTGTTATTCATGAATAGCAATGGTATGGATGTCGATTATAGTGGAGATAGGATCACTTATAAGACTATAGGTGGTATTGTGGATTTGTACTTGTTTGTTGGCCCAACGCCGGAAGAGGTCATGCAACAATACACTGACCTCGTTGGCAAGGCTGCTCCTATGCCTTATTGGTCCTTTGGTCAGTACTACTACTTGCTATGTATATATAATTATATATATTTTGGTAAGAAAAAGCACAATGTTGATACGAGCTATTTGGTTATAACTTATAACAATTGTGGTGTTTGGTTAAATTGAAGGTTTACATCAATGTCGATACGGGTACAAGGACGTGAAAGAGGTGGAGGGTGTGGTAGATAAATATGCAAAGGTTGGGATTCCTCTAGAAGGAATGTGGACAGACCTTGATTAAATGAATTATTACAAGGATTTCACATTTGATCCTATCAAGTTTCCTGTGTCCGACATGAAAAGATTTGTCCATAAACTTCACAAAAATGGTCAGAAATATGTTGTCATCATTGATCCTGGTATGTTTGATTTGCCTCTTAATTAATTGGTCCATTAGTTAGTGTGTTATAAATCATTTTCTTCTTGTTGCAATGACTCGAAAGAATTGATTAATTATTGCAGGGCTAAGCATAAACAGTAGCTATGGAACATACACAAGAGGGGTAAAATCAGACGTCTTTGTCAAATACCAAGGCCAACTATACAAAGGAAAAGTGTGGCCTGGCCCCGTACATTTCCCTGATTTCCATAACCCCACAACCATAAACTTTTGGACCGATGAGATTAGAAGATTTCGAGACATGGTCCCCGTGGACGGCCTCTGGACCGACATGAATGAGCCAACTGACTTCCTCACGTACACGAGCGACTCCCCTCTTGACAATCCGCCTTATAAGATCAACAATGCAGGGATCAAGAAGCCCATTGTGAACCGAACAATACCGATGAGTGCTTATCACTTCAACGGTGTAACCGAATACAATGTGCAAAATCTCTATGGGCATATGGAGTCCAAGGCTACCAATATAGCTCTCACTAGGGTTACGGGGCAGAGACCTTTTGTGCTCGCAAGGTCGACTTTTCCCGGGTCGGGAAAGTTTGCCGCTCATTGGACTGGTGACAACTCTGCTACTTGGAAGGATATGGCTTATACTATCCCTACCATTCTTAACTTTGGCATATTTGGAATTCCCATGGTTGGAGCTGATATTTGTGGCTTTCATGATAATGTCACAGAAGAATTGTGCCAACGTTGGGCTCAAGTAAGATTCATACTACACCTTTTAATTTGATCTGTGGTTTCTTAAACGTTTTCATGTCATCTAAAACAATAATACTTATAATAGTTCTAAATGTCTAAACTTGTAGAATAATAGGTTGTATAACATAATGTATCTACCATCCTTACTAGCTTCTTACCTATATATATGATTAATTACCCTTTGAATTTTGTAGCTTGGGGCATTTTATCCGTTCGCTAGAGACCACTACGACATAAATGTCATACAACATGAGCTTTACCAATGGCCATCAGTGGTTGAAACCGCAAGGAAAGTGTTTGGGCTTACGCTATCGGTTGCTTCCATACTACTACACACTTATGTACGAAGTTCACACCAAAGGAACTCCGATTGCTCGTCCACTCTTCTTCTCATTTCCAGATGACCACAACACTTACGACATTGATTCACAACTCTTAATTGGCAAGGGTCTCTTGATCTCTCCGGTTCTGAAGCAAGGGGCAACGTCTGTTGACGCATACTTTCCAAAAGGAAATTGGTTCAATCTCTTTGACTACACTAGATCGGTCAGTGTGTCTTCGGGAACCAAAGTCACCCTTAATGCTCCGCGTGATCAAATCAATGTTCACATTGGAGAAGGAAACATCTTAGCCTTGCAAGGACAAGGGATGACTACTCAACAAGCAAGAACTACTCCATTCGAGTTGTTGGTGGTTGTGAGCAGCAACAATGGCAATCTCAATAGTACCGGATCTGTTTTCTTGGACAATGGAGTTGATATTCAAATGGGAGGCAAAATGAATGGAAAATGGACTTTGGTTAACTTCTATGCAGGATTGGGAATGGAAAACAAGCTAGCCATTATGTCGAAAGTCATGGATGGAAGATTTGCTTTGTCGAGGGGGTGGGTAATCAATAAGATCACCATTTTAGGGCTAAAGAAAGGGCAACAAATGAAGGGTTACACGGTACAAGATGGCATGGGGAGGATGAGGGTAGTCAATGCGAGAGGAACGAGTGCCTTTTCCAAGGAGAATGGAGATTTTCAAGTAGTTGAGATTCCAAGGTTGAGATTGCTTATTGGAAGAAACTTCAAAATAGAGGTGGAACTAAAAAGCTAGTTAGATGCTAGAAAGAGTATGTCGAGATTGATCAAATTTAACTCTTGGTGCCTCTTTCGGTGACCTAAAAAAGCAAAGCTTGTGCTTTATTGCATTGGAGTTCAAAGTTGCATGCTATGGGAATAAGTGAATGTAATGTGATTTCATGTAGCTTTGGTTTTCTATATGAAGGGGAAGAAAGATTCTAAGAGCTGGCAAATAATGGTTGTATACATACCAAGGTTTGCCAAGTTGGAATTTTAATCAGTCTTTCAATACAAACTCTTTGCTTGATGAAATATTATAAACTCGTCCATATCCTAGAAAGATTTTGGTTGGTAATTCTTTCTTAGATTAGTGTATTGAAATTCGACAAGAGTATGAAAATGAGGCAAAAGCAAAGTTTAATAGAAGTGCATTAGTGTAAATATTTCCTTTGATTAAGCTAATTAAGAAGAGACACTTGTTTCGAGGAACACCGATTGCTTCAAACAAATAAACGAACGAGAGCATGCGAGAGAAGAAGCAAAGTCAATTGGTTATAATAAAAGTAGTTTTGCTTTATTTTGAAAGCCAACACAATTTGTTAGGCTTTGATTTTGTGGTGAGTTTCTTTTCTTTCAATGGAGAAAGAGACAAATCCAACATAGAAAACTTGAAAACTTGGACATGAGGTGAGTATGACGCACAAAGGATTTATACTTGTACTCTAGGCCAACACAAATGAAACTAACTTAACTTCAATGAAATCATGGCACCAACCGGACATTATGGAAACAAAAACCAATCCATTTAATCAAACTTTAGAGGTTGTTTCATTATATTCTCTGTCTTATAAAATGTGACTGTTGATAAATTATGCAAGACAAACCCTAACTCTAGTCGAACCTATCCCAACTCTAGCCGAACCTATCCCAACTCTAGACTAGACGAAATGCTATCAATCGTCAAGTCATTTTTTTCTCGATCACTCACCTTGTCAACATATTCCTCTTACACACCCTCCTTATCATCGAAATTGAACTAACCCAAGGATGAGCTTCAAACTGATTTCGGGCCAATAGACCATACACTAGAGCTAGCTATAATGTTTTGGTAGATTAAACAATGGATGAGAAGGTAAGGGGCTGTGCTAAGGCCTAGGGGTGAACCACATAAACTGTCCTATAATTAAGAATATTTTTAACTCATTCAAGTATATAGTGGTAAAAAGGAATTGTAATAAAATTATGACAAGGACTAGCATGTTGTAATGAACTTTTTGTTTGATGTGATATGTAGAAAAAGGCATCCTCTAGGCAAAGTTGTGATATTCCATTTCCTACTCCAATATTATTATCAAAATAAACACATCTCCCGATATAACAACTAAAGAAAATAAGAAAATAGTATATGTTGAGTTTTGTGAAAGAGCGGCATGTGTGTGAAAGATGCTTTCCTCAACAAAAGATAATGTACAAAACACATTGAGACTACCTATTTGAAGAAATTTAAAGAATCCCAAGTTGGTTTGGAACAAAAAACTGTTCTTCCTCGAGTGCAAAATAGAAGAGAGCCTTTGAGCAAACATATAAAGTAAGGAAAACAAGAGAGTTTTCCAAGACAATAGTACTAAAGCTCTTGCAAGCACCAGGAACAGAGAATTGTCTACTTGATAGATTGGGAACTGAAGAATTGGCAACATTTATAGAAGCAAAAAACTGAGGTCTTCTGCTAATTTTGGTTTTGAGCAAGGTAATAATAGATGAACATATCATAACATCCCCCAAAATTCTCTAGACTAAGAGGTGATGTGTCTTGGAAGAATAAAGAGAAAAATTGCACCTACTATTTATTGAAAAGAAAACATATTTATCATGGCAGTGAAACTGCACAATCTAAAACTAAGCAAAGGCACATGTCCAAAACAAGAGCTTACACCAGAATTTTACGTTACAAAAAAAAGGCATGTAAGTACTCATATGTTCCCTCTTATGACTACTTACATTTCCTTGTATAACATATTTCTACACCAAGAAGAGGGTTGGACACATGTTCAAGTTGGTTACTGATAGAAGTGAGAAATCAAAGAATAAAATGCACTATGACAAAGGAAGGAGTTAAATAATCACACTGATCATATATCCGGGTTGGGGTGCATTAGCAAACACATCAGTAACTTTGAATTTTTCAGCAATATGTAAGACACAAGGCTACATGGATACGAGCCACCCCAACTTAAATAATATTATCAGTAAAAAATCAAACAAAATTTTAGTGGAAAATGGATGGTGTTTGATTTGTTGTTTTTTGAATGGGAAAGAGAAAAAGGATAAGTGTAGGATCGTAGATTAGTTTAAAACAATCGGGAACTATTCTAGAGACAGTTCCCTTACGCAGCAGACAAGTAAAGCAAAATGTAAATAATAGAATCTTAAAGACACAGTTCCTTATAGAGGAACCCCACTTCAACCCGTTGAATGGGTAAACCTCTACCTCCCTTGGAGGATTTTGAATGAACACTTTATATAAATCAAAGTTCCTTAGTTACAAGATGTAGATTCAAACTTATCTATTGCTAGCAATCACCGAATTCTAGCAATACTAACAAATCTACCTATCTAGTTCCTAAGAGCATCACAACGATTTAGATAAAGCGATCAAACCTCTCTACTTCCTAATACAATTCCCTTTAGTACCGAAACTAGCTCCTACGACAACATCAAGTTCCCGCAATTGCCATTGTCGAGCTATTGGATCTTCTTGTTCTTGGTTAAATCTTTGTTGTTGCTCTGGATCACTCTGAGTTCTTCGTAGCTCTTAGTTGGGTACCGTTCATGTGGCGAGTGATCTAATTTATCCTAGCTTCATCTCTTTCTTCTTATAGCCACAATCTTTTATAAATTTCCCTTTCTATCCTTTTTCACTTGGGGCACAAGGCATACCGCTTAATGACCAACATGTCTTTGGAAGCTCTTTCCTTTTTGAGAGGAATCTACCGTTTTTCACTTGTCGCCCAAGTTTGTTCCATAAATATTGTTTTTCCTTCCAATATACCACATACGCAGGAAAATCATCAACCCAAATACATCCAGAATATCTCCTTCTAAAACAATTTGAGAACTTTAAGAATTGATCAGTTTTCAAGTTCCTTGAAGTCGTTTTCTTCTAGAAACACTTTTGTAACCATCAAGGGAACTAGAATTTTCTATTCAGCATCAGCAACGATGCCCTTTTTCTTGGGATTTTCTTTAGCTTTTTAGCTTCTTTAGTTGAGCCTCTGGTTGTAGGAGGGCTGGAACTTGGCTCTTTGAACTTGCTAGCACATTAAATGATGGGGATGAGGTACATTTTTATGTTAAGCATGGGATGACACTGAAGCTGAAGTTGAAGATGGTAACTGCCTACAAATGGTAGTATATGTGCCTCCAATGGTTGAGCCTGAAATTGTTGATTTAGGGGAAGATGGAGATAAAAGTGAGGGTTCTTCTGATAATAGTAGTGAGGAAAGTGATAAAAGTGAGGAGAGTGAGAGCCTAACATGGGAGTTTAGTGATGATAGTGAAGTGGATGAGGAACTTAGAGAAATAAGAGAGGTGGCTAGATTGAAAAGGACTAAGAAAAAAGTGCACATGGATAAGGCTTAACTGTAATGTTTGAAATGCAATTGGTGAGCTTATAGTGTACTACTTTCCTTTATTCAAAGCTTTCATATGACAATTATCTAACCTTAATTTCTTTGTATTGTAGGGATTAAGAGCTGTTGTTAAAGATGAGTTGCCAGAAGCTGAGCATAGGTTCTGTGCTAGACATGTCTACTCTAACTGGGCAAAGCAATAGAGAGGCACTGATAGAAGGAAAAAGTTTTGGAGCTGTTGTTGGTCTACATTTGAAGTGGAATTGAAGGACAACCTTGACCAACTAGGTAAGTTGGGTACTGGCCTTGTTGAAGATTTCTTAGACTATGGAAAAGAGAATTTCTGCAAGCCTTACTTTAGGACTGATGAGAAGTGTGATGCATGTGAGAATAACATATGTGAAACTTTCAATAGTTGGATACTCACTGCTAGGCATAAATCTATCATCTCTATGCTTGATGACATTAAGAAGCAGGTCATGGATAGGTTTACAAAAATGAGTGCTTTTGCAAGGACTTGGATCTGTGATATCTCACCAATGGCATTGCATAGATTGGAGAGGAACAAGGAGAAAGTAATGCAGTGCAACCTCTTATGGAATGGGGATAGAGGTTTTGAGATTGAAGATGGTGAATATGGGCATATTGTAGATTTAAGGAAGAATGAGGCTACTTGCAGGATCTGGCAACTAAAGGGAATTCCATGTGCCCATGCCATTTGTGCAATGAACCACTTGAAGATCAACCCTGATGACCATGTGCTTCATTGACATAAGAAAGAAACCTACCTCAGGGCTTATGCATGTCCTATTGAACCTGTGTTGGGCATGAAAATGTGACCAGAATCTGATAATCCAAGAATTGAGGCCTCTCAGATGAGAAAGAAAAGGGGAAGGCCAAAGGTAAATAGAATGAATCCAAGAGATGAGCCAAAGAAGTATGGGAGGTACTCAAGAAAGTGTATTGTGATTACTTGTTCAATTTGTAAGGCCAAGGGATACAACAAAAGGGATGCCCTAACAAGTACCAAAACCAAACAAATCAACCAGGTCCAAATGCACCACCTCAACCAGCTCCAAGTGCACCACGTCAACCAGGTCCAAGTGCACCACCTCAACCAGCTCAAAGTGCACCACCTCAACCTGCCTCAACTAGAAGAAGAAAAGTTGACAAGGTATGCTAGGTACATTTGGTATTTTTACCTGTTACTCATACAAATTTTGAATCATAAAACTTCTTTTGAATAGGACAATGGCAAAAGAAGCCAAGTTGAAAGTGGTCCATGTACCCGAGCTAAGAAAAAGGGCAGAATGGTGGGAATGGGTACCTACATCAACCCTACTAATGGTTTGACCATTTTAAATGTGAGTGAACTATGTCATAAATTGTCTTTATTATCTTTATTATCTTGATTATCTTTGCACCTATTGTGTTTAACTTGGTGTCATAAATTGTGATTACAGCCAGGGCAAAACTCAAGTAGGGTGTTGAGATGTCCAAAAGCCACTAAACATGCAACTCAAGGTGTTGATATTGGAGCTCAAACCAGAGGTTTACAATGGCAAGGACAACCAGCTATCACGAGGAGGCAATACCAAAGAGGAGTTCTTCTGCATGCCAACCAACTGGAGTCCCATTTAGCAGTCAAACTAGCTCAAACAGACCATAGACCATCATGCTCTTTCTGATAAACCAACTAGATTGTGAATTCATTAACTTAGTTAAAGTGAAGTTGTCTTCTTTTTGCATATATTGTAAGAACAACTATTAAGTTAGATTCTGGATTGTGGTAAAAGTCATTTTCAGTGAAGTTGTCTTGATTTTGCATATAATGTAAGAACATCTAATGGTTTAGGTTATGGATTGTGGTAGTAGTAAATTTGGTACAAAGTTGTCTTCATTTTCAATATAATGTAAGAATAGCTGGGCTATTGCAGTAATTTGCCAGAAATATGTCTTCATATTTACATTTGGTTTCCAATTTGACAAAAATATGTCTAATTTGTGTTTATTGAAGCATTTGGTTCCATCAAATTTAGACAGATTTCTTGGTCCAAAATTTGGTCACATAATATGGCCAAAGAAATCTGTTTAATTTGTGTCTATTGAATCATCTGTTGAAAACATCAGCACATTGGCATCAACACATTGCTACAAATCTGTTGGTCACATAATACAACATTTAGCAACAACACATCAGCATAACTTGAAAACAGAAATCTGTTCAGCCTCAAGCAACAACAAATTACATGCTCAAATTTGCTAAATTAGCTTGCATTCAGGTTCAACCAACTAGATTCTTACATAGCTTGCATTACATGAACATTAGCTTCCTTAAACCCCCTATTACATAGATGTCTCACAACTGGATTCGTATAAAGCAATGCAGTTCATCTCACATTTGACATAATGAATTTTGCAAAATGAATCCCTATAATCACCACTATAACCAACCCTAGTACATTAGCTCGACGCTTGGCCCTGTCCCTTTCTGCTTCTTTCTCCTTTACATTTCTCAGCAAACCATTAATCACACGCTTTGCATGGTCTGTCATTGGTGGATCCAGCCATCTAAAGAACCCGACCCCACATCCTCTGTAAATAAACCAATTCAAAACTCAATTAAGCATTCAATCGACAAAATCCATAATTGGAATTTCTAGGGTTCAAAATTAGCAAAATTGGACTTACTCCAAAGTTGGGACAACCAAAAAAGCGCCTCCCTGGATTGTGAACCGTCCATGAGCATCTCATGCAAGCTCCGACTCCACAGTAACACGCCGGTGTTTGAGGATTGGCCGTCCGATTGAGACCAGGTGTTCTAGGAAGAAGACATCGCCGACACAAGTGAGATTAGTTGGGCAAGAAGAAGGGAATGGTAAGAAGAAGAGAATAGCTTGATCCCGTCTGGTTGAAGAGAATGGCAACAATGGAAAGAACGAAGCTTGAAGAAGAAGAGAATGTCAAATGTGAATGAAGGTCGGCTTTTTAAGCCATTTACATTCATTTTTTTAATTAATTCCACATTAGATTAAAATTTAAGAATAATGAAGCCTCGCTCTCCCATTAGAGAGTGTATTACATGCTAATTGCCACATCAGCAAAAAGGTGTCCAATAGAACAGAAAAGGATAAGTTCAAGTGCTCAATAAAACAATACTGATACAAAATATTAAGTGGTTTTTATGATTTAGGCTGCATCCAGTTTTGGTGGGTTGCCTACGTATCTCGTTAAAGAGAATCAAGCCTTACGTAGTTCAAAGTGCTTTAATTTTGGTGTTTGGTTTACTTTCACGTATCAGTGGAACGAACCCGAACCCACCTTCTAGGAAGGGTTGCTTGGACTCAAACCAACTATCATCTACGCGACGTGAATACGATTAAACCCACCTTCTAGGAAGGGTTGTCTAATCTCTTCACTATCAAACATGTGTTTAAAGATTTATATATTTGTAATTTAATTTATGACTGAATATGACATATTTATATGTTATGTCAAACGTCCTACGTATCCATTTATATGATATGGAATCAAGTCAAACGTAGTTCTAGAAATCAAATAATATGGGTTCAATTTTGACTTATATTTACATTTAAAAGTCAACTTATAGTTTAAGACTGGATTCAATATTATATATGTCGAGTCCCCTACATGACTCGTTTAATAGAGATCGAGTCAAATGTAGGTTTTAAAGAACCAAAGGTTCCATTAAAATATGATTTTTGTTTTTGATCGTGACTGAACCCAATGAGCTTTTTGTTTTATATTGAGCTTCCTACGTATCTGACAAATCAGAATCAAGTTATCGTAGTTCAAAAAAAAATTAAGACTGGCATTAAATTTGCTTATTTTTATTCCATGCATCATAGGATTGAATCTAGACCCACCTTCTAGGAAGGGTTGCCTAAACTCTCTCAAACTATCATTTGCATGCATATATTATTATTTTTAATCTTGTCTTTAGTGCATCAAAGGATGGAAATAAACCCACCTTCTAGGAAGGGTTGTATAAATCCTCCATATTATCATATGTAAAACAAAAGACAAGTTTATTTCATATCTTGATTTTTATTTCAAAATAATTGTTAAACCCAATATGTATGTATTTTATATTGGGCGCCCTACATACTCTTTTAAGGAGAATCAAGTCGGGCCTAGTTCTTAAAACCAACTATTTAATTTTATTATCGACTTTACCTTATGTTTGAAAGTCAACCTAAATTTTATGTGTCAACTCGATATTATGTATTAATCAAGTTTTCCACATAGCCCATAAAGGACATCAAATTATATATGGTTCTAAAAATAGAACGAGTATCTTAAAAATAATTTTTATGTAGGCGATTGTACTTAGTACATATTATATTTAATACCAAGTTCCTACGTAGCCTATGGAGGCGTCAAGTCATTACGTAGTTCTTAATAAAGGACCAATTAAATATGTTATATGGTCTTAAATCAATTTTTAATTTGAGGATATGCTTTATGTCGGTTTCCTACGTACCCTTTTAAAATGGATCAAATCATACGTAGTTCTACATTAAAGAACATAAAATTCATTTTATTTTATTTAAAATTTGCGACTGATCTTGATTTGATTAATTTGTATCAAGTTTCCTACGTAGTTCATGAAAGAACATCAAGTCCTCACGTAGTTCTTCAACACGGACTAAATTTTATTTTAACCCCGACCCAAATTTATAAGAGTTAAAATAAAGCTAAAAAATTATGGGAACAAATTTATAAATTTGTCACTTTTATGGGCGTTTTAATTTAAAACATATAAAATGCCCATGACCATAAACGTATGCATGCATATATGCAATTACTTATATGTGATACATTTAATCACTTTTAATTTTTTTAAAAATATGATTATTTAAAAATTAACAAGGTGGGCTTTGAAATCGGCCCATCAAGAAAACGAATCTGTTCTCTTTTAAACATTTACCAAACCAAAGAGAAATTATGTCCTCTGAATCTTTTATTTTCTTACCACGATCAGAATTAAAATCAAATGGGTATTTTTCCTTTTTTCTATAGCACATATATATTTTGTTCGTCAATTATTTGACATGGAGTAAATCTTAATTCATGGAACATGATATGCATTTAATATACATATAATGCAATTTTTTTTGTTCGAACTCAATGACCGGTACAATTTATCAATACTTTGATCACGTTAAATTTTAACCATGTCCCGCTCCATGTTCGATTCTGATCGGACTGTTTAGTATATAGCCAGGCAAGTGATTATATTTTGCATTTATACTTGCCACAAGTATGCTATATATTAGATGTACGTCCTCATCAATTCTAGTTTATCCCATTTAATCTCATTTAAAATTTCTGAAATCAAACGGGCATTATAACGCCTAGAGAAGCCATTCCCGGTTTAACGGGTGTGATGGTTCGAGAGTGATTACTCTCAAATCCTTCACCATTTTGCTTAGTATGGAGACCCGAAAGTAATTACTTTCAAATCAACCACGATCCAGGATATGACATAGAGACTCGAAAATAATTACTTTCAGATCAACTATGAATAATGACATGATATAGGGGTGCGAAAGTAACTAGTCTCAATTCCCCCTACAAGTCTTGATTTCCTACACAAGATCAACAAACTAAAAAGATATTTGTTTATTGAGTAATAAATATATATATATAATATATATATATAATATATATATATAATATATATATAATAAAAGTATTAGGATCTGGTAGAAAGGCTTTTAGAGTAGAAAATGAGTGTGAATCATGACCGTTAGATTAAATTTTCGAGATGGTCCAGATTTATTAATAATGAGTGCACAAAAAACAATATAGGTGCATTTCATTGGAATAAATCTCAAAATGAGATATTTAGGGAGCAAAATATTTTGTATGATTCTCTCTCCTTATATTCAATATCAGAAGATCTTATCAATTTCTCTCTCCCTTCTCTACCGATAGAATTAAGTGTATCTCTTCCGGTAGTCGGCCGCCATTGATTCCGCTCGAGTTCACACAGGTTATCATGGTCCTCTATCGAATTGAGACAATAGTTGATTCGTCCGTAATTGTCTATTTCATTGCTCGAGTTCTCCATTTGTGTCATTCAAATACATACTTGATGTGTTCAAATCTCAGAAGCCAAAAAGTAGAGGACGAGAATTGAAAACTTCTGACATAACGCTTCCTTGTTCGAGTTCGTCGTTGGTTCAATTTCACTAATAAGTAAGTTATTTAGTAATTTCAATTTATAACTCTATTTTCAATCAATCAAGTAATAGGTTAAAATTTCTTATTTTAAATTTTAAAATTATTGATTTTAGGGTTAACCACTGATGTGATTTTGCATTATAGATCAATCGATACTATTGTATGTTAGATTTCTTACTACTACTAGTGTTTTCAAAATTTTTTTAAATATGGATTCTTGCTTCATTGAAACCGATTGATCGTTGCTATATTTTTTAGATCCAACAATTTCAATATTTATCATTTCTTAAAGTGATATTCATTGAGATATCAAGAGATTTTCTTGATTATTGTTGTTTGTTGTATTCGTCCTCTTTTAAAGTGATATTCATTGACATATTAAGACATATTGTTGTTTGTTGTATTCGTCATTTTTTAATATGACTCTCGATTCATTAATATTGACTGATCTATTTTGCTAAATTTTTTGGATACATCGAGTTTAATATTCGTTATTTTTTAAAGTGATATTCATTGAGATATTTAGACATATTCTTTATTACTCTATGTTGTGATCGTTGTTTTTTTAAAGTGAAATTTATTGAAATATTAAAAGATATTCATGATTGTTACTCGTTGTTGTAATTATTATGTGTTTTGGGTATTGCTAATTGATAATCATAAATATTCGATATTTTGTGTACATCAATTTTAATATTTGATCTTTTATGAGTGATATTCATTGTAATCAGCAAAGATATTCACAAATTCGGGTACTAATATTCATGTAATTGAATTATGACATTATTACCATTAAAAATGATATTTATTGTTTTTCTAGAAATTTTATGTATTATTATGAATATTAATCTACTTTTATTTTTATTTGAAGGTAGAAAATGGTCGGAAAATATCGAAGGAGGTTGAGGAAGATGGAGTCTACATAAGGCAACGGATTATAATTATAAATTTTTCATTTTTTATTCGTGAGATTAGTACTTGGATGATCATATTCACCCTATAAGCTAATGATATTCATATAACTAGGTGATTATATTCACCATGTTAACTAGTGATAATCATGTAACTGGGTGTTCATATTCACTACATTAGCTAGTGATATTCATGTAACTGAGTAATCATATTCACTGTATTAGCTTATAATGTTCATGTAATTAAATGGTGTTATTCTTATCAATAAATAGTGATATTTATATAGTTTTTCGATTTAAGTTGTGTGTATTTTTATATCAATCGATATTCACAATTTTATATAACAATATTCATTGAATTTGACATGATTGTCAAAATTATAATCAGATTATACAATTACTCACAATAACATTGATCATATTCATTATAATAAAAGTAGATATTCATTGTTTATTACGTTGGTATTCACTCGTCACACTGCAAGAATGTATATTTATTATTTATCACATTGATATTCATTTAGCAAGCAACGAAAATAGTGATAAAAAAGTACGTCAATATTAATTAATTTTAAAAATAGGAGAGAGAATCGTGTCAATGATAATTAATTAAATAAATAAGAAAGAGAAAATTAAAATTTTATATTAATATCCATATTTATCTCTTTATTTTTTTTTGTTTTTGTCAATAAATTAACCATGATCCTATTTTTATGAAAAGTAGGTTTTATGATCCTTTTATATCCATCCCTATATTTCTCACCCTATTTTAATTAAGATAAATCATCAATTTTCTTTGATCCTACGCTTCAACTTCTCACTCACTTTCCACCACAATTTGCTTTCTACCGGAATCTCCCCCTATAACAAAAAGGTTTAATTTGAGTACTGATCATCTCCATGAAAACTCAAAACCCATGAAATTGTACACGGGTATGGAGGAATGAACAGTGAAGAAGGAATGCAATGGGAAGATTGGGTAATACATCCGAATCACCCACTTAATTTACTCTCTCCCACGTACGCACGTCTTCTGGGATAATCTCTCTTGCCTACTTACTGTAATATTTATATTTATGTAGAAGGCAAAATGCAATTAAAGCCTCATGTCCATTCATTTAATTTGAAATGAACGTGATCTTTATATTTGCATTTTTATTTCGCTCATCTCTGTTAATGAGAAAATGGGAAGCCGACCGATCAGTTTTTTTCTTTCTCCTATATATAAGGATAATAAGAGGAAGTTGAAACTTCCCAGCCCCACTTAACCGTCATTTCGATCGGTTATGAGAATATTTTTTATTTGTTTCCTTTTTTTTTAATTGTCATTTGGGCTCACTTTAACCCTTACAATTAAACTTCATTTGGGCCAAAAATAAACAACTTAAAAGCCCAATGTTTAATTAATAGCTTTTTGTTAAAACCCAAAATTAATTAATTAATGAAATCAACTAATTCAATTAATTTTTTTATTGACCATAAAATCATGAATAATATAAATTCATGAATTTTTTTCGTCAACAGAGGTGTCTAAGTGACTTTTTTGTACAAGTACAATTGTCCGTGTATGTATTCTGCCTTGGGAAAAGTGGATCAAATTCGTCATCAGACTCGTTTTTTGAAGAGATTTGATGATGCTTCCTTTTGTGGATCTAGGTTTGGTTAGAGGTTTGGAGAGAGGAGCTTGAGATTGTGCTCCTTTGGAGGTTGTTTTAGAAGGAGTTCCCTTGTTAGATGGGAACTCTTCGTTCTCAAATTGCGCCAGTTGCACATCTAGAGAGGGAAGGGATTAGAGTTTGAGCTTTTGCGTGAGAAGGTGTAATATCCCTCATTTTTATAAAGGGTAAAGATGTAATTTTATATTTTCTTTAATATAATAAAATATTTAGATATTTTATTTCATAAAGTTATTATTTTATAACATTTTAAAATGTTATAAAATTTGTTATAAGTTTAAGATCATATTAAAAGGCTATTAATATGAGTCTTATTCATTAGTAAATATAATTATAAATAATAAAATTTACATAGAAAATTATTTCTACAACTCATAGTTAAATAAATTATTTTTTAAATAAATATAATTTTATTGTGCTTTCTAGATGATTTTGAACAAATAAAATTTTCTATAAAAGGCAAGACAAGTGAAAGAGTGTAAAAAATAAAATAGGGGATGTGCACACCCCAAGGGTCGAACTCACATCCTCTTGTTCAGACACACATAAAGACACCCGAACCAAGTATGCTACAATAGCTTTCAAGCATATGAGGAGCGAGTTTTTAGTTAATCCTCCAAGCGACCTTCGGTCATCTTCAACCTCTAATCAAGAAGCCCGATCGGTTCAACTTCAGCCTTATCGCAAGTGATGACGGACAACGTCAGAAGGAGTTCGATCAATTCGTGTTTCTTGATTCAATTCTCGGATTTAATTTTGGGAAATTAAATCTAGGTTTAATTGGGGAATTGAAAGGGGTGAAGTTTTTGCTATTTAAAGGGCCGCGAGCTAGGCTAATCTCGTATCGATTCGTTTTCAATCTCAAATCCAAACAAATGAGAGAGTTTAAGCGAGTTTTCAAGGTCGGATTCGTCCAAATTCTGCTCGGTTTTACCCAAAAGCAAGCGCCGATTTGGTTCGTTGGCACCACTGCGTAGGTAGCCGCGGGCGCGGGGCTGGGTCGTCGCCGTGAGTCCGCCTCCGTCTGGTTTCCTCTCTTCTGTTGTTCGTTGTTCTGGTTCCTTCCACTCTTGTTGTTGTATAATTTGTTGTTGTTGTTGTTGAACTACACTGTTGCTTTGGTTCTGCTGGAGTTATGCGTAGAGTTGTTGGTTGATGTTCGTTGTTTTATTTTTTTGGGTAGGGTTTATTAAAATAATGGTTCGGGTATTTAAAAAAAAACGGTTCTGATATTTAAAAAAAATTGAGATCCGTTTTTATTAAAAAAATGATTTCTGTTTTATAAAAGAAGAAAATATTAATAATAATAAACAAGTATATATGTTATAAAATAGATATGGAGTTTTCTTTGGAGGTTTTAATTAAAATTAAGGCTCTATAAGGAATTTTTTTTTTATGATTTGAAGATAAGGTTTTTAAATGAAAAATAGAGTAGATACTTTTTTTTAAAAATATAATAAATAACCTTAGGTTATGGGTATACTAAGGTTAAATTTTGATATCACTAAAATAATAATAAACTTTTCATGACTTAGTAATTATATTAATAAAAAGGATAATATTAATATAAGATGCAAGTTTATAATTCTTATAAACTTAGGTGAGGTTTTGTTCTTTAAGAGTCGACCTGTTTGGTTTAGCAAAATAAATTGATGACAATTTATTTTGTGGTTGATTTCAACAGGAAATGGTCCGAGTTAGATTCGTTTTCGTAACTAGTTATCGTCAATATCGAGACAAGTGAAATCGGTTCTGTTTTCGCATTCGTTTCCTAAGCATGATTCATATCATGATGTTTTTAAATATATATTGGGAATTTTTGTGTGAATAAAATTGAACTTAGGATTGTTTTAAATTCCTAGATTTATTGACTGTTATTCCTAGTCATATTTTAGGTTGCATTAGTGATGGATGTAGGCCTTATTGCTCTGTGACGCTGTGTGTATATTTATTTAAGCTTCATTGTAAGGAGCCGAACGTAAAGTCTTATGACTTATATTATATAATTATTAATTCTCGCTAGGTCGTTTTTTTAAAACCCTAGCTAAGGTCATCACCCATATCCCTCAACCGCTGTGGGGTGTTCGCACTTTTTAAGTGCCATGGGACGTAGGTGTCCGTATATCGTAAAGTAGTAATTCGAGACTTTGTCTCTTATAATTAAAGTACCTAATAATCGAAGTGAAATTATTATTAAACACTTAAAAGCAACTCAGATAAGTGTACTCGTACACAAATTAATACGGATAGGATGGTCAGTACAAAATGGGAAGCCATCCTCGCTCTCGGATTCTGTTGTCATCTGGTTCCAATCTGAATTCGCACAACACGTATGCGGTGAGGTTGGTTGAGGTGCGCGGGGTCAACGAGGGTTTAATGAACCGACTATAACGCTTTGTGTGTAACAACATTCCCAACATATCTACATTAAAGTCCGAGGCGTCACCCTTGGTGACGGTCTCGATCATCTTAACTTGTAACACCCCGTCTTGACGTCGGGGCGTTACTTGGTAGTTTGACCCGAACGGGTCCTACCTGAGCTAGTCTGAAAACTAGATTACCTGGACCTTGCAACTCGGGCACAACAAGAAAACTAATTTAAAACATCCAACTGTTATTTAATAAACCACATGTGCAACAATGTCATGCATGAGATCCCAAACAACTAATCAAGTCACAACCAACAGAAGAAATCCACTTAAGTCAACAAAAGAGTGAAATATCCAAAACAAATAAACCAGACTAAACAGAACTCGCAACCCACTCTGAAACCTAGTGACACGTACGTCAACGATCCGCTGCAGCATCTGGCCTACACGGGACCTGCATGAGTACCTGGAACTGAAAAATAAAAGTCCCCGAGGGGTCAACTACTATCCTAGGCAAGCTAGAGAACAAGCGGCAATAGTAAGACGTTTGAAAACAATAAATAACCAACAACTTAACCTTTAACAAGTGGATAGAACAAAACATAATAGGCCAACACACATCTCAACAACCTAGATAATAGGTGAAAGGAAAGGCAACGAATCATACCAACAATCTAAATACAAGCAACAAAAGTAAAGCGTTGGAAATAATAGCCACAATTCCACATTCAACGAGTGAGAGGGAAAACAACGAAACAAATAATTCATCAAACCTACCAACAATTCACAAGCCAAGAACCAACTAAGTAACCACACACAAACACAAGCAAACATCAATCACAAACCTATTTGGAAATGCAATTCTTCCTCCCTCCGTTACATTCCAATCTATGGCGCTAACTCACCTGCGCCCGAGTGCAGAGGCAGGCCCTCTCAATTTTCACATACGTCATCCTTCCAACCCCTGGTCAAGCCTCCACCGGAGCACTTGCCAAAAACAAGCAATTAAGTTTATTTTTTAAGGGGCCTGGCCGACACACGACCATAGCTAGACGCCTCTTCGCCACCGACAATCATCGCACATGATCGTGCCGGTTACGCTGCCAGCACAGAGAAAACGATACCATTTCTTTCACGAGAAAACGTTTGGAATGGAAATCGCTATCACATCATGCAAGAAAACATTTCACGAGGAAAACATACATTCAAGACTAATTCCCAAAACCAATCTCACAATCACGATATGAAATCTAACAAAACTAGAATAGAGCCGAGCAAGTCGAGAATGACTTACCTGGAAGGTGATCCTCGAAAGAAGTAAGAAACGCGTCGATACTAAAGACCTACGAATCATAACGTGCAACCATGATGAGTAACTATCGATTCTAGGCAAGCACAACTATAGTGGCCTCACCAAGTGCGAACCACCATAAAAACCATGGCATCCAAAACAAGTGCGGATTGAATTGATTCTAATATTTTCAACAAACATTAAATGCAACAACTTAAGAACCAATGTCAACAACCTTCCTACATACAAAGATTTCCAAACCTTACATATCTTGAAGAGTGATAGACTAATAGCCCCAGGCATCCAATTCGAAGTCCAAGTTCCAACTATAGTACTAGGTTCCAACACATACGTTCAAAACGAAAACTCTCGAACCAAGGAGGACAAGTCCGAAACCGATCGAGTACAACCATGAAATAAAAGGTTGAGGTTAACATACAACTTATTCAAAAACCCGAACTACTACTCGCATTCTAGAAGAGGTCAAAGCACATAAGTTTAAATTCCCAACAAATTCGGTTCACATACACACTAACATCATAAACTAATTTAAGAATAACTTTGAACACAAACCTCGATCACAATTACAACCACTAAACGACACTAGGGCAAGAGTCGAATTACATTATTACACCAAACAAATCAGAAATTCTAAATTAACAATTTTAATTAAATACTTACACCTAAACAAGTGCAACTTCACAATAATTATGCCAGCAAGCACAACAGATAAGGAAAAGAGAGACATCCACCAAACCAAATCATGTACAAGGATCGAACAACACTCAATTCATAATTACAAGGCAATTTCGCATAGTAAGCAAAGCACAACAAAAGGTTCCAAGGTAAAAACCAGCATAACGAAAGATTATCCGACCTTACAAGGATCAAATTCGAACAACTCTCGGACGAAAGTGGAACTCCTCCCGAATTGAGCCTCAGAACTAGGTGGATATGACCTCGACCTCGACCTCCGATTGATGTGGGACTGTGGCTGTCGGAGGCGAAAACGATCGGCGACCACGCTGGATGACACACCACCGAACTCTAGTGACGCAACCCAACTCTTCTCGAGGACGTCGATGTACAACACCGCGCAAATGCTTCGGTCGGGGACGTGTTCGACCCACATTGAGCAAGGTCGGCGGTTGAAAGGATCAAGACAAGGACGGAGCACGACCCTTCAGCGTGGTTTCTGAGCGCCTGAACCCACAACAGAGACGATATCTCAGCAGGACAGTGGAATGCGGAAATGTAGATGAGGAGAAGGGAAAAACCAGCTTACCGACAGCGACACAGAGGAGGTCAGTGGTGGCGAACGACTTCGAGCGAGTTTGAACCCTACTAAACCCTAGCGGAGCTTCCCGTCGCCTCAACGCTCTTGGAATTATGAGGAAAGGCGCCGGAGAACGACGATGGTCCCCCGATCTTCTTCTCGCGATGTGCTGGCGGCTCCTTGTCTCCTTCTCGCTTGAATGAACGGCGCATAGGAAAAAGAATGGGTAAAGTAGATGGAAAGTAAGGAAAGAAAGGGGAAAAGGGAGGGGAAAGAGAAAAGGGGTTCGGGCTTGGATACTCTAACAAAAGAATGAGCTTTTTGGCCCTAAAGAAAAAGGGAAAGTCAAATTGTAATAAAAAGAGGTGGATTGGAACGGAGGAATTAATTATCGGGTTTTCGAAATCCCGAGTGTTACATAACTCTTTCAAAAGTCATAACGTTTTCTTGGAAGGATGTAGCTATTAGGTTTTGACCGACTTTAATTCGGGTTATGATACCGGTATCTACACTCCTTTCCTAAATAAGAACCACCTTAGAAAACCCACTTGCTTACTCAGTCACAAGACTAACTCGACCGTTTATCTTCCTTGCATGGTCGGCTGGTGTCAACCGTATTTCCGTTTCGGCACATCAGGGGAAGGAGTCGTCATCAAGGATTGAAGAGGCGTCTCTTGAAGTTGGACAAGTTCATCATGCTATCTTTACAGTTTGTTTCGCTTCCGCATAACAGTTTGTTCCGCTTCCGCGTATTAAATAAAATTGGTACGAATGAGATCCTTGGCTTGTGAGGACCATTCATAATATTTGCTACAATATGGTTGTAAACAATTCTATCAATTTATGTAATGTTTTGCTTCCGAATTATTTAAAGTTTATGGTTAAGTTCTGTAGTTACTATAAGCCTTGGGTGACTCGAGAGTCAATCTCGAGGTCACTGGCGGTAATATCCCTGTATAAAAAGGGGGTGTTACATAAGGGTTAGAAGTGAGTTGTGGTGCTTGGGATTGGGGATCTTTGATGTTAAGAGGAGTTTAAGATGTAGGGTTTTGTGATTGAGAAGATCTTGGATCTTGTTATGCTTTGGGTTTTGAGTCTACATTGATGAAAAGAGTTTGAGATAAAGGATCTTAGGATTGAGAAGTTGCGGGAGCAAGTTGCGAACTTCTAGGGTTGAAGTTATCAATGATCTTGGTGTGGTGTGTCTGAGAAGACGAGGAGCCATCTTCAAGAAGAGGGATAGTTGGACCACTTTTTATGATAGTGGTGGGAACACCATCTATTTTTAAGGTAAGGGTGGTGGTCCCGGAAAGATGGGTGGTCACAACCGGAATTTCAGATTGTGGTGGAGGAGTTGGAGAACGAGGAAGTGTAAGAGGAGGTTGACCATCTCTCTTTCACAAGAGCGAGAAGATATAATATTTTACATCATGGATGTATTTGGGTTGATGATGTTCAGTGTCAAGGTATTTGAGGAGCATCTTTTGGAGATATTTTGGATCATTTTAGAGAAGATGCTCGATAATGGGATTTGGGTGGAGTTGGGGTGTAGGCTAATTTGGTGATGGATTGTTCTTGGTTGGCCATTTTTTATTTGAAAGCTCAAAATTGAGAGGAATTAGGGTTTGCAGGAAAGTGAAGGAGAGATTTGATTTTTCAGAGAAGAGCGAGGAAGATGATGGATAGAAAGAAATAAAGAGGAGAGTAAGTAAATTAAAATAAGATGAAAGGGTGGAAGAGGAAGTGTACTAGAGATCCCAACTTTCCTTAAAAATCGAACCCAATTACTATGAATGATGACCAAAGAGATTTCCTTTTACCAAAACTAGATTCTTTCCATCAAACCAGTCTCCATGTGTCATAGATCCATTTGGCGTTGTAGAGGCACGGTGTGGATTTATTCTTCCCTTTTCAAAAACTACATATCAGAGGCCCATTTACCAACCTCAATCTCTTTTCAATAATCCATTTGCTTTCCCAAATTCAAAAGTTCTTCTTTGTGAAACCTTGGAAGTTCCTTATGTTAACACTGAAGTTCCCTTCTTCTTTTCCAAAAACAAGTAAACGAGAGTTTTGGTTTGGATATTATATGATTTTTGTGGAACAATATAAGGTACAAAAATATCCAAATAAAAATAAGGCAAGGGGGTTTTGTAATCCAAGTAATTGAATCCAGATTTGGGGGCTTCACACATAAATAGCTCATAGGAAACGTTTACCTAGATCAGGTTTGAGGGACAAGTCATATGATCAACCATCATTTTGGCTTGTAATAAGGGTTAGACAAGATCGAGTTGATCATTTTGGGCCAAAAAAGAAATAACATGCTTAAAGTAATAGTTCCTAAGCAAGAAATAATGAAACATTTCGAAGCAAACATGCAATAAATAAAAGTTGTTGACACTTAGTTCCCTAATCATGCCAATTCTAAACTAATCAATCATGGAGAGAAAAAGTAGACCGAGATTTGTTTAATTTAAGAGAATCATATGTAGGAGCATGACTCGGCTAAAATCGTTGTTGCCAAGATCAAAAATAAATAACCCTAAACTACTAACTAGTATAGTAAGCAGGCAAGGGGTCGAACCCAAGAGAATCGAAATTCTGATTAATCAGTAAAGAACAAGACAGGGGTTTGGGAGTTCAGGCAAACAAACAAATAAACAAGCAAATAATATTAATTATCAAAGCAATTAAGGAAAAACAGAGTTTATTCAACCAATTCCACCTTTTTAATCATTCGATCATTGATTCATCCACTTTTCTATTAATTCCCTAGTTAATTCCAATCCTTATAAAAGATTTCCGCTTGTCCACGGTCCAAGCGAAAGGATGATATGAACAAGGACGCTTAATTCAAATCATGCAAACTTTAAGGATAGAAGGATATTAAATCATGTAATCAAGCTACGAGTCTCATGCATAAAATAACAATCAAACACTCTTTCTCAATTCTAGTCAACGGTCCTAGAAAAGAGTTGTTTCAAGGATAAATAAGATTGCACAGACAACAATCAAACAAATCCAAACAGTAGAATATCAATCAAATTCAACAAGTTGCGCACCAAGAAAAATCAATTGATAATCATGAAATTAAGCACAAGAGTTTTGATATTAACCAAGGGATAGAAAAGTTACCAGAATCTCACGAATTACATAAAAAGGTTTCTTTGATCAAACAAACTCCAAGGGAAATTAGTTCTCAATAATACTGAAATAAAACCTAAAATATAAAAGTATGCTCTGAATTGTATGCTAGAATGTGTAACTCTAAAACTGAAAACAAAACTAAGCTTAAATAGTAGAAATAAATCTGAAACCCCAAGATATAATAATAGATATAAAATAAAATAAACGAAAAGAGTCGGCGCTGAAACGCCTCGATCCGTGAGCGCGGATGAAAACCGCGAGCGCGGATCCAATAGACCTCCTCGGCCGCGGATGCTCAACGAACTGCGAGCGCGGTTTGAATCCGCGGGCGCGGATCTTCTGACAGCATTCTGGTGTCAACTTCGGAGGTGGTTTTTACCCACTTAGAGTTGGAATTTGAACTCGCCGTAAAAACATGAATTGTATCTCTTCGAGTTATCTTTCCAATGATACAAAATTCAGCTTCATCCGATCACCGTAGCTCCCGAACGATGTGTCACAAAAAAATAGCGTCAAAACAACTCCAAATCAACACTTGTCTTCAAAACCCTTGCATTTCTTCAAATCGTGTCTTCGGTCTTCATATTACAATTATGCTCAAAACTAACCTAAACACACTCAAATCATACCTAAAATACAAGAGTTAACCTATACTAAATAGAGCGTATCAAATTCCCCCATACTTAAACCTTGCTCGTCCTCGAGTAAGCTCAAAATAAATCTAACAAGAAATCCTATCATGGTTTATAGCGTATTACAAGGGAAGACAAAAATCACTCACCTCACCAACCCGAACCCAAGTAGAGAAATAATGAGCAAAGACATGAAAGCTCAAACACACACCTCACAAAAATACATATAAACTCTCAAGCTCTAAAAAGTGTAGAGCAACATAGGATCTACCCAACATCTAAAATGTAATCCCCAAGCCCCAAAGTAGAATATGAATCCTAAACACTCTGATTTTACCACTTATTCTACTTAGGCGCCCTTTCGGGTTTTCACCTAATCACTCTTTTCATTTTTCTTAGGTGTGCTCACAAATACTCACATCTCTCATAAACCTCATATTACCCCAGCCTAATGCCGGTCCGGGTTACCTGCTTATTACCTGAGCCGCCCTTTCGGGTTTTCAACTCATCCCAGGATTTTTATATGCCTTTTTTATATTTTTATGGCTTTTTTCATTTTTTTTACTTTTTTTCAAAAAAAAATTTCTATACAAAACATGGAATAAAAATCTCATAAAAAAACGAAAAATAACTAAAAAGCAACTATCTATGATAAGCATAGTGAGTACTTCCTCCCCCATTCTTAAATCCTTCATTGTCCTCAATGAAGTAAAAAGAAAGGAATTAAGCATAGAAGAGGAAAATCAGAAGACTCACATACGAAGGAAGATATGGAAGAACTCTTCAAAGGCATGGATATGCAGCTCGGAAATCTTCAGACAGTCCATCGTCAGGAAAAACCGCGGGCGCGGTGGCCAGGACGCGGGCGCGAGTGGTGCTCCGATCGTGAAAAAATGGTTAGAGAACACGATGAACAAAACTGAACACGAACTCACAAACGAACTCTGAATCTCGCCTTAAGCATTAATGTAGTGCGAACCTTGAAGATGAAAATTCCCCCATACTTGAGGATGACCATGGCAGATAGAAGAAGATGGAAAAGATAGAAGGATGGAAAAGAGAAGATAGAATCTCAGGGGTTTCACCCGAAAACTTTTTATTTCAGGGGTTTCACCTGAAAGCCTTTTATTTCAGGGGTTTCACCTAAAAACCTTTTATATTTTATTTTTATTTTTATTTATTTTTATTTAATTTTATTTTTCTGGAAAAACGGAAATTAAGCTCGTCAGGTCGATCCGCGGGCGCGGATGGCGACCGCGGGCGCGGTTCGAGCCGCGAGCTTCTTTTTGATGGAAAAAATTGTACTTGCAAGTTAGCCCGACAAAACCAAAACGAATACTAAAACTAAAACTAAACTAAAAAGATAAAAAGAAAAGAAAAGAAAAACTTACCTCGGGTTGCCTCCCGAGCAACGCCTTTGTTTAACGTCGTTTGGCCCGACGTCCTTTATGCTCAGAATGGATCATATATCATTTATCTAAAACTGGACCATTTTCCCTTCATGTGCCATAGATAATAAGCCCTTTGAAACATCAATTACGGCGCTCGCCGTCTTCATAAATGGACGAACCAACATCAAAACTGGGTCGTATCTCCCCTTACCGATCTCTAGGACATAAAAGTCCGTCGGAAAAATTAAGCCATCCACCTACACTAAGAAATCTTCCAAAAATCCTTTCGGATGCGCTTTAGAGTGATCGGCTAGCTCAATAGTAATATTAGAATCCTGTAACGGCCTAGACCTAACTGCTCATATATGCTAAGTGGCATGACATTAATGGATGCACCTAGATCAAGCATAGAATGCTCAATTTTGGCCTCCCCAATTGTAACGGGAACAGTAAACATCCCTGGATCTCCATACTTCTTAGGCAATTGCCTTTGAAGCATGGAAGATACATTTTCAGTATTTTCAACAAGATTAACTTTTGTAACCTTCTCCTTTTCTTTTTGCTTTCTCTTTATAGTACATAAATCTTTCAGAAATTTAGCAAAACGAGGAATGCTTTGAACAAGTTTAAGTAAAGGGACATTTACCTCACACTTGGAGAAGGTTTCAAAAATTTCCTTGTCATTGGTTGGCCTCCTGGTGTCCTTCAGTGCCTCAGGAAATGGTGGAGCGGGCTTTTGTGAAGCCATGGGGGGAAACGAAGGCCTGACGTACTCGTTAGATTCTGTCAGAGGGGCGATCCGCGAGCGCGGAATGGGACCCACGGGAGCGGTTCTGGTCCGCGGGCACGGATTCTGCGTGAATCTCAGTGTCTTCCTCGATTTCTGTGCCGCGATCGGAACTGTCCTCCGGCGAACTCGGCCGGTTTCTGCTGGCTGAAATTTCAATATACAACTCTTTCCCACTCCTTAATGTCATTGCACTCACATTCTCCCTCGGGTTAATGGGCTGAGATGGCAGTTTTCCCGAGTCCTTAGCTTCTAGACGGTTTAGAATGGTTGCTATCTGACTTAACTGAATTTCCAGGCTCTTCACCGCAGCCTTTGTCTCTTGATTCTCCTTCATAAGCTGATTGATAATGGCTGGATTTTCATGAGGAGCCTGGGGCCTTGGCACATAATTAGGCCTAGGAACATAGTTGGGCTGACCTCCCTGTGGTGGAAAAAGTTGTTGAGGTTGTTGATTCCACCTAAAGTTATGATGGTTTGCCCACCCCGGGTTGAAGGTATTTGAATATGGGTCATTCCGGGGCCTTTGATCATAGTTCCCTATAGCATTCACATCAGCTGCTGGCTCTTGCATGATAGAGCATGCATCAGAAGGATGGCTTGATTCACCACAAATTCCACAAGCCTTTAAACTTGACGCTCCATTGCCCACCAGCAACCGCTTCATCATAGCTTTCAACTCCCTTACTTCAGCATTCAAGGAGTCATTAATAGAATGGACAGACCTACTGTTGGACCTCTTTCTCTGATTTCTGCATTGCTCAGCTAGAGTCTCCAACTTCTCAAACGCCTGCCTAGGAGTGAGATTCTCATAAGAACCTCCACATGAAGCATTCATCAGGTGCCTATCAGCATCACAAAGACCCTCAATAATATAACAGATTAGATCGTTATCAGAATAGCCATGGTAAGGACAACTGGCTATGAGTCTTCTATAACGCTCATAGTACTCATACAAGTTCTCATCATCTCCCTGCTCTAGACTGGTCAACTGCTTCTTGATAGACGTTTGCTTGGCAGCAGGGAAATATTTCTCCAGAAAAGCACCCTTCATCTGAGCCCAAGTAGTGATCGTCTCAGGTTTTATGTAAAGATACCATTCCTTAGCTGAATCAGCCAAAGAAAATTGAAAAGCCCTCAACATAAGCTGATCTTCAGTCACATCAGCTGGCTTCATTCCCAAGCAGACAAAATGGAACTCTGCAAGGTGTTTATTTGGATCCTCCCCACTCAGTCCATGGAACTTGGGCAAATAATGGAGAAGACCAGATTTAAGCTCAAACTTTACTCCTTCTCCCAAGGCGGGAAACTGAAGACCGAGTTGTTGTTGCTCTAAATTAGGCGCAGTTAGTTGCCTAATAGTGCGATCTGCCATGGTTATTAGATGCTCTCCAACCTCTGAATCAGATGAAGAAGAAGAAGATGAAACTGGATCAAACTGTATGCCTAGCACTTGAGCCTGAACTTGACGTCTCAACTGTCTCAGAGTCCTGTTGATTTCTGGATCAAATGGAACAACAGAAGAATTATCAGTAGAACGGGTAAGAACCATAAGATAGGTTCTGACCAATTCGAGGGATCTAGACGAACCGATCCGCGGGCGCGGAATAAATCCGAGGGAGCAGATCTGTCGCGGGCGCGGAAAAAATCCGAGGGCGCAGAACTGCCGCGACAACGGCGCCAAAAATTTGACTCGGCTAAAATCGTTGTTGCCAAGATAAAAAATAAATAACCCTAAACTACTAACTAGTATAGTAAGCAAGCAAGGGGTCAAACCCAAGAGAATTGGAATTCTGATTAATTAGTAAAGAACAAGACAGGGGTTTGGGAGTTCAGGCAAACAAACAAACAAGCAAATAATATTAAGTATCAAGTCAATTAAGGAAAAACAGAGTTTATTCAACCAATTCCACCTTTTTAATCATTCGATCATTGATTCATCCACTTTTCTATTAATTCCCTAGTTAATTCCAATCCTTATAAAAGATTTCCGCTTGTCCACGGTCTAAGCGAAAGGATGATATGAACAAGAACGCTTAATTCAAATCATGCAAACTTTAAGGATAGAAGGATATTAAATCATGTAATCAAGCTACGAGTCTCATGCATAAAATAACAATCAAACACTCTTTCTCAATTCTAGTCAACGGTCCTAGAAAAGAGTTGTTTCAAGGATAAATAAGATTGCACAGACAACAATCAAACAAATCCAAACAGTAGAATATCAATCAAATTCAACAAGTTGCGCACCAAGAGAAATCAATTGATAATCATGAAATTAAGCACAAGAGTTTTGATATTAACCAAGGGATAGAAAAGTTACCAGAATCTCACGAATTACATAAAAAGGTTTCCTTGATCAAACAAACTCCAAGGGAAATTAGTTCTCCATAATACTGAAATAAAACCTAAAATATAAAAGTATGCTCAGAATTGTATGCTAGAATGTGTAACTCTAAAACTGAAAACGAAACTAAGATTAAATAGTAGAAATAAATCCGAAACCCTAAGATATAATAATAGATATAAAATAAAATAAACGAAAAGAGTCGGCGCTGAAACGCCTCGATCCGCGAGCGCGGATGAAAACCGCGAGCGCGGATCCAATAGACCTCCTCGGCCGCGGATGCTCAACGAACCGCGAGCGCGGTTTGAATCCGCGGGCGCGGATCTTCTGACAGCATTCTGGTGTCAACTTCGGAGGTGGTTTTGACCCACTTAGAGTTGGAATTTGAACTCGCCGTAAAAACATGAATTGTAGTTCTTCGAGTTATCTTTCCAATGATACAAAATTCAGCTTCATCCGATCACCGTAGCTCCCGAATGATGCGTCATAAGAAACTAGTGTCAAAACAACTCCAGATCAACACTTGTCTTCAAAACTCTTGCATTTCTTCAAATCGTGTCTTCGGTCTTCATATTACAATTATGCTCAAAACTAATCTAAACACACTCAAATCATACCTAAAATACAAGATTTAACCTATACTAAATAGAGCGTATCAGAGCATTCGAAAACGCTCGAAAGGTTTTTTGTCCAAGGCTTTAGTGAAGATATCTGCCACTTGTTCCTTAGTTATGTAGTGTTCCTGTAACACCCCTATTTTTCAACGTTGGGTATTACCGCCAGTGACCTCGGATTTTACCATCCAAAGTCACCCAAGGCTTTTAGAATGATATAGAATAAAAATGCGGAATTTAAACATACTTAGATAAATAAAAGGTGCTTCCGAAGAAGGCTTTGTTCTTACAACCCAAATCACATGATTAGAAACTTGTTTGGAAATTACAATTCATGAAAGAAACCGTCTTTAAAGCATAATGAAAATAACCAAAAGGAGATTCGATTACATCTTGAAACTTCTTGCCCTTCCTTTGTCCTTCACCTTACGCCTTGTGATTAATCCTAGGTTCTGACATAATTCGTGAGGGGCGATAAAATGCCAGGCAAACATGCGGAAAAGAAGAATTAGTCTAGGAGACTAAGCAAGCGGGATGGAACTTTTGCAAGGGTATTTCGGTAATTTAGCAAAATAATGACGAAGATAACAATAGGTTGTGTATCAAGATAGGGTTTATTTATGTGGGGTTTTAACGGTACGAGGGAGAGCGTATCTTAAGTGATGATAGCTCATTAGTTTAGAGAAGACTACTAAATTGTAGGCCTCTTTTAGCATCGAGAATAAAAGATATGTTGGGAACATTATTAATTCATACGAGTTAAACCTCTCGCGCCCTGAGCGGACCGAGTGCCAGATCGATCATTTGAGATCGGTCTGATTTTAATATCTTAAATGTGCTTTGGCACTTATGTAACGTATTTGATTTAATGATTTTAAAAAGGGTGGGAATTCGGTGAGCCCGATCCACCAAGGGAAACCCAGTTTCCCGGGACTTAGCTAGAGTGCGCACATCCCTCCTTGCAATCGGAGCGGATGAGATCATGATCCCGAAAGTCGTACTTCAAACACGTAGGCACTTACGACTTAGAAGGGTTGTATAGAGGCGTCGGTTATTCCGCGCCCCTTACTAGTTCATTCAACGTGGATCTCTAAACGAGTCCATAAACAACCAAGTCCATAATCACACTAGCATAAATAGTCCTATGAGATAATAATAGCGAAACTATACTAACAAAGGTCGTTATAGCTAACAATCGAAATTTCCTAGGTTCATTCATAACTTAGAACACAAGTTGTTCCCAACATCGAGAAGTTCACGGAAACGAATTTATAAAGGTCACAAGGGGAAAATCCACTTGCCTTTGTACGGAAGATAACGGACTTAGCGATAAGACGGAGGTGGGGTTTGCGACTTTGAACGAGATTCCCGACCTATCGACACGGAAATTTACGAATGGTTTTAGATATGAAATTCCTTTTAAGATTCAGATTTCTCAAGTGTACTTAGCTTAGGTGGATGGAAAGATTCTAAATTATTATAATAATAATTTAGGTAGCTAAATTAAAATAATAATATTCCTTTATTATTATTTTAATTTCGTAATATCCTTTTATTCCATTTAAAGTAAAACTTATTGATTATTCAAAAATAATTTCCTTAATTTCAATGATATTCAAGGGTTATTTAAAATCATTTTCCCTTTACGAAAATACTTTATCAATAATATTCTCTCAATAAAAATCCTTTTTAACTAAGGGGGTTATAATAAAAAAAGGTAGAATAATATTAGACTATTTCTTAGTAACTTCCCATAGATAGAAACTTCTATTTACTTGATAGGTTAAGCTTTCTAAAACTATCATAATATAAAATAAATATTCTTATTTATTTTATTTCCAAAATGCCTCCCATAATTTATCTATAGTTATAAGATCATGACATAAAATACCCAATCATTTCCTTATAATATACTTTTTATGATATTCTAAGTCACAAAATAATATTCTTTTCTATATTATACAATATCTTTCTAGGTGAGATATTTTTAAACACTTAACACTATAATGTTATAATTCATATTATTGTCCATACCCTTGTATTTATAAAAGAACTTAGGCCTTATAGGAATACTTTACCCTAGGGATAAGTTAAACTAATATTATATTAAATAATTAAAATAAACATTATTAATATTCTTATTTCCATATAATTTGGTATTTCTATACACTTAGAGATAAGTAAAAGTATTACTTGGAAAAGCTTATACCTTTATAATGGTGATATTTAATATAGAGACAAAATCATAAGCTAATAAATTTATAAAATAAAATACTTTTTATAATAGCTTCCTAAATATTTATCTAAACAAACATGTCCTTGTTATTCATATTAGGATATAGTAATTTAATAATAGTTTATTAAAATGATTTATCCTCTCCTTTCAACTAACAAAATAATTTTTTATAAATCATAATAATTTGCAAGCAACTATTATTTGACCAAGTTACTAATACTAGTATATTATAATAAACTTAAATTAAATTAATAAATTAAATAGAAATAGAATTAAGGGTTTTTGGGGTTTACTGTATGTTTACCTGTGTTACAGAACACATGAGAAGAGGAGGCAAGGAGGGCCGGCGGTGAGGGGCGGCACCAGGGGCTGCGGCGGCGGGCAAGGCGGCGCGCTGGAGGGGCGCGGTGGTCGCCGGCGGTGGCTCCGGTGGCAGAGGCGGCGGCCGGTGGTCCGAAGGGGAGAGGAGGAGGCTCCTTTGGTGGGATTTTGAATGGAGAACTAAAGCTTGAAGGGCTGATTTTTGGGAGAATTGAGAGCAAAATTGTAATGAGAAGGAGAAGAATGAGATGTGTGAGTTCTAAGTGGGGATTTCAGCCCCTTTAAATAGGTAAATTTCATGGGACTTGTGATCCATTGCCATGGATTTTGCCCAATGGAGAAGAGGAAGGAGAATGGTGATTGGGGAGGGTTGGTGAGAATGGTGATGTAATCTTGATGAGGTAAGCAAGGTGATGTCATGGCTAGAATTGTAGGCTATGGTGGAAAGAGGAGCATGCATTGGCCCCTTCTTTCAATCTACGTTAATTGCATCAAGTTGAAGAAGGAGGAGAAAAGATTTATTTTAATGTGTTTTATTTATTTTAATAAAATTTGGGATTAATAAAGCCCTTATTTTATTCAAAACTTTTTAAAATTGCCCAAAAAAATCCTTATGGAGTATTCCTTAATTTTATTTAATTAATTTTTCACAAAATTCTCTTTTCCAAGAGAAGTTTAAAGTTTATTATAAAAATTTTAGAAATAGAAATAGATAAATAAAAAAAATATTATATTAAATTTCATTTCTAATATCTTGAAATATTGCGGATATTACAGTTCCATCTCTATGGAGCCTTTCTCTACATGATCACGTAGGAAATGGTGCCTAATCTCAATGTGTTTAGTTCTAGAATGATGCACATAATTTATAGAGATGTTAATTGCACTAGTATTATCACACTTCAAGGGAACAATTCCGAGAGACATACCATAGTCTTGAAGTTGATGTTTGAGCCAAAGTGCCTAGGAACTGCAAGCAACGACGGTAATGTACTCAGCTTCAGCAGTGGATAGATCCACGAAATTTTGCTTCTTTTATCCCCAAGATACAAGGCAATCTCCTAGGAATTATTCCATCCCAGACGTGCTCTTTCGATTTACAAGGTGTCCTGCTAAGTCTGCGTTAGAGAAGGCAACTAGTTCAAAGGAACTATTCCTTAGGTACCACAAACAGAGATTGTCTCTTCCCTTGAGATATCTGAAGATTCTTTTGACTTCTTTCATGTGGGACTCCTTGGGATTTGCTTGGAATCGTGCACGCAAGTAAACTGAGAACATAATGTCAAGTCGACTAGCTGTAAGATAGAGCATGGAACCAATCATTCCTTTGTACAATTTTTGATTCATGCTAGTTCCTCCTTCATTTGCATCAAGTTGTGTGTTTGGGGAGATGGGAGTATCAATGGGTTTCGATGTGTCCATCCCATACTTTTCTAACATTTCCTTGATGTATTTTTGTTGATGAATAAGGTTAGTTCCCCCACCATGCTCATCTCAAATTCACTACTCATTTATTTCTCGAACCATTCTGTGAGAAAGGGTTAGTGGAACCAAAAAAATGGCATCAACATATGCTTGAACGATTAAGATATCACCTGATTCTTTCTTTACGAATAGAGTATTGTCAATGGAACCTCATTGTACCTGTTTCCACCATAGTTGTTGGTTCGCAAGGGACTTGTGGTGCTTACAACCTTCTTTGGTTTGAAGGAACTTCTTGTTTACTTTCCTCTAACACATGCATCACAAACATTTCATGTTTCTAGATTAATCCTTGGAAGACCAACAACAAGGTCTTGTAGGAACAACTTTTGAATTAGATTCAATCCTGCATGTCCAATCCTTCTATGCCAAAGGTCTATGTTGGTCGATGGAATTGTTAAACACAACTTCCTTGATGGTTGAAAATTTGTGTCAACAATATAGACATTGTTTCAATGTTTCCCCTTAAGGATAACAATGTTGGTTCTTTGTTTATCACTAGACATACATTTGAGTCGAAGTTCACAACATTGTTTCCCTGATCACATAGTTGTGCGACATACAAGAGATTGTATCCCAAATCTATTGCAAGAATATTAACATTGTTGATTTTGATTAACTTGTTGAGTTTGACTTCTCTTGATCCCTGAATGGCTCCTTTGTTTTTGTTGTAGAAGGTAACGTTTCATTCTTCAACTTGGGTGTTAAGCGAGACTAAATTATTTCTGTTTCTTGTCATGTGGTTGCAGCATGCGCTATCAATGAACCACATATAGTTCTCCCTCGCTTTCACTTGCAAAACAATCAACGTTTGATTACCCATGCAAGGTGTTCCTTGCCTAGTTCTTTATAGGGATAGTAGTTCATATATTCAACAATATTGACATCATGAACTCTATTGTTTCTAAAATAAAGCTTAGAGCATTCAAAATAACGTTGGAAGTAGATTTTTGTAGGAAAAATAAACATATATTATTACTTTTTTTTTGATAAGGAAAGTGATTAGGGTGTGCCACTAACAAACTAGTGGTCACCCTAGAGCATCCTGGCGGATGAGGATAAGTAACCCGGGGCCAGCTGTAAGTGGGAAGGAGGAGAAACGGCTGAACGATCCAGCGATGAAATCCGTCACCAAATTGCCCTCCCGAAAGATATGAGTAATACTCCAATCCTGGAACCGATCAAGCAAGCAATGGATATCCGCACGTAATAGCTCAATCTCCCACAAACAACGCCAGTCACCAAGCACAGCCTTGACTAGCTGCAAACTATCGCCTTCAATCTAGATCTGGGGAATGCCACGTCGAATGGTCTCGAGAAGTCCCTGGCGTAAGGCGATGGTCTCGGAGGTCAAAACAGACTGTTGACCAATCAGTCCTCCGTCAAAATGGATGGGGGAGCCGTAGGAGTCCCTGAGGATGAAACCGTATGAAGCTACGCCATCTGCATTCACTGCACCATCAAAATTCAATTTAGTAAACTCCCTCGTGGGTTTTGCCCACTTTGTAGGCTTCCTCTTAGGGCCACTTTTCACCATGTCGTGGCGCGGGTTATCGGAATCCAAATCTGCAGTGAGTTTCCAGTTTTTAATTTGGTTGCGAATAAATTCACAGATGTTTGTGGCGTTGTTTAAGTTGGTCCCATTGTTGTTGTCAAAGACTCTTTTGTTTCTTGAGTACCATAGGCACCACCAGGTGGTGGCTAGGATTTCTGTTTCCTCTTTTGTTAGTAGCATTCTTATTTCATCTAGGATCTGATTTGGCTTTTTATCCCCCGGGGATATTTGGTTGATGATCCGCCAAGTTTTTGGGCTTACGGTTTTGATGGTTTCCTTGGTTAATGGGCATGATAGTAAAACATGATTGGTGTCTTCCACATGGAAATTACACGCCTCGCAGCCTTTAGTAATGGGACGTGGTTGGCAGTCAGTCTTGCATTCGTTGGAAGACCGTTTCTAACCACTTTCCAAATGAAGTTCTTCATTTTGGGTTGGATGTTGAGTCTGTTAATCCATTCTAGGTTGATTCTTGGTTCACCTTTAGATTGATGGAGCCATTCCATGGTTGAATGAGTTGAGTACCAACCGTTTTTGCTTGGTTGCCAGTACAATCTATCCGGGATTTTATTTATGGGATTAATGATTTTGGAGATTATTTCAAGTTCATCTGGGCTCATGACCTTATTCAATTTTTCAATGTTCCATGAATTGTCCTCCATGAGGTACTCATCTACAGTTTCAATCCCAGTTAATGATGTTTTTGGCCTCGGTTTTTGGCTTTGGTGGACCCTTGCCGGTCCAGTTGTCTTTCCAAACTCGAACAGTTTTCCCGTTCCCGATCTGCCAAATAAGCCCGTTCATAAATAGCCCTTTGAGGCTAATTAGTTTGGCCACTGCCATGAGGTGTTATGTTTTTTCTTATAACTTAGGATATTGTCCTCTTTGAGGTATTTCTCTGTTACAACTTTGACCCAGAGATTGTCTAGTTCCGCAAGTAGTTTCCAAAGTAATTTCATTTGGAGTGCTTGGTTCATTTCTTCTGCCTTGGCAATTCCCAAACCACCATGGGCCAGTGGGCGGCAGATGGAATTCCAACTTATGAGTGGTTTGTAGTTGTGGTCTTTGTTCCAGAAGAAGTTTTTATTTATTTGGTCAAGTTCTTTTAGTGTAGACTGAGGTAGCATAAATGATTGCATCATGTAGTTTGGTTGTGCCGAGAGATTTGATTTGATTAGGATTTTACGTCCTTCCTGGTATAGGGCATTGGCTTTCCATTTTGAAAGTTGGGATCTGGTCCGCATAATTAGTGGTTTGAAGGTGTTTTGTGTTACCCTTCCCTTGATAATTGGGCATCCTAGGTATTTATCCAATGCAACCGTATTCGCAATTTGGAGGATTTGCTTAATTTGCTCCTTCATGGTGTTACTTGTGTTTTTGGTGACTTGGAAGGGGGATTTATTAAAGTTGACTTTCTGGCCCGAGATCTGGCAGTAATCGTCGACAATTCCTTTAATATTTTGGCATACATTATTATTTCGTTTAGCAAAGATGATGATGTCATTAGCCAACGCAAGGAAGGGGATTTTAGTTTCATTTCTTGAGATTTGGATCCCTATGCCACTTTTTGGGTTAGTGCTTTGGAGGTGGAGTTTTCTTGCAAGGATTTCGGCTGCAAGTATGAATAAATAAGGTGATAGGGGGTCTCCCTGTCTAAGACCCCATTGGGGGTAGAATTGTTCTGTTGGCCCATTGTTAACTACTACCGAGAAGGAGACGGTTTCAACGCATTCTCTGATCTAGCCCACAAATTTGTAGTGAAAGCCAAATTTGTGTAGGATTGAAGCCAAGAAGTCCCAGCTAATCTGGTCGTATGCTTTTTCCATGTCAAGTTTAACAGCAATTCATCCCTCACGTCCTTTTTATTGCGAAATGAATGGAAGATCTCATGTGCAATTAGGGTATTATCGTGGATGCTTCGATTTTGGATAAACGCCCCTTGCATCGGGTGTATAAGTTTGTTGAGAACGTTTTTCAGTCGGTTTGTTAGGGTTTTCGATATTACTTTGTATATTGTGTTAGATAGGCTGATGGGCCTATAGTGGTTGGTAGAGGTAGGGTTCTCGCATTTTGGTAGGAGGGTTATGAATGTATGGTTTATTTGTTTTAGGATTTTTCCGGTGTGAAAGAAACTTTTGACGGTCTTGATGAGATCCGACCCAACAATGTGCCAGTATTTTGTATAAAAGTAAGTTGGCATCCCGTCAGGGCCGGGGGATTTATCGTCCCCAATATCGACCAAGGCGGACTTAATTTCATTATTCGATACAGGCTTGATAAGCTCTACGTTGTCTGTGTCGGTTACTTCTTTTTGAATAGTTTGTGTCATGATTTGGAGCTTTCCGTGGTTAATTTCGAGTGATCGGAATCGGTTATAGAAATCCCGTTTAATCTCTGTTCTTATGTTTTCTACACCTGTGATATGTGTACCTTTTGTTGTATGAATCTCTTTAATATTGGTTCTATTCCTTCTACCGGTGGCAATCCGGTGGATATATTTGGTGTTCTTGTCGTTAAGTTTTATATGGGTGTTTTTAGCTCTTTGTTTCCAATATGAGTTGTGGAAATTTAAGAGGCATGACCTTTTTTTGAGAGGCGTTCTTGTTTTTGGACAAGTTGCATGTTGTTGTATTCTATTATCTCCTTCTGGATTTGTAGGATATCTTCATCAAGTTTTCTGATTTGTTCGAATATATTACCGAAAGTTTGTTTGTTCCAAAATTTAGTTTTTGCTTTTCAAAGTTGTGTTTTTTTAACAAGGTTGAACATATGTGATCCACCTGCGTTATGTCTCCAGGCTTGTTTAATGATGTTTTGGTAGTCTTTTCGAGACGTCCACATGGTGATAAGGATCGAATCGGTGGAGTCAGTGCAAGGGCACTTCGGATGCTCTCTTCTTGGCGGGGAATTGGATGGATGTGCCTCGGAGATGGATTGATGGACGTGTGAAGGGTTGTGAAACCAGGGATGGAAGATGGAAATTGAGGGTAGTTGGATATGAATGAGTTTAGAGTGTGGATATGACTCACCACACTCGAAACTCAAACTACGAGATTCAAGGACAAGGATGTGACGCACCTTGCTCTTGGATCACAAGGATGATCCGATATTACTCACGAATCAAGATTGAAAAACAAAGAACATAAAACAACTTTATTAAAAGGCAAATTGCCAAACCAAAGTCGAAAACATGACTAAAACAAGACAAGAGTTTCAAGCATTTTCAAGTGTCTTTTTTGCAAGGGATACACACGACCCTTTTAAAGAACAAAGAGCTATCATCCCTCAAGACCCTTCACCAACCAGCCATTAAACAATAATGAAGATGAAAAACCCATGGAAAACCATCATTTAATGCGTCTTGACTTGGTAAGAGAGAGGCGCTAGCTCGGCACAAGCTAGGCACCCGACATGGCCTCGACGCACTCGGTGACAAGCAACGTGTACTCCATGTCGTCCTCATATTTGATCAGCACTCCATGGATCAAGAGACCATCTTGAAGCTTTTCTTGCAAGACACGAGATCGAGCCCTCTTTATCCTCCCTAGATAAGGCCCACTATCGCGGGCTCGGCTGGCGTGCCCAGGTGACTCGATACGCAACTCGGTAGGCAGATCGATACCGATGTTGGGAAGCTCGGTAGGCTCAGTACACATCTCGGTAGGCAGCTCGGTATCGATGTTGGGAGGCTCGGTAGGCTCGGTACCGGGGTTGGATGGCTCAGTCCCGTGAGTGGATGGCTCGGTATTGAAAGCGTCAGAGCCATGATGTAGCTTGCGAGGCATAGTCACATCATCCTCCCCCTCTTGAAAAGGGTTCATCCATGAACCTTCAACTTGCATCTCATCATCATCGTTAAGAAAATAAGGAGAAAGGTCGGAAACGTTAAATACCTCATGCACACCGTAGCTTGGTGGCAATTCCAATCGATAAGCGTTATCATTGATGTGCTCCAACACCACAAATGGACCATCACCTCGTGGTTTCAACTTAGAATTGCGAAGGATAGGAAAGCGCTCCTTCCTCAAATGCACCCATGCGAGTTTGCCCGGCTCGAAAATGACTTCCTTGCACCCTTTGTTGGCTTGGCGCACATATTGCATGGTTCGCCTTTCCAATTGAAGACGAGTATCCTCATGGAGTTTCTTGACCTTAGTAGCATGGTCAAGACCTTCACGGATCTGCCGATCCTTGGTGGCATAAGGCATGAGGTCTAGGGGCGTAATAGGGTTGTGCTTGTAAACCACCTCGAACGGCGTCTTCTTGGTGGCCGAATGCACCGATCGGTTATAGGCAAACTCTATGAATGGAAGACATTCTTCCCACCTGCGCAACAGATTAGTAGATAAAAGAGCGCGCAAAAGAGAACCAAGAGTTCGATTCACAACCTCGGTTTGTCCATCCGTTTGAGGATGACAAGTGGTAGAAAAGAGCAACTTTGTACCTAGCTTGGCCCAAAGAGTATTTCAAAAATAGCTCAAAAATTTCACATCTTGATCAGAAACTATAGATTTAGGCACGCCATGCAATCTCACAACATTATCAAAGAATAGACAAGCAACATGAGATGCATCATCAGTCTTATGGCATGCAATGAAATGAGCCATCTTAGAGAACCTATCTACAACAACAAAAATAGAGTCTCTCCCCCTCTTAGAGCGAGGTAATCCCAAAACAAAGTCCATGGAAATGTCTTCCCAAGGAGCATGAGGGATAGGAAGGGGAGTATACAAACCATGAGGATGTACCTTAGACATAGCACGCATACATGTTACACAAGAAGCAAAAAATTTCTCTACCAACCTAAGCATGAAAGGCCAAAAGAAATGCTCCCTAAGAATATGCAAATTCTTCATGACTCCAAATTCCCCATAAGGGCGCCACCATGGGCCTCTTGGACAAGCAAATGCCTAATAGAACTTCTAGGCACACACAACTTAGGACCCTTAAACAAAAAGCCATCATGTATATAGAATTGGTCCTTACTTCCATGAGTAATACATGCATGAAATATCTCCTTAAAATCAGCATCATTAGCATATAACTCACGCATGAATCCAAAACCTAACAATCTAGCATCAAGAAGGGATAGAAGAGCATACCTCCTATAAAGTGCGTCGGCGACGACGTTGTCCTTTCCCTTCTTATGCTTGATGACGTATGGAAACGTCTCGATGAACTCGACCCACTTAGAATGGCGCTTGTTGAGCTTGCTTTGTCCCTTAAGAAATTTAAGCGCCTCGTGGTCGGAGTGTATGACAAACTCGCGTGGCATGAGGTAATGCTCCCACGTCTTGAGTACTCGGACAAGATCCAACAACTCTTTGTCGTAGGTGGGATAATTCAGTTCGGCCCCGCCCAATTTCTCACTAAAATATGCCACGGGTCTACCCTCTTGCAAGAGAACACCGCCTAAGCCAATGCCCGAAGCGTCACATTCGATTTTGAACATTTTGTTGCACAAAGCAGCGGTAGAAGCCGACCAAGCCAAGAAAACTTCGAACTTGTGTCATGGTGGTGGGAGTCGTCCAATCTCGGATTGTCTTCACCTTTTCTTCATCAACTTTCAGCCCTTCCCTACTCACAACAAAGCCAAGAAAGACCACATGATCAGAGCAAAAGTGGCACTTTTTAAAGTTAGCAAATAGGCGTTCATTTCTCAAAATGTCTAACACTTGCCTAAGGTGTTTGACGTGGGACTCAAGGTCGTGGCTATAAATAAGAATATCATCAAAATACACAACCATGAATTTACCAAGAAAAGGACGGAGAACGTGGTTCATCAACCTCATAAAGGTGCTAGGAACGTTGGTTAAACCAAAAGGCATAACCAACCACTCGTAAAGCCCATACTTAGTTTTGAACACGGTTTTCCATTCATCGCCCTCCTTCATCCGGATTTGATGATATCCACTTTTCAATCAATTTTAGAGAAAATACAAGCTCCATTGAGCTCATCAAGCATATCATCAAGTCGCGGAATTAGATGGCGATACTTGATAGTAATGTTGTTGATTGCTCGACAATCGACACACATTCTCCAAGTACGTACCGTCCTTTTTAGGAACAAGAATTACCGGAACGGCGCATGGACTAAGGCTTTCTCGGGCGTATCCCTGGTCGAGAAGCTCTTGAACCTGCCTTTGCAACTCCTTGGTTTCCTCGGGGTTGGCTCGATAGGTTGGTCGGTTCGTAATGATGCGCCCAGGATGAAATCAATTTGATGTCCGATCCCTCTTGTAGGCGGCAACCCATTCGGCACCTCTTCGGGAAATAAATCCTTGAAATCCTGCAAAAGACGAGCAATAGGTGAGGGAAGATCTTCCATATCTTGGTTAGAAAGCAACGATTCATGATAAAGTAATAACAAGAAAATGTTACTCCCCTCAATGGCATGAACAACTTCCCTCGGTTTGGCTAAGAGAAGAGGTTTGGAAGTGCTCATGCTATCACCAATGGCCAATATCTTTCCCTTGCTTCCTTCTCTAAGAGCATGCCTTCGCTTTTGCTCCCTAGCCGTGTGATCAAGCATGATTTCGTGTGGCTTCACGGGATGCAACGTGACCTTCTTGCCATCCCGGTGGAAGGAGTACTCGTTGGAGACACCATCATGGATCACACCCCGATCATATTGCCAAGGTCGTCCTAAAAGGAGATGTCACACTGACATGGGCACCACATCACATTCCACCACATCTTGATATGTACCTATGGCAAAAGAAATCAAAGCCCTTTCCTTCACTTGGATGGACGACTTAGAATTTAACAAACATAAGGGATAAGGCATAGGATGAGGAGTAGTAGGAATTGAAAAACGGGAAACAACCTCCTCATTGATGATGTTGCAACATGAACCACCATCAATTATTAAGCTACATACCTTATCTTGGATTTTACATCGAGTATGGAAGATCACCTCACGTTGGCTCGGTGTAGTGTTGTTTTCGGTGGTGAAAAGAGTGCGTTGGACAACAAAGCATTCACCCTCTTTGGCCACCACATGGAGCTCTTCTTCTTCTTGCTCCTCACAGTTTTATACCTCCTCTTGAACAAGCTCCTCAAACTCATAATCTCCTTGCAGAGTAAGAAGAACCTTGCGCTTGTTCGGACAATCATGAGCGTAATGGCCACGCCCGAGACATTTGAAGCATTTGAACTCGCCGGCTCGGTTCTCCCCTTCTTGCTTTGGCCTTGACTGGTCACGTTGAAACTTAGGCCCCTTAGGATGACTCGGTACCGAGGCGCTATTCCCCGGTTTGGAGCTCGGTACCGTCGGTCTGGAGCTTGGTACCGAGGGTCTGGTGCTTGGTACCGACGGCTTGGAGCTCGGTACCGAGGTTGGTGCAGGCTGGCGCCTTTGAGGAAGGTTCTTATGGACTTGGTTTGTGTAATGCAACACTTGTTCAATCTCCGTACCCCTAGGAAAATGCTTCTTATTCACCACAGATTTTAGCTCGGAATTAAGTCCATGAATAAATTTGGAGTTAACATACCCGTCGGGGAATTGAACCTCGGAGCAAAAGATGAGCGTGCATAGCTCGTTGTAATACTCGTAGGGAGTCTGATCGCCTTGTCGGAGCTGCTCAAGTCTGGAATGGACCCTCTCAGCGTAGTCTGATGGTACAAAGCGTTCCTCGAGTGCTCGCTTAAGCTCACGCCAAGTTCGGATTGGTTGGGCCCCATCATGTCGCCTAGCTTCTTTGTCTTGCAACCACCAATGGTACGCAAAGTCGGTGAAATGGACGGCGAAAACGACTATTCTTCTTTCATCCTCATAGCCATAATAGTCAAACACGGTCTCGGTATTGGCTATCCAATCGAGACATGCATTGGCCCCGGTGGTTCCCGAGAAGGTTTGGATTTGTAGCTTGATTCCTTGGTGGTGCTCCCCCCCTTGCTGGCGCCCATCAACATAAGCGGGCTGTTGTTGCCACACCTCTTGAAATGGAGCTCGATAGGCCTCTTGCATATGAGGCGCGCCTTGGACACCTCCGCGCCGAGGGTAAAGATGGGCCATGCCCGTGGGCGCCAGTGTCGCCATAGGAGTATAGCCATATCGCTCATTGCCTACATTGTTAGTGTTCGAAGGCAACAAAATATTATTTGGAAAAGTAGAATATGGAGGAACAAACTCAGTCCTTACCCCGGAAGATGTCACAAACGGTTGGTGGAAATTTGACCCCGAAAGATGGCCTTGTGACGCTAATTGAACGTTGGAGGTAGAACCCTCCTCCAAATGTATGCCTCGAGTGGTGGAGATGATTGGCTCTAGATGAGAGCTCACACCCTGTGACAAAGGTGGTTCTCGGTTGGTGCTTTGTGCATTGGTGGTACTAGCTTAGATGAGTTCGTTGTGCCTAGTCAACCTTTGCTCAATGTCATCAAAACTAGAACAAAAAGAACGAAGATCTTGTTGCATAGAGTGTAGCATAGCAGCGATGGTTGAGTCGGAGTTAGCATCCCGATCCCGAGGTGAGCCATCATTCCCTGATCCGACATCTTGCACATACTTCACCAAACAAGTTAAATCCAACAAGCAAGTGGTACTTCGAGCCACACACAACCAATTCTCAACGAACAAGAAATGCTCAAAAGAAAGGCACAAGCAATGGCAATGCAATTCAAGCAACAAGTTTGTCTATCACTCGAATTTAGGAAGCTACTAGGTACCAAGTTACATAAAGAAAAACAAAAGAGCTTAAACAAAAATAGGACCTTTATTCGGAATTTCTTTCTCACGGGGTGCGACATTCTATGCCCGGCCCCTTATTAGCCTTTTGGCCGCCGACAAGGTTTTTCTAGCCCAGCTTCTTTTTCTTTCCGAGTCTGAATTTTAACTTTTAAGGCACACTTTTCAGCCTATTACATTCGATCATACAAAGCTTCAACAACACAAAACTTGACTTACACCTCTACTCGGTGGTACTTTTTTTTATACGACTTGGTACTTTTCCCGTATCCTAACCCGAGTGAAAACACAATATTGTAAGCTTGAATTCATTTTTATATCATGCCAAACATGCTCGAAATTTCAATGAAAGAAGTCGAAAAATTCAGCCACAAATGTGGTATTAATGACGACTAAAAGGTGAAAGGCCAAAGGGTGGCTCTTGGTATTTTTGTCTTTAATTCATTCAAGCAAGGAGTAAAGGCTTCTTCAACCTTTGGACAACCTAACAATTCAGTTTTGGTCGTCCTCCAAAGGTAGGATTAATCACACAGAGTCGAAGACACAAAACAAGGCAAAACTCAGGGTCGGCAACGACTCACGAGGGTCGGTAGCGCAAGGGTTTGTGGCACGAATTTTGTGAGGGCAAACACTTGCAAGTTCAAGAAAATTTTAGAACTAAGAAGAGAGAAAGAAGGTGTACCTTGCGTGGCTCTGATACCACATGATAAGGATCGAATCGGTGGAGTCGGTGCAAGGCCACTTCGGATGCTCTCTTCTTGGCGGGGAATTGGATGGATGTGCCTCGGAGATGGATTGATGAACGTGTGAAGGGTTGTGAAACCAGGTATGGAAGATGGAAATTGAGAGTAGTTGGATATGAATGAGTTTAGGGTGTGGATATGACTCACCACACTCGAAACTCAAACTACGAGATTCAAGGACAAGGATGTGACGCACCTTGCTCTTGGATCTCAAGGATGATCCGATATTACTCACAAATCAAGATTGAAAAACAAAGAACATAAAACAACTTTATTAAAAGGCAAATTGCCAAACCAAAGTTGAAAACATGACTAAAACAAGACAAGAGTTTCAAGCATTTTCAAGTGTCTTTTTTGCATAGGATACACACGGCCCTTTTAAAGAACAAAGAGCTACATCCCTCAAGACCCTTCACCAACCAGCCATTAAACAATAATGAAGATGAAAAACCCTTGGAAAACCATCATTTAATGCGTCTTGACTTGGCAAGAGAGAGGCGCCAACTCGGCACAAGCTAGGCGCCCGACATGGCCTCGGCGCGCTCGGTGACAAGCAATGTGTACTCCATGTCGCCCTCATATTTGATCGGCACTTCATGGATCAAGAGACCATCTTGAAGCTTTTCTTGCAAGACACGATCTCGAGCCCTCGTTATCCTCCCTAGATAAGGCCCACTATCGATGGCTCGACTGGCGTGCCCAGGTGACTCGGTACGCAGCTCGGTAGGCAGATCGGTACCGATGTTGGGAAACTCGGTAGGCTCGGTACACAGCTCGGTAGGCAGCTCGATACCGATGTTGGGAGGCTCGGTAGGCTCGGTACCGGGGTTGGATGGCTCAGTCCCGTGAGTGGATGGCTCGGTATTGAAAGCGTTAGAGCCATGATGTGGCTTGCGAGGCATAGTCACATCACATGGCCTCGAATTTAAATGGTTGTGCTTTGAATGGAATTCCCGTAGGGAGTTCACAAGAAATTAGGCAATGGTCGGAGGATGAGAAGGCATGGTTTTTCGTCGCTATGGACGGAAACCACTGAATGATTTGGTTAGAGACCAAAGTTCGGTCTAGTTTTTCAAACGTAGTGTTATCAAGGTTTTTTGATTTTCTCCATGTATATTTATTCCTGATAGTGGGGATGTCACACAAATCGCATTCGTTTTTGAAGTTAATAAGTCGTTCGAAGCGAGACTGGGATGGGTTCACACCCCCTAATTTTTCATCTAGGTGTTGGATTTCGTTTAAATCTCCAATTAGGAGGCAGGGTAGGTTACAGTTTTGGATGAAGTCCTTCAAGTTATTCGAGAATTGATCTTTCTCTTGTGGCCTGGGTGGCGCATATGCAAAGATGAGGATCAATTTCTTGTTTGTTTCCAGGTTCTTATACAAAAACCCAATAAAACGATTGTCTTTATGGATGGTTTAGATTAATTCATTTGAGAGGAGGGTACTCTTCCAGAGGATGCATAAGCCGCCCGAATAACCATTCGCGAGGATAAACTCGACCGAGTCGAATCCCGCTTTCTGCCATCCATTACAGTCAGGCAACGCTTGGGCTTTGGTTTCCACTAGTGCAATGAGGTTGATGTGTTCGATGCGGCAAAACGCATTAACCTCATTCCAGAAGGACTTGCGTTTGATGCCTCTACAGTTCCAGGCGCAGATCTTTATATAAAACCGATCGGGTTGTGGCTTTTGGCCTTGGGTGGGGTTGTATTTTTCCAACACTTTGTTTCTTTTTGTTATGTAATTTGTAGTCAACGGGGTAAGTATATATTGTGTTTGCTCTGTGCATTTGTATAAGGCAGGTTATGTTGTATTTTGTGGGTTTGTCTTGGTCGATGGGTGTAATAATACAACCCATAGGGAGTCTGGGTTTTTAATCCAAACAAAGAGCATTCTTATGGTGTTTTTGATGCATAAGAGGTTGGGTTAATCGATACATGCCTCTAACGAGGTCTGCATATGCAGGGGATCCCCCTTTAAATTCAATGATTATTATTGGGACATTGTTATCAACAATTTCTGCCATAACCTGCAAAAACAAGTATAACAAGACACCAAACGCTAAGTACCAACAATTGAAAAAATTAGAACATATACTCTGATTGAACACATTAATATTGGATTAAGTTTAAGGGTTTTGATTCCCCAATTATGAGTCAGGGGTTTGGTCTCCCTTTCATTTGTAATTTTGGTATGTATATGGTATAAATTGTCACATTTGAGAATTAGGCTAATAAGCCTGAGACAGCAACTGAGCGACCGCACATTATAATATAAAAGCCGCCATGCACTAATTTTAGTATTATTCGAAATGGTTTTTTGGAAATATGGACAAGCCTTAGTTGGCTTTCAGTTTTTGTTTTGCGGGTTTTTATATTTGAGCCCGGGATGGTTGTACCGATTGAAGCACTAGAAAAGTACTCAGTCGTGTGCCACCCAAAGTTTGCGATTATGCAGTTATGTTGGTATTTCCTCGTTGTGGGTTGAAATTGGTAATTTTCAGCCTTATTGGAAGAATAATTCCAATGCCAAATAGTTGTTTGTTTCAACTCCTTAGGCAAAAACCTATGGATCACCAAGGAGCTGAGGACAATAAACGTGGGTTCACCACAAATTGTACTGCTTGTAGGCTTAGAACGTGGCTTGACACCACACAAGGGATCCATAAACAAAACATCAACGAGATGCAACAAATGCTCAAAGTGTATAACAGGTTTGTAAATCACCTTAGCCGTAAGCCAGTTTTTTGCCTGAATTGTTTTTAAAGAGAATTTAGGATAGCAGACAATAACCTTCCAATAATATACCCCAGCCAAGAGGGTGGAGTCACCTAGGATTATTGTAAGAACACATGGGTTTTTCCAAAGAACAAAAAACAATCTGCAGAACAAAGAGCTTTCCATACATCAAGCCCTTAAGAAAGGTCTAGAGGGGGAAATTTTGAGATAAGGTACCCGAGTGAGAGAGAGGGTCGGCGAAGCCTTCCGGGCACGCGGGAGAGGCTAGGAACCGCCACGGAAGGCGCCCCTGTAGTCCAAGCTGTTGACAGGGATTTACTTAACAACAAATAAAATTTGTAGTCAAGACCCCACTGAGTATAGAAGAGTCAGGATCGTCCACGGGAAGCACGATTGTTTGTCTATCAACTACCAAAAACGAGAAAACAAAGCAAAAACAAACAAAAACAACTACGACCAACCTCGTTAACGACCTTGTCAAGGTCGTTAACGAACCTGGGAATTACCTAAAACAGAACAACTAACGACTCAAACACAGGTTCGGTACCGAGGGTATGTCGACTCGGTAACGAATGAAAACAAGAGCAGAACTAAGCAAATCAATGAATAAAAAGATCTAGGACAAGGGTTACCACAACATAGCCATGCATAAAACTCATATGAAGATAAAGATCATGCCTTCAAAGATAAATTCGCCAACTTCTGCTGACTAACAAGCAAATCAATCAACTTTCATAAATCAATTTACTCTATATATCACTTGTTTTGAATCCAAAGCTCAAAACTTTCGTATCGAACAATATCAACATTCAAGTTCCTAACTTTCTCTTTCGATCAAGTTGAAGACTCAAATTACTTCGACCATCGTCTAAGCATAAGCACAACAAGCAATCCAATAGATAAAAGGCAATCAAAACATCAACTTACTCATTCAAACATGCACAACTATGTCGGGTTTCAACCCCGACCCTAAATAAGAAGACTACTCACTCTTCATCGAAATAAATCAAACAACTTTAATTAAAGAAGACATTGAAAACAAAAATCAAACTTACTTGAAATTGAAAATATATCGTCTTACAAACTCCGTGGAATCCCGAAAACACTAAGAACACCGAGCAAGATCCGATCATCAACCCCAAACTCTCTCTCGATCCGAACTCAGGTTTGATTTTCTCTCTCGACTCGACTTCTCCTAAAACTAATACGACTCTCCCTTGTCTAGGCTTAGAACAAGGGTATTTATACTAAGAAACTATCTATTAAAAAGGCTAAAAGATAAAAACTTACTCTACTTGAAAGATAACAAGATAAAAGATATAACAACTAAAAGTCGGCTACGCCTCTACCGACACGGGACCCTCGTTAACGACCCCGCACAGGGTCGGTAGACTTTGCTGATTCCCTTCAAAAATTCTATCTTCCAGCCTCGTTAACGACCTTCATAGGATCGTTAATGAGCCTCTATTTTGGCTTTTCTTGAACTTCTCTTCAGCTTTAACTTGGACTTTAACTTGATCTTCCCATGCAATCTTCTTCCTCCACTTCCATGCATTCTACCTTCCACCATAAGACTACAACTCAGCTCGAAAAGCGCTCCTTTCCCGCTTTTAAACCTACAAAAAGACACAAAATGGAGTAGCTTTCATACTTTTCACAAAATATGCAAACTCATCCAAAAACACACAAAACTAACTCTAAAACCTACTAAAACCAAACTAAACAAACTAAGAAAGACACTAAAAACTAGACCAAAAACACGAACATCACAAGCCCACACCACGCAGCCGCCACCATCTCCACCACTTAGGGAGAAACCACCTTTTGCCACGCCGCAAGGAAGTGGGCCAGCGGTTATTCCGACACCAGGACCACGATCCACGGAACCGCCGAGGGGCTGGAGCAACCGAATTGAAGGCAGGTTGATTGATTGGAACTTGAGCCGGGATGACCAGCCGAGGCATCACGACCGCAGATCTTGGGATCCATGGGAGATAACAGGTCCCAAAGATGGCTCTAGGGAGGCCGAACTGATTCTTTCGATGACTTTTGGGTTGTCCTGTTGACAACACATGTAACCATATGCAAGAGGCAAGGAAGAGGATCCACCCAATTTTCGGTTCAAAAGAACGAGCCACTTGCAGATCGTCCGCCTTGAACTTGAGGCAAGCATAAGAACAATCGGCTGCCTTGATGACGGGCTTTCCGGTTCCGATTTTGAGCAGTGAGGCTTACTTGAGTTGTTTTAACAATAACGCTTCTCGATTGGTTTTAGGACCAGGTTCTTGGCGGATCTGATGGATTCCGGCGGCGGCGACCATATGAGAATTAGGGTTTTGGGCAGTTTAGGCGAGAGGTGGTGGGCGGATGTGGCGCGTTCTTTTGGGGCGTTGAGGGGTTCCATGTCTAAATTTTCACATTAATTAAATAAACATATATTATAAATGCAATTTCGTGAAGTCAATAATGCTTTTGAGGAATATTAATCAACGAAATTTTGCGCACTTTGTTTTTTCTGATGTGCACTCCAATTTGTGCGGGTTAAGCATTCGCACATGTATTTTAAAAAAAATCCGGGTTCAAGTTGTGTGGATCCGAAAACCCTCATAATGGTGTATACATAATACTGCCATGTACATAAAATCCGGTTTTTTGCTTGAGGTTTTTACCGAATTTGGTGTTAATTTTTGTACGGGTTTTGAATCCGTTCATGGTTTTTCCAAAATCCGTTTTTTTGTATTGGTTACGAACCCGCCATATGGGAGTGTGTGACACAAATTTGGGAGTGCGCAAACGAACCGCCATTAAGTACAATTGTTTATAATTCGAGTCCGAATGCAAACTAACCAAGTAAGGTGGAAGTATATCAGTAATTGCAATTCTTTCAGTAATCTTTTTCAGATTTTATAAATTATGAGATTTTAACAATAAGTTAAACAAGTAATAGAAATTCAAATAATTTTATATATATTATATATTTAATCCATTTAGTAATGGTTCACTTTATTCCGGATAACCCATTAAATTTTATAGTCTTTCGTGGAACACAAGAATACGTTTCATGCTTAGGGATAGAAATCATTCATAGATGTTCGATCCATCCGCATTTCGATCCAAATATATGAATAAAAATCCGAATTAAGATGGGTGATGGATGGGTGACGGATGGACTAAATAATTGGTGGGTCGAATGCGGATGAATGGACATTCGACCCACCACTCGATCCATCACCAACGCAACTACCCGACCCGTTTCATCCGCTTATTAATTGTATATCCACTTGAGTAGTTGAGTTTATTCTTTATTTTTTTTAATGTATTGAATTTGTATAGAATATTTTATATATTTTAAAATTTTATTAGGTTGGATTTTAGATAATGGTTTATCTTTATACTTATTTTTGTAATTTTTATTCATTATAAAAGTATTTTGTAGTACTGTATAATATAACTTTTATACGTATTTTGATGGGATCATGCACAACTGCACAAGAGTTGTTATAATAACTCTACATAGAGTTGGGAGATTCTCAACCTTTAATCTAAGACGGATATAAATCAATATAATAAAGGTCGAAATTTCCCTAAATGTTAGGGTAAATTACACAAAACCATCCTTTATCTTAGCTTGTTTGCAATAAACCACCCCTTATTTTGATTTTCACATAGAACCAACCCTTAAGTTTATTTCGTTAGCATTCAACCACCCATCCTTTTTTCGGTCAAAAATTCTGTTTATTAAATAAAAATACAAAAATACCCTTACTTGATATCATCAAAAGGCCTAAAGCTCCAAAAGCAAGGTTAATTTGGTGGGTAAGTTGGTAAGTGATTTTTGTGTCACTATCTCTCTCCCTGATCCACGACTAGCGACTTTCCGAGCGTCTCTCTCCTCGACCGTTGACCCCGACCGGCGCACCTCCGCCGACGTCCTTCCTGGGCGTTCTTCATGGCGGCCCCTCTCTCTTCTCCCTTCTCACCTTCCCCTTCTCCACACGACCTCGCTCCATCCCTCCCGCTGACACCGCGCTGGTCGCCGAATTAGGTTTTGGAAAAAGAGAATCCCAAGAGGAGGAAGCGTGAAGGTTCTTGGGGTGGAGCCTGGAGCAATTGTCGATGATAGTGAAGACCAATTGAAACAATTGGAGCAATTGTCGATGATAGTGAAGCCTAAAGCAGGTGTAGAAAAAAAATAGATTTGGTTGTATTGTATGGTATTTAAAATTGGGCAATTTCTATTGAAGCTTGAACTCTCAATATCGAGTTTTTAATATTTTGCCCCTAAATCGGTTTATAATTTGGAGGATGATGTTGTGAAAGAAAGAATTAAGATGCCACATAGATCCATAAAAGGATAAGAAGAAAGAAATCAAACACCCATTTCCGCAGATCTCTCACCCTTAGAATTGGTGGCGTAAAAGAGTTGGCGGTGCACAATTTCTTTGGTTTAACAGAAGAGGGGAGGGGGTGGTTGAATGCTAACAGAATAAATTTAAGGGGTGGTTCTTTGTAAAAATCAAAATAAGGGGTGGTTTAACAAGTCATGATAAAGGGTGGTTTTGTGTAATTTACCCTAATTATTATTTCATTTTCAGCCCCTCCAATTCAACCTTAATCAATTTCCATTGAGGATACATACCATCTCCAAACTGCGAGCATCTCAAATCACGTAAGGGATCAACAAAATTGATGAACATCTATGAAGTAAATTGACAATATTTTCTTTAGAAAAAAAAGCAGCACACTAATTATAGTACGCTTGATTCTCTACAAGAACCCTAACTTCTTAATTAGGGTCAAATTAAAAAAAATAAAATTTATTAATTACTATTGATCATTATTAGTAATCAAATTTCGTCAATCAATCTTAAAAAAAAAATTCTCTATCAATCGCAAAATAATCTCCTCTATCATGAAAATCTGAATTTTTGTCTCCTTAATCTCCTTTGGTTAACCCTGCACTTTGAATATCATCCTAATGACAATTAGGACGAAATTGTCGCCCGGTAGAACTTAGAAAGGCTCGTCATCAGACCTTGAGGTTGCTGTTGAGTTCCACTCATGCTGATTCTTCGTTGCAAACTAGAGAGAAGAGTCGCATTTTTTTTTGTTATTTAATTTTTTTGTTACATAATTTATTTCCTTATCAGTAATTATAGAAATGTATTTATTAAAAATAAAATCTCATAAAATCTTAGCCATTGAATTAAATCAAAGGTTGAAAATCTTCAAACTCTATGTAGAGTTATAATCCCAACTCTACTATAACAGGATTATTTCATCCAATCCACCCAAAAGCCTGACGAATAATGAGCGGATGGTTGACGGATGATGACTTTACAGGCAATAGACGGATCAAGTGAAATAGTTACCTTGTGGATCAAGTGATGGTATCTATAACCCAATCCATTTCCATCAAGCTTGTTTGAGCCGGCATTTCACAAATCCATAAGCCAATCAAATAGTCTATCTTGTATACTCATTTCACATAACGTAACATCTATAAAGTTTTGAAGGAAAAGCAAAATCTTCAAATTAAGTTTCCGTAAAGGAAGAAAGAAGCGGTGGGCCGTGGGCCCGTGGCTATCTGAAGGAGCTATATATCATTTTATATTTGGAGGAGCTCTGCTGTATAGCATTGCGACGATCCAAAGACATATGTGGGCCACTTCTCCGCTACTGGCCCCACCGGATGCCTCTTCTCCTACTTTCTCCTTTGTATTCCCCTTACCAAAATTTCACCGTATCTCTCCCCCCTTCGGTCATTCATTCATTCATCTTCCCATCTTCTACACACTTTTGCCTCCTCTTCACCTTTCTCAAAATCAAATTCTTTCTCTTTCTTGTACAACTCTTGATTTGAATTTCTGCTCTCCAATTTCCTTCCTCGAGAGTGCCTGCTCTTCACTAGGTTGCTTTGGATGATTGCACTGGACTTCTCTCCCCTTTTGTTTACTGGTAAGTTTTATGTCACTTTTTCTATTCGAATTTTTGTTCAGTTTCTCTTGTTCTAGGTTACTAAATGCTTGCATGTTAATGCTCGAAGTTCAATTTATTAGCTTTTTTCTTTAATGATTGACAAAGGAGGTATTAGTATTTAGTATATGCTCGATTCTTAGTTACCGATCGATCACTTCCTCTGTAGAATTCCGCTTCAATTCGATTTTTCTTTAGCATATTTCAGTTTGCGGTAATTCTTGATTCATCTGATTTTTCTTTCTCGTTGATAAATCGGAGATTTTGATCCACTCTATTAGCATTTGCTCCGATGCCTACTTGTTGAACAGTCTAGTTCTTGCCTCTGTCTCTAGGTCTTTATGATATTTTCTTCTTGGGGAATTTCTATCCAAAGTATTTTTCTTTTAAATCCACGGTAACCCTCAACTCTTTTTCCAAATTTATTTGCTATCTATGTTAATAAACTTATTAATTTGTTCATATTAAGTGATCAAATATTTCCATATATAAACATTCAAAAGTTAAAAATTTTCCTTCCGTATTTTACCAAGTTTTATGTGGATTGTTAATATTTGTCGATTACAAATAAAACTCAGTCTTGGAAGAATTACTGATGCTAAATTTGAAGATGCTATGTCCATGGAAGAATTAGAAAGAAGGATATGTGATGAACTGAATAAAAGTTTAGGGGTACATTTGGTACCAAGAGAGATCGAGTTGAGGAGTATCAAACAGACTGATGTGTTGTAGTGTGTGTTCTTTTCTCGTCCACCTTTATGCATAAATCGATACTTAATAATTTTATTCTTTTGTTTGTTGTGCTTGGTTGTCTTCACGATGAGCATTTGTCTTGTGAGTTTGAGAGGATCTTTATGTGATGGACATATTTGGGGTTCTATAAGTGTTAGCATCTTTCTACACTAGGATTTTTTTTTAGCACAAGAGATTAATATGAAGATGGATGATTAATGGGTTATATCCTTGTTTTTTTTTTGAGATTTACCTTTGACGACTCTTAGGATAGAGTTGGAATTTGGTAAATAGAAGGATCGCTAATTAAGCAAGGTGTTCTAGATTGGTGTATCCTATTTTTTTAGCCATCTTTCAACTGATTAGTACCTATCAATTTATGGTATTATGTCATGTGGTATCAATTATATTGGTGTCTAGACTATGTATGAGGCTGATTTCGAAATAATAATGTTTATTGCTGAATGAATCAGGCAATTGGTTGCTACTGAGGCTACACACCAAATCAATTAAGGTAAGTAATGTGTAGATGCATCACCGTTGCATGGCCACAAATCAACTGATGAAGCCTGAAAGGTGTTATCCTGTCAAATCCGATGGAGGAGTGCATTGTGTCCCAAAATCAGCTTGAAATGAATGCACAGTGTGGAAAGAGAGACGATTTAAGTCTTTTCAAGCTTCCTTTGACCACCAGTCCGGCAGCTTCGTTGACAAACAGTGATAGTTTTGCTTCTACTAGCAGTAAGTTTCTCTGGTTATTTTATTTTTTTGGTATAATATGCTACTTGTATTTACTTGTTTTGTTAACTCGTGTCATTTTCTGTACTTCTGCAATTTTAGGTGATTCTTCTGTTGATCTTAACTGGGATAAAAGGTATTCTGATTATGATAATTCCACAAATTATTGTCTAGTTTGCTGTCTTGTCTTGCATAAGCATTACCAAAACTTTGTTGATGTGGTGACTGTTACATTTGAGTTTTAATAGAATTGATCGAGTTGGTCGTGGAGCAGAAAGTGGCCTGGATGATCTTGGCGATAGACCTAATGGGCGGAAGACATCAAGCTCTGCAATTCCTGTAGCTTCAGTTGAAAATTTTGATATTCCATTGAGCAATGGCCACAAGGCGGAAAGATATGAGCATTTTCAAATAAAGTCCAAGGATGATGATAGCACACTTGGGATTCTCGATGAGGAAACCAAAGTGCCACATCTATTTGAAGATGCAACAGATGCTGAGATTTGGATTCCTCCACCGGCTGTAAATGAGGATAATGTTTATAATTTGGATGACGACGATGAGGAATTTGGTGATGGTGAATGGGGTATTCCAAGTTCTTTGAGTGGGTTTGGGGATGATGAGGATAGCAGTAGGAGCTGCTGTTTTAAAGAGGAAGAAGAAAATGCAATGAAAGAGGTGAGGAATGGGAAGTTCAAGATCCTGGTGAGTCAATTGCTGAAAACTGCTGGAATTGTTGATTTGGAGAAAGAAAGAGAGACTTGGGTGGATATTGTATCCGATCTAGCATGGGGTGCTGCATTGTTTGTTAATCCTCATGCTGCCGAGGCAAATGTGATTGATCCAGCTACCTATGTCAAAGTCAAATGTGTTGCAACAGGATCTCGCAGTCAAAGGTGTGTCTACTCAGAATGAGCATGTATCTGAAATCTAAATGATACTGTTCATGTCCTATTTTTAAGATTTCAACGGTGGAATTTACTTTTATAGTTTCTGTGACAGAAGAGGAAATTGTCTTCTCTTTATGGTAACCTATTTAGGATGATCCCCTTGCTGACATGGTTCTGATCTTTATCATGATGATATAATGTGAGAACTTATAAGCCAACTGTGCAATTACTGATTTACTTTGGTAATGAAAATAACTTTCAATCTCTGTAAATATCTGACTTTGCAGTCAATTAATCAAAGGCTTGGTCTTCAAGAAGCATGCTGCTCACAAACGCATGCCGACAAGATACATGAAACCTAAGATATTGCTGATCCAGGGAATGCTTGAGTCTAGTGGCTTGTCATCATTCAATTCGATGATAGCTCAGGTATGACCTATTATTCATTAGAATAATGAATTAAATGAAGGGATAATCTTCTGACTGTGTTCTCATGAACAGGATAAGGATAATGTGCAGAAGGATAGCATGGGACAAGATATGAAATCTTTTATTGAGAACTTGGAAGCATCCCACCCGGATGTGGTTTTTGTGGAAAAATCGGCTCCTCGAGATGTTTTGGAGGCAATACTTAAAATGGGGGTGACACTTGTTGCTGATATGAAACTTCATCGTTTGGAAAGAATTGCTCGCTTTACAGGGTCTCCTATCTTGTCGGCTGATGTCATCCTCAGCCAAAAGCCAAAACAGTGTGACATGCTGTATTTTGAAAATTTTGTTGAGGAGCATGCTCAGGTTGTTGAAGGTGGAAAGAAGCCTTCTAAAACCCTAATGTTTTTGGTGGGCTGCTCTACTAATCGGGGCTGTACGGTCAGTATTCTTTTCTGTTTTATTATCTTGTGACCCTGCAAATGCTTTTTACATTGGCATTGATAGATCCACAAAATTGAACTTCGAAACTTTCAATATTTAGTGTTAGACTATATGCTATAATGCTATCTGCTATAGATCCACAAAATTGAACTTCGAAACTTTCAAAATTGAACTTCTAAAACCCTAATGTTTTTGGTGGGCTGCTCTACTAATCGGGGCTGTACGGTTAGTATTCTTTTCTGTTTTATTATCTTGTGACCCTGCAAATGCTTTTTACATTGGCATTGATAGATCCACAAAATTGAACTTCGAAACTTTCAATATTTAGTGTTAGACTATATGCTATATGTTTGTGATGTCAGTGCTTATTTTATTAAATTATATGTTAGACTATATTTAGTTCATTTTGTTGCCACTCCTGGATTTGTTTGGCTCACATCACTAAGATCTTTTGGCTATCTCGCTACACGTTTTCATCTCATAATATATATATATGTGTGTGTGACCTTTTTTTTTGAAAAAATATATATATATATATAAAGTAAACTTAAAATGTACCGTATTAGCATCCGTCTCTAAACTCTAAAGACTCCCCTAATCTGTTTTAACCTTTTTGTCTTTTCTTTTGAGGATTTAATTGTTTGCTTCAACTTTAATCTAGCCATTTGAGTATATTCCCTTTGTTTTATGTTTGATAATTACACAAATCACCCATTAATTAGGATCTTTGCACAGAATCACTGTAAAAATAAAAATTCCATTTCAATACCTGTCTTTAAGGTCCCATCTGCAAATGACCGCTTTGCTCTTCCTTTTCCATTTAAGTTCCAATAACTATCTCACGCCCCAAATTGATGGGTAAGGCATGTGTTAACATACTCTGTCTTCCTTGATTTTTTTTCTCTCTATATATCCTGCTAGTGTTAACACTTGTTGAAGGGGTGCAGGAATATAGAAGCCAAAGTAGTGATCAGTGTGTGAAAAGGTGAGGCGAAGGCGCGCCTAGGCGCTCCTAGGCTTGCTTGGGCATGGCCAACGCTTGCATATGCCAAGGCGAGGTTGCCATGATAAGGTGAGCCCTAGGCGCGCCAGGTGACCAGGCGCACGCCAGGTGGCTTGCCTTTTCAAGTTTTAGGTGTAAATTGCAATCACCGTTGATCCGTAAAAACAAATCTTATCATTTAAGGATTGTTATCTTTCCAAAGAATATTTACTATCCTATTACTAATATTTATTTCCTTACCATTTTTTCAAAAAATCTTTTTAATGCAACTAATCCTTTTCCAAGAAATATTTTCCTGTTTAATCTGTATACAATGAACCATTCACGTCTGACTTTATTTAAATCGACACATTCTGTCTTCACTTTGAAACGACAAAGCTCTCTCCTCCTATTCTCTCTTTCTCTACTGATATCGTTGATCCACCCCCGAAACATCCACCGTCCACCGACTCCACCCCACCATAACTTAGTTTTTTACTAAAAAGACTTGAGTTCTTGAGTTTAGTAGTTTGTTTTGCTCTCTTTAATTGCCTACATGAGAAAACTACTTGTATTTCTTTCTAGCTTATTAAACTTCAATTTCGTAATTGATTAAAGTTTGTTTTTTTTGCTTCAAAATATTGTTTTTATACCCTAAAATGATCTTACTTAAGTTTTTATGTTTATATTCTTTATTTACCGGGCTTTTGAGGAAAAGGCGATCGCCTTCGCCTCGAAGGCGCGCCTAGGCCATCCAAGGGTTCCATCGTTGGACGTCCCGTTCGCATTTTAATACCCTGGTAGTGATGACATGTAGTAAATGAGCTGAACACTGCTATCTTTTTTTTTTTTGTTAGCTTTTATGCATGGCTAAACATGAGTTGCAATGAAATCATATTATAGCAGAGTTGTTGTGTTCTTGTTACTATTAAGTGCTATAACATCTTCCTTACATCTGATCTTCTTCTATTCCGGTTGATTGATTTTCTCATGGATGCTGTATTCTTCATATGCAGATTTTGCTCAAGGGGTCTCACAGTGAAGAGTTGAAGAAGATCAAGTGTGTTATTCAATATGCAGTTGTGATTGCTTACCATTTTATCCTGGAAACATCCTTCTTGATAAATCAGGAAGCTATGTTCTCCACCGTTATCTCTGATGGTGTAGCTACCACAGGAGGCAGAGACTTCCCTAATATAAATCCAAGGGTTCTCCAGTCTGTGGAGGCTCCTATTGAATCTGCCTCAGGAGACAGAATAAATCTTCCTGTATCCAGTGGTGTTCATGAAGAAAATCTAGTGGAATCTTCTGGCTTGTCCACTGTTCTGAATTCTATGACTATTGGATCTGATTCTGATTGTTCCAGTTGCTCTCCTGAGAGGAATCCCCCTGTTATACCTGCTTTCGTTAATCAGCCAATTGATATTCTGATATCTGGTAGCTCTAGTCAAGAGTCACTTCAAGTGGATCAACCCATTCCTAAATGCATTCAATCCCATGCAGTAGATATACCCATTTCCAATGGATTTCATGAAGGTGAAACCCAGGAATTAGATGCCAAGTCTTCCATTTCACCAACTTCTGTGCATTATGGCCCAGTAGCAAATGGTCATTCTGATGATGAGAAATTACTTGATGCTGATAACAACTCCCAGCCCTTGTTCTCTATCAATGAAGCCACCTCTGATGTTCGAAAAACTGTTAGTGACAGTGAGGACTGTAATGGAAGAAGAGGATCCATTAGCACCATATTGGATTCTGAGAGCATTTTGGTCCTAATGTCTAGTCGAAATGCATCGAGAGGGACTATTTGCGAGCAAATTCATTTTTCTCATATCAAGTTCTACAAGAATTTCGATGTCCCTCTTGGCAGGTTCTTACGGGAAAATTTGTTCAATCAGGTTTCTCAATTTGCTACCTTCTTGTTCTCCATAATGGTCATTTGTTGCAATTTTTTGTTGTAAATGACTAAACATAAGTATCAAATGAAACTAATTAGTTTGATAACTGGGAAGGAAGATGGGAACTTTTTTTTAATATATAAATTGCTCTGAGGTGGATTGATAGAACATTCATGAAGGTCAAAATCTATTATCAAGGCTTCAGTGGGAAAACAATGTAGGCTTGATTTGGCACACAGGGTTTATACACTACACAGTACACACCTTATCTGCACAACCAAGTACTTCTGTTCTATATTTGACATCGAAGGGTGTTAGATGAAGCTGTAATGTTAGGTATAAATACAGAAGAAATTAAAGGTAGCTTGTGTGTTAAGCTTCGAGACATTTTTGGGGTATTAGGTGAATATGAAATGGAATTGGTAGAGTATGTTTTACTTAATATTCTTCCACATGCTTATGTAAAGTAGCTTCTCTAGTTCACTTGACTGAGTATCTTGTTTGCCAATGACACAAGGTAAAGTAATAATGTTTTTCAACCTCTCTTATGAAGAAATGTTTGATTAGAATGGCAAAGGAATAGGTTTTCCAGGTAAAGAAGTAATTGTTTCATGTGTTATGGATTATTTTGTAGCTCAGTGTATATTTTTATACATTTATCTCTGTTATGCTGCTTCTTAATTTGAATGATACTCACCTGCATATTCTGAATACAGAATGGTCCATGCAAGGCATGTGGTCAACTACCAGAAGCTCATTTCTACTATTACGCTCATCACAAGAAGCAACTCACTATAAGGGTTAAGCAAATTCCTGGTGAAAAACAATTGCCTGGTTCATCTGAAGGGAGGCTTTGGATGTGGAGCCGATGTGGCAAATGTAAGACTGAGAAAGAGGGAAAGAAGAATGCAACAAAAAGAGTGCTATTATCCAGCGCTGCTCGTTGTTTGTCATTTGGAAAGTTCTTGGAGCTTGGCTTCACAAACCACTCTTCTTTGAACAGATTATCCAACTGTGGGCATTCACTCCACAGGGATTTCCTCTACTTTTTTGGGTATGTAGAACTTCACTCTTATATTAGTCACCATGTTTTGGGTTTTTTCCCATTCTTTGCTTAGTTTAATTTAAGTCTTAGTTTGGAGAGCCAATCTTTAATAATTTCAAAGACACTAAGTACTTATGACACCATTGTAATTGATGAGGGAGATGCACCAAATGAACATTAAATCTTGTTCTCGACTTCTCACACTAGGTTACAAGGGAGATTAGTAGCACCTTTTATCAATATCCTGTCTTAGTTCGGTTAATTTTGTTGGTTCTTTATACACTATAATCTATAATATTCTGCAATGCTCTGAATTTTGCTGTCCTGTTGTTGCTTATTGTCTGGGTGGAAATGCAGGTTGGGCAACATGGTTGCTATGTTCAAGTACTCCACTGCAGTAACATATTTTGTTTCTGTGCCACCTCAGAAGCTGGAATTCAACAATTCAATTAAAAAAGAGTGGTTGCAGAAGGAAACTGAAAATGTATGAGCTCCCCATCTCTTTTTGAAAAACTAGTGTCTTTTTCCCATCATTTGAGCTTAATACTACAACTTTTTTTTATTGTACTTTGTTTGTTTTTGGGACTGTCAGTTATATCATTTTCTATATAGCATGTTTGTTTACATTTTGTGATGGAATTTGAAAGCATCTTGTTCAATATGTGATGATGATCACTTCAATTGTCCATTTTCTGAAGGTTTACAATAGAGCAATTTCACTGTTCACGGAGATTGCCAACTACTTGAAGAAAGTTGAACATATGTTATCTAGCTCAAGTTTGAATCTTAATGGTTTTGTGAAAGAATTCAGTGAGATTGAGAAGATGTTGGAAGTGGAAAAACTGGAATTTGAGGTTAGTTTTTATCCTTTTCCTGTTTATACTAGGCTCCCCTCTTGCATCTTTAAGCTTTAATCTTGTGTCAAACAGACACAAGTCCATTTCTGGCTCTACACTTTCTTTGCGCAATCCCCCCTATCCTATATTTCTATTTCAATACAAGTATAAAACTGAAGTTTCTTATATCTTGAAATAAAATATAGGAGAATATCAGAAATACTTGCATCAAGAATGGGGAATCTGTGCGTAAATTTCTCCTCCTGAATCGGGTAAGATGGGAGCTGCTTCTTGAAGCATGCATCTGGAACAGGCGGTTGCAGCTATTGCTTTCATTTGGTTTTGTATCATCTAAAGCATCTGTCAATAGTATCACGGTGCAAGAAAAGCCTAATACGGATCAATGTGCTGCTGAAGAATCTAAAGCAGCCTCACCTGCTGCATATATGGGGTCACCAGATACAATTTTGGATGACAATGGTAATAAGGTTTCAGTGAACCAGACTGACGTTGAAGTTCAAATTGAACATGTCCCTGATCATAGTGAATCCTCAACAGAGGAATTACAGTTCAAACCTCAACAAGATGAAACCTCATCAATCATTATTGATGGTATTCTAATGCCCGATATAGAGACTCCTCGTGATACTAAAGATCCCACAGATATCACCATTGTTCATTCTAAGGATGATGTTAGCCAAGCAGAAAACTCACTTACTTCAGACCAAGTGCTAATAGAGATTCCCATTGTTGAAGATCTTGGAGATAATAAACTTACTGCTTGCAAAAGTTTCCCAGAAAAAGATCCATCTGCATCATCTCTCAAGTTCGAAGATTTGAAAAGAGAATGGATATGGAATCCCTTTTCTGAAATTCGGGATAAGTGTATAACTGATATTGATAACAATGGTCAAGTGATAAGGTTTCAGGGTTCTCTGAGATATCCCCTCCACTACCCTGAACTCTTACATACACTCTCCCAAATCATCAGTGAAGAGGGATCGAGGATGCACATCCCTCTCTGCAATAACGAGTATATTTTGTCTGATTATGAGGGTGAAGTCTCGAGCATTATAGCCTGTGCTTTAGCCATGATGGAAGATATGCCCCAGGAAGCTGAAAATCTTTCGAGACGTGATGATGGTGCTCAATCGGTAAGAAGCTCTGTAAGCACTGATGAGTCCGTCATTCTGTCACGTGCCACCTCAGAACCGTCTTCATCATCGAGTACCTCTATTCAATCTGATGTTATTCATCCTCCTTCAAGCATGTCCCTAGTCGAGTCACGCTTTTCCAGCTTTGATGGGTTGAACCTCTTAGACTCTTTGGTATCTTTTGGTGCTCGTCATCCTGAGGTTGCTCTTGGTATGAATAAGTTATCAGGGAAGGGGAAGTACTCTGTAGTTTGTGTACATGCAAATGAATTTCAAAACCTACGTAAACGATGTTGCCCCTCCGAGATTGATTATATTGCTTCCCTCAGCCGCTGCAAGACATGGGATGCTAAAGGCGGGAAGAGTAAATCTTTGTTTGCTAAAACCCTTGATGATAGGCTTATCATTAAGGAGATTAAGAGAACTGAGTTTGATTCCTTCATTAAGTTTGCACCTGCATATTTTCATCACATGGAACAGTCATTCGAGTCTGGTAACCAAACTTGTCTTGCTAAAATTCTTGGGATTTATCAGGTATTTTATGATCTCAATCGAGGATTTTGATTTGAATTTTTGGTTTTATTTTAGTCTCTTTACATTTTTTTGATCTTGCATGCATTTGCTTCCAATGTCTCTTTCAGGTGACCGTTAGACAACCGAAAAGTGGGAAGGAGATAAAACACGATCTGATGGTGATGGAGAATCTATCTTTTGGCAGAAACATTACACGACAATATGATCTGAAGGGAGCGCTGCATGCTAGATTCACAGAGAATACCGATGGTTCAGAGGATGTTCTGTTGGATCAAAATTTTGTTAATGATATGAATACCTCCCCTCTCTACGTTGTACAGAAGGCCAAACGGCTTCTACAACGCGCTGTTTGGAACGACACGACATTTCTTAATGTAAGATTCTTCTTTAGTTATTCATAAGTCTTTTAACTTTTGCCATTTTTTCTTACTAGTAGGTGTCATCCTTTTGGAAGCAGCTCTTTTTATATAATGTCATATGTACATATGCATGTGTTCACTAACGGAAATGTGCTTGTTGTGCAGTCAATCAATGTGATGGACTACTCTCTACTTGTTGGTGTTGATCGTGATCGCAAGGAACTTGTATGTGGCATTATAGATTACTTGAGACAATACACATGGGACAAGCAGCTAGAGACGTGGGTGAAGTCCTCCCTTGTGGTGCCCAAGAACGTCCTGCCGACTGTCATCTCTCCTCGGGAGTACAAGAAGCGGTTCAGGAAGTTCATGGACACTCATTTCCTCACCGTCCCTGACTGCTGGCGGTCTCAGAGATCTTCGGTTCCTTGCAAGCTCTGTGGCGCTGGAGGCGATCATCGTTCGCAGCCCAGAAACGAAAAGCAGGAAGAGTGTCAAAATGTTGCTCGTGTTTCGTAAGATGAGCTCTTTTTTATTTATCCATATATGTATACACAATGTGAGTAAACTACGTCTGTTTTCAACTTCCTTGCAATTCCTCAAATTCAAGGAAATGCTTTTTTAGGTAAGCTGGATTAGGATGCAGGGTCGGCTAAGTTACGGATGGTTATATATAAGTAAATTTTGTTTATATATAATGGGTATTTATAAAAATTATTTTTTGAAATTATTTATCAGGTTTTAGTAATTGTCATTTTTCTGAATACATACAGCAATTTTCATATGTGGTTTTTTTTAGGTCTTGTCTTGTTGTGCGTTGTGTTATGTGGTCAGTTGAGCGGCTTTGGTTGAGAGTAGAATCACCTCTGTTTATGCTACTAGACACACAATAACTTTTGCTTGACGGTAGTTTAGATTATTTTCCTTGACACGTTCGTGGGATAATATCCGAAACCCAATTAAAGATGAGAGTTATGGAAGGGATCACCCTTAGAGAAATATATACAAATCCTAAGATGGAAGTAAGCAGAAGAAATCTGCAAAGTATCAGCAGAAGTGAGCAAAGAGAATTTGCTTCCTTCCTTTGCATTTTAATCAAAGAATCATGGTTTCTCTATAATATCTGCCAATCATGGTTTCCACTTGTAGCCAACCATGGACAGATCCTCCATACAACAAAACCTAATCGAGACAGCCGAATCCGAGAACCCTTTCCACCACCCAAGAGACGATGAAAATGACGACGATGGTAATGACGAATCACATTACATGTATGCCCTCAGCGCTATCCTAAGTGGCACAGCGCGCCTCAACGTCCTCCTGCCGAGCTTCACCATCCTCGCCTTCACCATCTTCGTCCCGCTCCTCACCAACGACGGCCAATGCGATGCCTTAAACCGTTGGCTTATGGCCATCTTCTGGGCCCTCTTAGCTGCCTCGTGTGTCTTCTTTGCTATTACCGACAGCTTCAAGTCCCCTACGAGTGGACGACTCTACTACGGGGTGGCGACGTTTAATGGGATGTGGACTTTTAATGCCGGGAGGAGACGACTTCTCGTGCCAGCAGATTACCGACTTCGGTGGTCGGACGTCATCCACTCGTTGATGTCGGTTGTTGCTTTCGTTACGTATGCTGCTTCCCATGCTGATGTTGTTCGATGTTACTACCCAGGGATGTCGAAGAAGGTGAGCAACACCGTGCCTTTGGTGGTTGGGTTTGTTGTAAGCGTGTTGTTTGTTGTGTTTCCTTCTAGGAGGAGGGGAATCGGGTACCCATTTCTGCTACAAAGATACGCTTCTCTTTCACGTTTTTGAGGGATGTGGATATAACTAACTCAACCTTCCTAGTAGAAAGGGAACTTGTGGCGTATTTTATGTTTGCCAGAAAGTTTGGACACTATCGGCTGGCCATCTCATCCTTGCAACTTTCCTTTTGTTTTTTATTATTATACAATGTTAGACAAGAAGATGCACTAATCACACAAACCTCAAATTACTGTTTGATTGAAAGATAGAAAGACACTCTCAATGGGACAACCCCCTAGAGAGCCAATCTCAAGGAGATGAATCTCCAAGAGCTCAAAGGCAAAAGCCTTGATCCTTTCTCTACTTTTCTGGATAACCCTTCTACTAGAAAGACCCTCCTATATATACTACTAAGACACCTATAAAAGCCAACTGACATGCTAGTACATCCACTACACCAAACGCACCCACACACATTAAACAAGATAACAACCTTAAGCTGCACCAAAGACACAAATACCCCTATATAATAAAAACTATAATTATTCTTGGCATGTTCTCTAACATATAACTAATGCAAGACAGACATTAGTCTGTCCGTTTACTAAAAACAGACCATCCTAATAAGTCATACATTTTCTAAATTCCTTCAAATTCCAAATCAAACTTTTATTCACTCCTTGAAGAATCCAGGTTCTCAATTGAAATATATTATTGCTGGTACTTGAAAGGCGTTCCAAGAGTATTTGGGGGATGGACATCATTTGTTGCATCGTACGTTGCAACCTTAACTACATCTAGGTGTAGTTTGTAACAACTGTAGCTACTAGGTGTAGTTGGTAGCTGTTTGTAGCTTTTAGTTTTCAGTCTATAGCTTATTTGACTTTGTTCTAGTTATCTTACAGGATAAGTTTCCAACACTTATCTTCTTGCACATATATGACTTTATTTTCCTGGAATAATACATCAAAAAAACTTCTCCATCTTTCCTTCTAATAACATGGTATCAAAGCCTTGGTTCATCTAATATGAGCTTCAACCTTCATTCCTGTTTTTTGTTCCTTAAACACTTCATCTCAGCCTTCATTGCTGAGTTCTTATCTTAGTTTTTTCAACCTTCATTGCTGAGTCCTTTTTTGTTGATCCCTCAGCCTGAGTTATCGTCTATTTGTTCAGCCTTCATTGCTGAAATCGGCTATCTCGTTTCAAGCCTTTATTGCTGGAATCATGACTTCCAAAGATGAAGCTTCATCTATTCCTATTGATTATCCTTTGAGGAACCATTCAACTAAGAACAAAACTCATCTTTCTGAATGGATTAGTTCTGCTGAAGTTGAAAAATTCAAAACCTTCTTCAACTTAGTCTACAAACAATCAGGTGATATTTCCTCTAGTCCAGGAACCTTTGCTCTTTCAGGTAATCCTCCAACTTATTTATGTTTAAGAACTTCTGAAGATTCCAATCTTAACCAATGGATTTTAGATTCCGGAGCCACTGAACATATGACCAATTCCAAAAATTTTTTCAATACTTTTCCAGCCTTGTTCAGAGCCTAGACAAATCCTAACTGCAAATGGGTCATTAGCTCGAGTTTTTGGGAAAGGAACCATCCAAATTTCCAAGTATCTTATTCTAAAACAATTCCTTCTTGTTCCTACACTTTCATCCAACCTAATCTCTATTCACAAACTGGCCAAAGATTTGAATTGTTGTGTTTCATTCACTCATTCTTGCTGCGTTTTTCAAGCTCAGGGCTCAGGGATGAAGATTGGTCTTGCTAAGGAGAAGAATGGCCTCTACTACCTTGATCACCCTAAGAAAATCGACAAGCCTTTCTTTGACCAAGCCTTGAATGTAAACTCCACCCACGATATCTGGATGCTTCATTTTAGACATGGACATCCATCCTTTTACCTCTTAAAACACTTATACCTTGAATACTTTAAAGGGATTGACGTTTCTTCCTTTCATTGTGATGTGTGTGAGCAAGCCAAACATACTCGTGTGTCATTTCCCATTATTGATACAAGGAGTGGTGTCCTTTTTGAATTAATTCACAGTGACATTTGGGGACCATCTTCTACTATAAACATTTCCAGGGATAAATCTAGAACAAAAAACAGATTTTCCATCGGGCATGAATAGTGTTTTACACCGGTTATAACCGGTGTACATGTTAGTGGTGTAATATATGCACCCGGTGTAAAAACACATTTTATACATCGGTTGACAACCGGTGTATAAACGGCATAAACAATGGTGTAAAAAATCAGTTCGCGCGCTTAAGGTGTTTATACATCAGTTAGCAAACGGTGTATAAAAATTTAGAAAACCCATGTCAAAAGTTAAGATTAGGCACGCATGATTTTATTTAAACCGATTGAGTAACCGGTGTATAAAGTATTATAATTTTTTTTAAATGACCTATATAGTTTAGCTGAACTAACAATCTGCAGAATTTTTTGGACCTAATTGATAAACCATCAACAATGCAACCAGTAGAGTAGTTGTAAAGATTGCCTTTCTCAACAATGACCAATATAGTTAAGATTGCCTTTCTCAAGAAGACATTCAAACATGCAACAAGCACAGTAGTTGTAAAGTGTGATAATTTTCTAAAGAAGCAGCAAATCTGGTTGCATTAATTGACCCTTCAACAATGCCTATGACCCTTAAACAATGCCTAAGACTTGAAATGTCTCAAGAAGAAATTTCAGTGATAACCAGACTTGAAATGTCTCAAGGATTTCAGTGGGCTCAATAAATGCAACCAACCAATCACAACTTTAACAACAACAATCCTTAAGCTGGTTGATTTGCACAACAAAGCTGGCTGATTATGTTTGTAAGCCAACACAAGCTTTCTTGGCGTCTAAGTTTCCACTCGTGTGGTTCAAGATCTGGAAAACAAAAAATAGTAAACAAGGGCGGAAAAATTACATCATCAAATACCAAATTGAAGAGAATGTGTGTACCTTAACGACATCATCAATACCACGAGCTTCTGTAAGGAGTTGGGGGCCTTTTTCCTTGAGAACATTGGCAATAAGGAAGAGTGAAATGGGAAGAGGTTCATCTATAGCACCGTTCATATTTTCTCTCTCAAATTTCTTGTATTGGCGCATTGATTTCGCTTTTCTTGTAGATCCTTGCAATGCATTAGGCTCTTCATACATCCAGAAGAGGCCCGGATCGTATTCTAAGGCCCACATTATCTGTCAATAATAAGAAATCTCTTAAAGATTATTTAGAGCACAAAGTGGAGCACAAAGTGGAGCATAGTCATAAAATGCAACAATTTTCAATTTTTCATACCTCCCAAAGGTACAAAGAATCAACAAATGAAAATTCGCGACGAAATAAAACCATAAGCATCCGAATTGAAAACAAGTAAATCTCCACCATCAAGTTTATCTGCTCTCAATTTTTTTTATAAAAAAAACCATAAAATTAACATCTTCAACAGGTAGCTATAAAATAAAAGATGACAAAGGAAGGCGGGAATGAAGTCAGTTGTAGTGGATTTACCTAAATGGTTATGAAGTTTTGGGTCAATAGTTTGAGTAAGAGATGCTAAATTTGTAAGCTGAGCCTCTAGTCCAACCATGCCTCCATTGCATCTGAAGTTTTCTCACTTTAAAATTTTAACCATCCAACATAAGGTAAGTAAAGATCTATGAGAATTATCATGGATAGAAAAAGATTCAATCAGTATGTAATGCACGTAGATATTATACCAATCTGCGGATCACGCGTTCAAAGCACCAAAAAGCATTTGCTTCATTTTCAATGAGAATTATCATGGGGGAGCAAAGATCACTCATGCCTGCAAAAAAATGCATACGACATGTCAACATATGAAGGAATAACCACGGTTAAAACCAGTCATTAACTTGTACACCAGGAAAACGATAACTTATTGCTATATGATTAGAAATGGCATTTGTTTCATATTTTAGGTCGGGTTTTCATGTAGAACAGTTCCAACGACTTTCAAAAGCTTTTCCAATTACATTCCTTATTCGATTTTTTTAAAAGCTAGATTCTTCAATTAGCTATGTTAATATATTTCTTGTTAATAATTATAGCAATTTAGAAGCTACAAAAACACTCAAAAAGTGCATATCTTGACAATAGCCAACATCTTCATCTATCCAATCATAAACAGCTAAGATAAAAGACCATCGTCCTATCAGTGCAAAGCACATCTAGACCTACCAAATATACTATAGAGGTAAAAAAATATGCCCAAAAATAGATATGGAAGAAAACAACACGTTGAACACATTGGCATGTATGAATCAAATAGCAAATATTGTTCACTAAAGCTGTGAAACATATAAGCTTCTTAATGAAAATCTTAAAACACCTTGTTCTTAGAATGCCACTACAATATCTTCAGCAACACTTTTACTAGTCCAGTTTCCAGTTTCATTAGTCTAGCTAGTATCTGAATCTATATCTGAAGCAAAAGCATGCATTACAACATCACTTTTCAATTTCCAAGCCATCAAAACTCACTTCATTTACAGAGCATTGCAACATATTACAATTAGAATATTTGCCAACAGAATTCACATCAAGCATTTAGTGCATAAGTTTGAGAGATTATTTGTTACGAATGAACAAAGATTTCTTGAGAACATCAACAGTGTCCTGACTATTAAACTCATTGCACAAGTTAGCAAGCTTCACAATGTAGTCCTCCATCAAATTAAAGTCAGACAACCTGATCCCAGATGAAAAGAAAAATTAGCAGCGTAATTATATAACAAGTTATGGGAGAACAAGAATCTGAACCAGTCTATCTTGCTATTCTACAACAACACTTACAATTTCAGAGTAGCAAGTTCCTTGGCCAATGCTAAACTTTTCTCTTGCAATCTTGGAGCACTCAAGAGAAGATTTTACAAGTTCCTACAAAAGATAGTAAAACTAGAGATGAGTTATATGCCACTACACATACATCTATAAATTTTTTCTTAAAAAAATATGAACTTACACTATATTTTGTTCCAAGAATTTCCTGAATTTTTTCCTTCAGCGCCACTTCATTAGACAATTGCTCTTTGCACAGTTGTAGCAAAACAAGTGCAACCTTATTAGATTTACATGTACACAAATGCTCCTTGCACAAGTGTTGCTAAACAAGTGCAAGCAAATTAGATTTACAAAACTACAAAATGAGATTGAACATGTTTGAATCACAAGTTTACCAATACCTAAAGATGGAAATGCAAGAAAGGCGCTTCACTTGCCGATTTACAACATTTAAAAAGTTCTCTTGACCTAATACCTCATCACTAGTCAGTTTCAACTCTCCTTGACGAAGGTCCAACGTCAAATTTAACACAGAAACCTTCGATTCCAACTTCTTGACCTCCCTGTTGCAAAACCTCGGGACTCCCTTCCAAGCCGACGCTTTGCGATTGAGAGAGAGTCGGGTCGTTTCCATCGTCGATGGACTCAAAGTAAAGGCGGAAAGCATTATGCAACACACATCGCTGTTTGCACACCGAACAAGTGAGCTTCTTCGATTTCGTGCTAAACTCGAACCATTGTTGAAGGCTAGGGTTTCGAATTGAAACGATAAAAATAATAGGAATTTGTTAGAAAAAACGACCAAATTGAATCAATTGAGGGTAAAATACCAAACATTTCAAAGAATTGAAAGCAAAATTTTGCTTAGAGATGAAAACAGCTAAGATTGTAAGTTGATTAACTGAGAAATTGACAGGGAAATTGAGCAATCAAGTGAGGGGGACAAGTGAGCTTCTTCGATTTCGCGCTATACTGAACCACTACTGAAGGCTTGAGAGAGAGATTGAGTATGAAAAAGATAGATTTTAGAAGATAGATTTGGTTTATGGTTACGCACAAAGAGGATTGACAAAGTTTCAATAGTGCCGCTACTATAATCTCGAATTTGACGAAATTTTGCCCTCTAAAAATACCCGTGTTTAGCTTTGTTTTACATTGACGTGGATTTTTAATTGTTTTTTTTAAAATATCTTTTACATTGGTTATTAAAATTCGAGGTATAATATACCTGCAAAAACTACTCATTAAAGACAACCGATGAATAATGTCGGTCGTATATCTTTTACGGCAGAATACATTAACAGACACTCGAACTTGTAACTTTTTTTCAACTAGCCCCCCGTACTATGAAAGTTTCAAATAAACACCTAAATTTAATTAAATTTGTTCAATTGAACACTTTACGCTGACATGGCAATACGCGTGAAGGTCAATCGACACTTTGACGAGTTAATAACTTAGATTTGATGACATTGATTTTTTTTTTAATTTTTTTTTTCCCTTTTTTCCTTATTTATTTTTAATAGTGTAAAAGCATGAAAATTTTATTTTTTTATATCTTCTTTTATTTATTTTCTTTTTTCTCTTTTTTTCTTTATTTTTTTTCTCAGATCTGAATCTGGATTTTCTTCTTCTTCTTTTTTTCTCAGATCTAATCTGAATCTTCTCCTACCCTTAGATCTGAAAGTTCACAAGTTCATTCAACTGATAAACAGCCCTAAGAAGGAAGGAACGGGAGAGAGTCGGGGGGGAATTTTACAAGTTCATTCAACTGATAAACAAGGGAAGATCACAAGTTCATTCAACTGATAAATCGGCGTCGGCGACGGACTAGAGATGGAACACGGACTCAGGAGAAAGAAGATATTGCCGTCGGACTCGAGATGGATCACAAGTTCCTTATTGGATCTGGTTCGAATTCTTTCCCCTTGGATCTCGATCTGGTTCGACGAGGCAGAGAAGATATTGCCGTCGAACTTGAATTTGCAGAGAAGGTATGCCGCCGTTCCGTCCTGATTCTAGATCTGGTTCCTTCGGATGTGAGGAATTCGAATTCTTTCTCCGAGTCTATGGATTTGGATCTGGTTCGACGAGGCAGAGAAGATATTGCCGTCGGACTCAAAATTTGCAGAGAAGATAGGCCTCCGTTCCGTCCTGATTCTCACTGTGGTTCTTTCATAGTGCTGTTTATCAGAACGACGGTGAAGATTGAAGAATTTGCCGATGGTGAAATGGTCGATATCGAAATTTGCAGATCTGGGCAAGGCAAAAAGAATTTTTTAGAATAAAAAACGATGCCAAGAAATTTTTAGATGTCTAATTTAATTCATCTTAATAATATTAACAAAGTAGAGCATTTGTATTTTTTTTCTCTCTATAACTTTTTTCTTTTTTTTTGAGCGAACCGGAACTTTTTTTCTTATATTAAAATAATTAAAACAACACCATGTCAAGGTGTCAAAGGCAAACTAGTAATTTAATTTTATTTCATAAATAATTAAAATAAAAAATAAAAGTTATCTATGTGGCATTAAGTTGGCATATATGTGGCATAAAAATCTGACACGTCATCGCGTTTGATTTTCACGCAGAAGAGATTCTGGTCGCATGTGTTTAATAGACCAAATTTAGTTGAGTTTAGGGGTTTAATTGAACATTTCAAAGTACGGGGTGCTGGTTGATAAAAGTGTACAAGTTCAGGGGTCTATTGATGTATTCTGCCTATCTTTTACATCACCTTACACACATCCGGTGTATATTAAGTGATGTAAAAGAGGATTTTTGTACCAGTAGTGACATGGGTATTTCTCCTCAAACAAAAATCAGAAGTTAGCACTATTCTTCCTAGGTTTCTTTCAATGATCCAAATTCAGTTTGGGGCACAATTTAAAAAATTAGGACCGATAATGCCAAAGATTACTTCAATAACTCTATTTCATCCCTCTTCCAAAGTCAGGGGATTTCCACGAATCATCATGTGTGTATGATTACGCTGGTTTTAGTACAACGTAATTATGTATTTTTATTAGGATTTCTGAGTGTTTTAGGCTAGATTAGGGTGTTTATTTGTAATATCAAAAAAGCCTACAGATGAAGCTTTTGAAGACAAAAGTCCTAAGTTCGAGCTGAAGACCTGCTTTACAGCGGTTGCAAGGAATAAAAGACTGAAGATTTTGCGGAGATCAAGACCCGTGCCCTCGGGTGTGGAGCCGACACCGAGGTGAAGAGAAGATCCGAGGGGGCGAGAGTTCGCAGGACCCGCGACCGCGGGTCGGGACCGTGCTCGCGGGTGATGTTGATTCCGCGGACGCCGAGAGGAAGGTGGAGCCGCGATCACGGGTGGCAAACCGCGCTCGCGGGTGGCTAGGTTCCGCGACGCCGACTTCGTTTCACTTTTATTTTTATCTTTTATTATATTTATATCTTTAGGTTATTTCGGTTGTTTCTAGTATTTAAGCCTAGTTTCGTAGCAGACTTTAGATCATACAATCATAGCATACTTTGGAGACTTTTATTTTAACCTAGTTTTTGCTTTCTATTATGGAGAACTAATCGTCCTTGGAGTTTGTTTGATCAAGGAAGCCTTTTTTATTGAATTCGTGAGATTTCGGTAACTTTTCTATCCTTTGGTTAATATCAGAACTCTTGTTTTAATTATATGATCTATGTTTGATTTTATGAGCCTGATCAACTTGTTTGATTGACTTAGATCTACTGTTTGGATTAGTTTTGATTGTTGTCTGTGCAATCTTATTTATCCTTGAAACAACTCTTTTTCAGGACCGTGGACTGCAATTGAGAAAGAGTGTTTGATTGTTATTTTATGCATGAGACTTGTAACTTGATTGCATGATTTGATATCCTTTTATCCTTAATACTTTGCATGATTTGAATTAAGCGTCCTTGTTCATATCATAGTTTCGCTTGGACCGTGGACAAGCGGAAATCTTTTATAAGGATTGGAATTAACCTAGGAAATATAGAAAAGTGGATGAATCGATGATCGAATGATTAAAAAGGTGGAATTGATTGAATGAACTCTACTTTCCTTTAATTGATTTGAAACCTAATACTGTTTGCTTGCTTAAACCCAAAAACCCTGTCTTTGTTCTTTGCTGATTGATCAGAATACCGATTCTCTTGCTTTCGATCCCTTACTTGCATGCTATACTTGGTTTGTAATTTAGGGTAATTTATTTTTGATCTCGGCACAACGACTTTAGCCGAGTCAGTGTATTATCTGCAACAAAATGGCATTGCTAAAAGGAAAAATAGACATCTCCTTGAGGTTACTCAGGCTCTTCTCTTTTAACACAATGTTCCAAAATTCCTTTGGAGAGAAGCACTTCTCACTGTTGTTTTTTGATCAACCGTTTAACTTCTGAAGTCTTACATCATCAAATTCCCCTTGATTGTCTTCGAAAAACACATCCAAACTTCAGAACCACCAAGCTTCCTCTTAGGACCTTTGGCTGCATTGTTTTTGTCCATGTTCATGGTCCACAAAGAGGGAAACTTGATCCATGTTCCATCAAATACATATTCATTTGTTACTCTCCAAACCAAAAAGGATACAAGTGTTATAATCTTGTGACTAAGAAAGCTTATGTCTCCATGGATGTATCTTTCGCTAAAACCAGGCCTTTTTATCCCTCAAATGGTGCTCCAACCTTACCTCTTGGTTCTATTCCTACTCAGCCACAAAAAACTTTGCCCACATTAGACACTTGCCAACCATCATGTGCTGTAACAGATTCACCGCTGCCAATTGCTGAAACAGATTCACCACCTTCACAACTAGAATCTGAAGTTTTGGAACTTTCACTTGACTCAAACCCAACCTTTTCTTACTTTCCTAATGTCTATTCAAGAAAAGAGAGGCATACTTCACTCCAACAACATGATCAACCCTCATCTCCAAGTGTTGTAAATGGAATTATACTGCCAGAAGATAACTTTTCCCCAAACGAACTTAATGTTCCTTTCATCAGTCCAGAACTTCCTGATTCGGAGTTACCCATTTCTCTTAGAAAAGGTGCCAAATCTTGCACAAAACTACCTCTTTATCCTTTGGCTAACCATGTATCCTTACATCGCTTTTCTCCTTCCCACAGAAAATTCATACAAGATCTCAATCAAATTCCCATTCCTAAAAATGTTTCTAAAGACCTTAACAAAAAAGAATGGAGGGAAGCCATGAGAGAAGAGATGTGTGCTTTGGAAAAGAATAACATCTGGGAGATTGTTCCTAAACCCTTGGATAAGAATATTGTTGGGTGTAGGTGGGTGTTCACCCTCAAATATAAGGCTGATAGAACATTGGAAAGGTACAAAGAACGCCTAGTTGCTAAGGGTTTCACTCAAACCTACGGGATTGATTATCAAGAAACTCTTGCCCCAGTTGCAAGGATGAATACGGTCAGAATTTTGTTGTCCTTGACTGCTCTTTTCAATTGGCCCCTTTGTCAATTTGATGTCAAAAATGCTTTTCTCCATGGTACTCTTGATGAGGAGATATACATGCAAATTCCTCCAGGTTTCTCATCATCATCTTCTCCTACCAAGGGCATGGTTTGGGAGGTTCACATCCGTAATGAAAGGTGCTAGGTACAAACAAAGTCAAGGCGGTCATACCTTATTTTTCAAACATTCAGCTTCAGGGGGAGTGACTATTCTTCTTGTTTATGTCGATGATATCATAGTTACGGGTGACAACCGTATTGAACAAGAGAAGCTTAGGCGAAAGTTGGAAGCTAAATTTGAAATTAAGTCTCTTGGTGGACTTAAATATTTCCTTGGAATTGAAGTTGCTAATTCTTCTAAAGGGATATTTATTTCTAAACAGAAATATATCACCGACTTGTTGGAAGAAACAGGTAAAAGTGGATGTAAACCAGCTTCGACTCCCATTGATCCAAATCATAATTAAACTTGGAGACTCCAAAGGTGATCCGGTTGTGGATAAGGAAATGTATCAAAGGCTGTGTGGGAAACTGATTTATTTATCCCATACTAGACCTGATATTGCTTATCTAGTTTTTGTCATAATCAAGTTTATGCATGATCTAAGACATGCTCATCTCAATGTTGTATATAGAATACTTCGCTACTTGAAAGGTTGTCCAAGAAAAGGGTTACTCTTTAGAAGAGGGAACTGATAGCTTTCATTTAGGAGTATATTAGGATGCATATTTGTGTTGGTTTTTGCATAGTTTTAGTTGGTTTTAGCTTAGTTTCTAGTTTTTTAGGTTTTCTAGGAAATTCGGGTAGTTGCGCTTATTTTGTTCGGTTTTGCAGATCTTTAGGTAAATAAGGATGGATGGGATGGATCTTAGATGATTGTGGAGGATCAAGATGAAGCTTATAGTGATACAAGTGAAGATTAGAAGAGCTAAGGCCCAAGAGCTTGTGTGAAAAGAACGCTTAAACTCGGGTTATGCATTAGAGTCTTATTTTGACAACTATATATTGAAATGCTTGGTTTGGGAGCTATAGTGGTCAGATGAAGCTGAATTTGGTATCACTGGAAAGCTAACACGAAGAGTTACAATTCATAGTTTTACTCCGAGTCCAAATTCCAAATCGAAGGGGGTCAAAACAACCTCTGAAGTATCACCTGAATGCTGAACTAAGGAAATTGCGCGGGTTAGCAGTTAAAAGTGCGGCTGCGCTTTAAGAGGTCAAGCCACGCAATTGGCTTTCTACGCAGAGATGTTTTGGGCCGAGATTTGGGCTTAGTTTTGGGCTTGGTTTATGTATTTCCGAGTTGTGCTTGTATGGGTTATTTAGATTTGTTTCCTTGGATATTTTTAGTAGTATTAAGAGATATTAAAAACCCTTGTTAGTTTCTCTCTCTTTCATAACATTGATCATACTTTTAAAGGCTAGGGTTTTTCTCTCTAGAGGCGAACTTTAAACCTTTGTAAGTTTTTCTTAATTTTAATTATGCATTGCTAAATTTATTGTGTTTGGCTAGTTATTGAAGTCATGATTTGCATATTGTTGTGATGTTTAATTGATTCTCAATAAACTTGAATAGAGTTTATTCCATGTGCTTAATTGAATCTAAACTAGGGTTTTGTTAGATTAGCTACCTAATTGAATTTCTAGTTATAACTGAATCTTATTAATTGCCGGTCGGAGTTAATTTGATCAAGATTATACTTTAATCAATTTAGTACCGGTTGGACTAGTTGGTTAAAGAAGGGAATTAATTCACAAGTCACTTAGATGTCTGGTTGCTCTAAGTGTTTGTTTCTATTGATAACTTGAATCGTTATGCTGTTGTCTAATTGAATATAAAAGGTCTTTTAGGTTGTTAGATGATTAGGGTTGTTAGAATGGTAGTTCTATCAACTAAATCTGAAGTTCGGGTCTTAATCCTTAGTAGGGTCATAATCCACAATAGATTATTCAAGCGAGTAGAGAATCAAGAGAATCGATGATCAACAAAGTAATGTCATGATGGATTTAACTAGTTGAATACGCTTGTCTCTCATATATTACAATCAACTTTTGCATTCATATTTACTTTTATTCTGCATATTAGATTAGACTTTCAATCATAAACCCCCCTTTTTAGTTATTTGGCATTTAAGTAACAACATAAATACACGAGTCTCTGTGGGATCGACCCTTACTTGCCGCTCTACTGAGTTTGGTAAAGTTAGGTTCTTTGATAGGTATAACGACCATCGAAAATACCTCATCAGGAACAAGCTGACTATATAAGCCTTCACTGATGCAGATTATGTTGGTTCAGTTGTTGATAGAAGATCTACCTCTAGATATTGCATATTTCTTGGATGGAATCTGGTTACTTGGAGAAGTAAAAAGCAACATGTTGTAGCAAGATCTTTAGCTGAAGCAGAATTTAGAGTTCTTGCACAAGGATTATGTGAGATGTTATGGCTGAAAATTATCCTAATGGAGCTAAGAGTTAATTGGAAAGAGCCAATGGTCTTAAATTGTGACAATCAACCTCCCATTAGGATTGCACATAATCCTGTTCAGCATGATAAAACCAAGCATGTGGAGATTGACCGACACTTTATCAAAGAAAAGTTGGAAGAAGGGGTGACGAGGATAGCATATGTGCAGTCTGAAGATCACCTTGCAGATTTGCTCACAAAAGGATTTTGTTAGTGCACAGAAATTCCACTTTCAATGCACTAATTGAATGCTCCTTTCCTCTTCCGCTTCAAACTGATTCCTTCAACCTGTAACCTGCAAAACAATGGACACAGGGGGCGGGGACCCCCCTAATCCACCTCCGTGCCTAAGTCAAAAGAGCAATCTGTCGAATCGAACGTCGAGGTACAACAAGAAAGCGAGAGATCAAGCGAGTGTGGATATTCCTGAGCAGTCGAGCTAAGCGAATATTAGCCTGTGCAAGCTCTCAATAGGTGTGTTCAATAGCTTGAGCGAGTATCAATCTATCAATCAATATGCTTTCCCTACACGGCGAAGACGTGTATTTATAATGGAAGAAGGAGAGGTAGGGGGCCAAATTTCTTATCAATGAAGCCGAAAATATTATCCTCCTAGGGCTGGTCCACTGCCTTAAAGCCCAAGCAAGGAATATTCCACCCCTTCTCCAACTTTAATTCTATCTTTAATGAAAGATAAAATCTCCCATCAAGTTGCATAACCACCATATTTAATATGATAGGAAAATAGATAAAAGATAATAAATACGTAATATTTAAGAAATACCTTTATGGCGATAACGAAAATAATAATATGGTAGCAATGATTTTTTACCCGCTCACAAATGCCCCACCTACGTCGTTGTATACGTTTTCTCATATACAGTGACGTAGGGTACAAAGGTCTCTTAGTCAAAGTGGCCATGCGGATTAGTTGATCGGGTTCCACTAACGTGCGTGCGTGCGTGCGTGTTTGTCCATGAGCGAATATCATGAGCATTCATGAGCGAATATCATGAATTTATTCTATGAGCAAATATCATAGTTCTTATATTTATGAGCGAATATCATAGTTTACACATCTATGAGCGAATATCATAGATTTACCTATGAGCGAATATCATAGATCTTATTTTTATGAGCGAATATCATAGAAATCTTACTCACTCGTAAGCGTGTCATTTGTTGAGGTTTAAGGTAGACCCATTGGAACAAGCAAAACAAAGAAGTGAGAACAGAACTTTAAAAAGGTTCCCGACCGGGGATTTTGTTTTAGAAAGCAAAAAACGAGGTGCTTGTCCAATAAGCTTTATTCTTAACACAACATCCATGTGAGGAGCCTTTTCAAGATGGGTGATATCCCAAGTATGAGGGACGAAATTCCCGCTGAAACTCTTGAACGATTAAGCTCTCCGACTTTGAGCTGTAGCCATCTAATATGATCCCTTCCAATTTGGGCCGAGCTATACCATACACGTGTGTTTTTCCATGACCTTATGACGTATAGGCGTCCACGCGTTGGGCTACGGATGCCCGTGGGTAGGATGCGATTCGTGCAACGGCGGCATATCGACGATCCTCGGTGAAGACGAGGTGGTCGAAAAGAGCGCGACGATTCTTTTATTAGTTTTCTCGAGGCACTTTTCACACGAAAGGCCACCAATATTTTTGCAAACGAGCTCGAAGAGCCGAAATGCAATCTCCAGCGTACATCTTGTATGTGCTTTCATGGATCTCGTACAATGTACGCTCAACCTTGCTTGGGGGTACGCTTCTCATGTTAGGTCCGGAAAAAGAATGATAACATAGAATCTTTTCCGGCGATTGCCAAAACCTATGAGCCCTTAAGAGAACTTCTCATGCCCCGGCGATATCCGAGGGCTAAGCGTTCTCATCCAAGTTGCGTATCAAGGGCGTTTTCCATTCGAGATCCTACGTAGTTTCGCTTCTTGTGATCACGGTCACAATTGCAACCACGTTATTGCTCAAAATTTCGATTTAGATGCCAATTTGTTGGACATCCCGTTGCCTCGACGCGCATCGAGGTCTTAAGTGATTCCTGCATGACTGGCTAACGTTGCCAAGGCATCAATGGACTCGTTTTGATCGCTCGATCATTGTCCAATATTGAGCAACTTGAACTCTTCTATCATATCTGAGCGTTGTTTGACCTTTCTGTTTTACAATGCCAACACTCAGTATTTAGATCCTTGATTCCGACACGCGCCGTACGATTTCAAGGATTGATCTCGATTAGAAGCTCACTTGGGTGAACCGCGGTCGCGGTTTTCGCAACCCGCGCTCGTGGCCCCCATCAACTAAGGCATTGTTTCGCTTTCTGGGGACTGTCCGCGGCCGCAGAATGTAGGGCCGCGACCGCGGAATCCCTGGTCGCGATCTCAGTCTTCGCTGATCGATTGGATGTTCGCGATTTCAGCGTTTGTTTCATAGCTGACTTGTACTCCTTTGATATTCTCATCAGTGTTTACGGCTTGGGGCCACGACGGTTACCGGTGAATCCGATAACGCTAACGAGCCATCAATTGGTCCCTTCAATCGCCGATTTGTTGATGAGGCTCTTATCTTGGATTTTTACAAAGAACGCTTTAGCCTTGGGATTTCTCCAAGGCTTTGATAGCGACAAGACTTCATTCTTGGTGGTGCTCGATGCCCCACTAGCTTGATTGCTTTTGGTTTCAGCGACGCGCATCGCTGATTCACGAAGATGATTGATTTCATCAAATTGTAAAGTGCTATGACCATTGATTTCGTTGCTTGATCCAAAACTCGCTTGGCTAGCATGAAGAGTAACCAAGCTTTGAGGGTGAGGTCGGGTCACGGATTTGATCATCTTTGAGCAAGTTGTTGCTTGGTACATTCTAGGGTTTGATCCTCCGAGCGAATATCGGAGTTTCGCTTGATCACCATGTGAGTCTTGATTGTTCTACGAGCGATGATCGGAGTTTTCCCTAGCGATTTTAGGATTTTCAGATCTCAAAAAGCCATGCAGCGATCGCCTGCTGACTGATCCACAGTCGCAGAGGTAGGGGCCGTGATCGCGGTTGACGAGGCCGCGATCGCGTTGCACCTAAACTCGTTGACGATTTATGATTTAGTAAAGTCCGCTCAGACTCTCCAACTTTTCTTGATCATGACGGTGTTTGATGACCAAGTTGGACAACAAACCTCTTGAATAGCGCTGGTTTACTTTAATCTCCTTTTTTCACCGATTAAGGCTTCTGATTGCTAGATAGGATCGTTTCTCTTGCTTTTACGATCGGCTTTACGTTTAGCAGGACGTTCAGCCTATGGCAAGTAAGATCTGATTCTATTCCAAGCAAATTGTATAAATCCTATGCGAAGAGGTCACGATTACTCCGCAATAGGTGTTTGCTTTGTTGAAAGCTTGTCAGGCTTGCCCCAACGAAAAAAGAACTTCTTCTTGGGCTCGTCTTCTTCCATGAATCTCTTTCATAGTTCTTCCATGAAACCCTCCGGTGCGTCGATTTTCAGGGGACCCGCGGTCGCGGTGGCATTGGCCGCGGTCACGGTTTATCGGGTTGCGATCGCGGTCTTTCTAGCGGTCGATTTCGGTAGGCACACGCGCCTGATCGAGCGAATATCAATCGTCGCCGCTTGTGAGGGTCCCAGGTCGGCTCCAGAAAGTTACCAACTTTTCCCTTGTTAGGTTTTCTTCGCCTTGATAGTGATTGATCGTTGATTCACAATCAAGTTTTCAACTTTGGGCTACCGGGCGCACACCCGAAGCCTAATCCGTCAATTGGTGGTCGACTACCAACCTTAGGCGGGATTGAGTTTTGAAAAGGGGCTGACAAGGCCGCTCCTTGCCCACAGTGCCGTCAATTGGTGGTCGACTACCAACCTTAGGCGGGATTCGATCATGATTTTGCTTAGGGTTTAAACAAATCCCAAAGCGTATCTTTTTTTGCTATTTTTGGGGACGCCCTTAGCCTAGAAAAAACCCAAAAAACACAAATTTCTGGAGTCACAAATTTCCGAAGGGGCACTCCGGAGTGCGAGAATTCCCGGAGACGCACTCCGGTGGACCGCGGTCGCGGTACGCTGTTCCGTGGCTGCGGTTCGCTCGCTGAGGCTTCGTGATCACCCCAGGGCTTCGAAAATTCGATTCTTTTTCTTCTAGGAACGATTACTCATGGATTTAATCCTCGTTCCCACAGACGGCGCCAATTGTTAGTGCACAAAAATTCCGCTTTCAATGCACTAATTGAATGCTCCTTTCCTCTTCCGCTCCAAACTGATTCCTTCAACCTGTAACCTGCAAAACAATGGACACAGGGGGCGGAGACCCCTAATCCACCTCCGATGCCTAAGTTAAAAGAGCAGTCTGTCAAATTGAACGTCGAGGTACAAGAAGAAAGCGAGAGATCCAGCAAGTATGGATATTCCTGAACAGTCAAGCTAAGCGAATATTAGCCTGTTCAAGCTCTCAATAGGTGTGTTCAATAGCCTGAGCGAGTATTAGTCTATCAATCCATATGCTTTCCCTACACGGGGAAGACGTGTATTTATAATGGAAGAAAGAGAGGCAGGGGGCCGAATTTCTTATCAATGAGGCCGAAAATACTATCCTCCTAGGGCTGGTCAACTGCCTTAAAGCCCAAGCAAGGAATATTCCACCCCTTCTCCAACTTTAATTCTATCTTTAATGAAAGATAAAATCTCCCATCAAGTTGCATAACCACCATATTTAATATAATAGGAAAATAGATAAAAGATAATAAATACGTAATATTTAAGAAATACCTTTATGGCGATAACGAAAATAATAATATGGTAGCTATGATTTTTTACCCGCTCACAGATTTCATTGTTCAAGATTTGAGCATTTGACTTCCAAGCTTGGTTTAGTAGATCTTTACCACCCAGCTTGATGGGGAGTGTTAAGTTGTTTAGTTTATAATTCCCTTACAAATAATCATTATATTAGTTTCGTAGGTGTAGTTGGTAACAACTGTAGCTACTAGGTGTAGTTGGTGGCTGTTTGTAGCTTTTACTTTTCAATCTATAGCTTATTTGACTTTGTCCTAGTTAGCTTACAGGATAAGCTTCCAAGACTTATCATCTTGTACATATATGACTTTATTTTCTTGGAATAATACATCAGAAAAACATCTCCATCTTTCCTTCTAATAACACATGTCAAGTACAACATTTGGTCAGATGTAATACAGGGTGAGTGACAATGTGGACTCAATTGCGTTAATCTTTGACAAGGTCTAACAAGATAACTGATATGGCGACATTATATAAGGTCACAATAAAAAACTTTTTTAGGAGAAAACAAAACAATCTTATAAACTGGGAATTGGTGAACAAATACCAGCAATGCAACTTTTTTTATTTGAGCAAAACAATGCATGATGGTTGTGTTCTCTAGCATTGTAGGCTGTGGGGTAACCTTGTGATACGTGATTTTCTCGGAATACTCCTTGGAAATCTCGTATATGACCCACAAAGTCCCGATCTTGCCTTGTAATATTAAATTCGAACCTACAATGCTCTCAAAGTTAGTGTATTGCGACGCAAGTAATGAAACTGAATTGAAGAGTGCACGAAACTGATTGGATAAATTGAAGAAATCAACTTAATACTTCAATTGGATTGGCTCTAACGATAAATCCAATTGATTAACTAGTTTGATCTTTAAAAATCACAACTAGAACAATCTAATTGACTAAATCAACAAACTAAACTGAAACAAACACTAAAGAGATGAGATCGAGAGAATGAGATCGCAAATTGAGATGATGATGATGAACGAATGTTGGTTGCAAGAAAACAGATCACACGTGTTTTTTTTTGAGCCCAACAGATAGATTAAACCAATTTGGGTTTAATTTCTCTCAAGCTGATTTTTATTAATGAAAAACCAAAGTATAAATAGGCAACACAAAAGAGTCTTACTTGGAGAGCAAGAAACACATGTGGCCGGCCCTAGTAGATAGAATTAGGCCCCATGTCTTGCTTCCCAAGATATAATAAAATATTTAAAGCTATAACAACTAGATCTCCCTTAAATAAAATAAATCACGGATGATTTATTTATTTAAGGAAAATATCCTAACAAACTTAAAAGATAACAAAAGATAGGAGAGAGAATAATCAACCACTAACATAAGCCTATGGTCGAAATTCTACAATTATTCTAGCTTAAAAACGTCCATAAATAAAATAAATAAAGATAGAAATTTAAACTAAAGATAAGATTTCCGTAAGACTTGAACAACTCTCAGTAAATCCCATTTTTCGGCCCTTTTCTGTTGGATTCTGAATTTGATGTAAACTACAAAGTTGTAGAACTTTTAATTATCTTTCCAACTCATACTTAATGGACTTGAGATGAATTTTCTAGCCCAAGTTATCACCAGTTTACTGAGCACTGTTTTCTATTTGACGGACTTCTTACTTTCCGAAATTTTGTGACTTGATTCTCTTCCTTGCTGGCCTTGGACGCCATGGATGGATATTTTGAAGAGATAGTATAAAGTCCTTGAAGTTATCCTTGTACTTGAATGCCCGAGACCTTGGAAAAGGTCTTGGTATTGGCCTCTTAGACACCTTGTTTGCAAACTTATTCTTCATGATTCTTTGATCGCTATCACCTTGGATGAAGCCATGAAGGAAGAGGTCCTTCCTCTATGGGCCGGGAAACTACTAAAAAATTGGAGCTGGATACCAAGTAGCTTCTGAAAGAGTGAAAAGGGCTCTCTACACCATGGCACACTAGGCATGCCGGACTCATGTTTCAAGCCCTTGGCTTTTAGTAGTGATCAGAGTACGAATCGATACAGTGCAGTTTAATGTCAATAAAGTGAATACAAACGCGTTAAATGTGGTATATTAGAATAAAAGAATAGAGGAAGAGTTAAATTGCTAAGCCAGACAGACCTGGGAGATAACTCCATTTTTTAAGCATTTAAAAATAAAAAACCACTACAGAAACTGAGAGAATCCAGCACAGCTTCTAGGTGATAAGTTGCCTAAAATTTTAGCCAAAGATGAATAGTGTGATAATATTTTTTTAAATCATTAGTTGAACTTTTTGCCTGCACAACTGAAAATTTTAATCCAAAAGAAATTCATTTGAGTAGCTATTTGACTACATGTGAAGATAAAATCTAATTTCAATAATAGGTACCAAACGTATGGGAGAAACAGTCTCTTTAGAGACATCTATTAAAATTCAAACAGTATCAAGAAATTGAAAGCACAGATTGTTGGAAAAAAATCAGAATAGGAAGAGAAAGCCGTAAGAGAACTACTGCACTTGAGCGAAAATCCGCCTAAACCCGGGTGCAAATTAACCAAGGCGGCTCACTCCAAGGTTTACTTTTTTCTCCACCGAATTTACTCTGCTCTCCACCGAATTATACACTCAATTCAGTAGAGATGGAACTCTAAGAAGCTTTGTGTTAGGGGAAAGAAGAAACTAAATAGAGAAGAAAGTTTTTCTTACGTAAGTTAGAGAAGTTCCATTTTTAAAGATATGTAAGCTGCTATTCAGGAGATAATTCAGCCAGTAAACATATCTCCAACAATCCCAGTTTCTCAAGTGTTCTCACAAGCAGGTGAGTAAAATCAGGAAAACCTTTAACTAATTCTATCCAACATATAAAAGGATAATTAAATAAATTTGTCAACTAGTGTTAGCACGTACCATGTACGAGTTATAATTAGAGATAAATATAATAGATTTTAATATTTGAAAGATTATTGTAAGGTTATAACATATAAATACAATAACTTAAGAGTGTAGCCAGCCGTTGCCCAAATTTTGGGCATCAAGAGAGAGAAATATTAAACAAATATTAAAAGTGAAGAAAGAGAAAATTTTTGAGGAAAATGGTTGATGACAAGGTCATTATTATGACCACCAAAGAGGTTTGGGCATTAAAAGACATGATGACATGTGTCTCATAAAAACATTAAAAAATTAGAAAACTTAAATGAAAAAGATATATGCGTTCGGACAACCAATGAGACTAATTGGGCATGAGCTTGGTTATATATTATCTATATCTATATCTATATCTATATTCTATATCTATATCTATATCTATATCTATATCTATATCTATATCTATACTACATTAAAAGAATGAAGTGGGTTCTCGTAACTTTCTTATCCAACCACACATTCGATTAGTATCTCGCTTATCTGGTCGTCCAATTTCTTCCCCGTTTCTCTTAATTACTCTTTTCTGATTCTTTCTGTCGTTCTCTTTCTTCCTCTTTCGGCTTTCTTCTCGACGACTTCCTCTGTCTGCTTCTCTTTTTGCTTTCTTCCCGACTTCTTTCTTCTACTCGACGCCTCCTCTCTCACCTACAGGTAAGTGAATTGTTTTTCATGTTCATGGTTGTTGTTATTTCATTTTAGGGTTTCAACGCTCGTGTTTTGAATCTAGGGACATCTAGGGTTTTGACATTGGGTTTATTCAAGTCAGATTTTGGATTGGGAAAATCAATTTGGCCTTGAAGTTCGTTGTTCCTTTCTATTTGGCTGATTTGGTAGTTTTTTGTGTGCTTAGGCTAGGGAGATGATGGGATATTGGGTTTATTTGATACTGTAATTTCGGATTTCCTTGTACAGTTTATTGGAATTTGCTTGTTCTTATTGGAGCTTTGCCCTTGAAGTTCGTGGTTGTTCTTCTACGGTCGTTCTCACTCCATTTTGTTCTTCTGTTTCAGGTTAGGGTTGCAATTTGTCGTTCTTATTTGCGGTTGCGTGAGACGCTCGTTCATGGTCGTGGATATCTAATCTCATCATTCCTACCTCTATCAAGTAAATTCCCTGATTTTGGCTTTTCTATTGCTCGTTTTCAATGTTATATCCTTTTTTGTTAACTGGCTATGCCGAATTCGAATTTATATGATGGTGATTTTAATCCTTTGCTTCAAATTGCTTTGGTAAAGCTTTACGCTTTCTTTTTATTGAAGGATTTTTTTGTTATAAGAATTCTATATTTTGTGATTCCCCTTAGGGTTTTGTATGCTTGCGTTCTATTTTTTTTCTTCCCAGCTTACAATTGATAATTTCATATTAGGCTTTTTGTGCTTATGGATTTATGAAGATTTAGGGTTTCAGATGCCATCCGAACCATCACCATCATCGGAAGCACTCTCAGAACATCTGAAATCCAACCCCGAACTCGACATAGGTAATTTTCGGATTTTGCCCTAACTTACTTCACTTGCTCGATTCATAACTTAATAATCAGGTTGAATTTGGTTGGTTGGGTTTTCATTGAGTTCAGTAATTCTCCTTAATGTAACAGCTGAATTTTGTTATGCAAATTTTTATCCATGTATTAAAAGGGTTGAATTGGTCATTGTTTGACTACTTCCCCCATGTAGGTATTAGCCTAAAATTGCTTACGTGCCTTAACTTATAAATATGGGTGTTTTTTTGTTGTATTGATTCATGTTCAGTTTAATCTTTCTCTTTAATGTAGCAATTCAAAATTTGCTTTCGTTCTTTCAATTTATTGTTAGTGAATGCTAGCCTAGGTGCATCTCTCTCCATATGATATGAAAATTCGTGAAGCACGGTACAAAAATTCATCTACATTCTACTATCCTTAATGTAGCAATTTAAATTTGCGTCTGCTCTTATGTGTTTTGTTCTTATCTGTCAATGAGGGAAAGCAATATTCTCCTTATGCCAATACTTATCCCTTGAATATATTTACTAATTTATTATGTGACAAGGGTTATCTAACTTCGAACTTATGATGGTAATAAATGCTAATTTCTGTAGCATTTTGTTGATTTTGGAATCGCATCTCATAGAGGCCATACGGAGTGAAAACCAAAAGGCTAAGTGTTGTTTATTAAATAAGTAAGAGATGCTTTCCACTTCAAATCTAAAATTGGTTGGCTTGGACTTATCCTTGATGAATGTGAACTACCCCCAAAAGTGTCCAACAACTTTTCATGTACTTGTATTGCTTACATTGAAAATATCTTATTGTGCTATTCAATTTTGAAATTTTGACTATCACTTGTTAATTCAATGTCTATTCACAACATGTGCAACCATGATACCTCCCTGTTTGAGTTCTTACCAATTACCATCAATGAAGATTATATCACTTATATATACGTATATGAAATGAAAAAACTCATTTTTTTTTATTGTTTGTTTATACAGTGTGTTTGATAAGGTTTCATGATTTTAGAACTGTTTATTAGTTTATAGGAAAAAAGGAAAAAGGACAAAGGCTTCACAAAGGGAAGGAAAATATAAATAAATTTGCAGATTGAGGATGTTCCAGTTCCTCATGAAAGGGAAGGGAAGGAAAACGCTATTGTTGCCTTGATTGCTAATGCTAATGCTATGATTAAAGTTGATAGGAAAATCACTACATTGAAAGGGCTCCAAGTAAGTTGAAGAAGAAGACTGAAATACTTGTGTTTACCTATGAAAACAATTCTTGACCAATCTACTTCTTGAAATCTTATTATGCAGGGGGCATATATGGAAAACGGGGTACCAAAATATTGAACTGAAGGAGTAGTGTTTAAGGATGTTCTAGGTGCTCTGAAATAGTGGCATTCTTCTAGCATATCATAAAAGTTTGTGGTTCTTTCTTCCTACACTTTTTGCTCTTCCTCTTTATCCAATGCACCAAAAAAAATCTATAAAGTAAAATCTGTGTGAATTGGTAAATACAAGGGATAGGTAGGTGAAGATCTTTTTGTTCAGCCTCAAGGAAATTAGTGAGTTGCAAAGATGTAGGGATTCTTGAGGTTTGTTTCCTCTTTCAGTTTTTTTTACTAAAATCTATTATTATGTGTAGTATCCTTACAAGCAATGTTGTTAGGATGGTGATTCTTGGATCGGATTGTAAAGGGGTAGTAGAATCGGATCGTAGGATCGAATCGCTAGGATCGTAAGATCCTACTAAATTAATAAAATTATAAATATACTAACTTCAATATGTTATATATCATTCAAATATGAAATAAAATCATCAAAAACATGCATATTAGCCACTTATCTCTTTGTATTACATGGTTATAGATGATCAATCGATACATAACAAGATCATATCACAAATGAAGTCAAGCAATAACTAATACTATCATATTGTATATAAATACATGGAAATAAACTTTACAAAAGTGTAAAGATGACCTTTACAAAAGTGTTCTTGGATATTAGCCATGCAACCAAATGACCCCTTCTAGAATCAAGCAAAAAGATCAAAGTTCACATTAACTTCTCCCCCAAAAGATACAATCCTAATCATTTGACTTAAAAGGGCTCATCAAAAACATATATATATATATATATATATATATATATATGTGAGTGCAAAAGCAAGAATACCCAGGTCACAACAAAATGAACTAGAAGAATTAGTAACGTCAATCCTCAATTATCATAATCAGGAGAGTCATTGGTATCACTTCCCATGTCATCTTCACTAATTAACAAATTAGTAGTTCTAATATTTGCAACACCATCATCACTTGTTTCATATGAATAAAAATTTCATAGCTTAGAAAAGAAGATGATAAAATATGAGAATAGAACATGACAAATTAATGATAATGACTATCGAAATTCAAATATACATACATCTCATTGCATCCACAACTTCATCCTCATCTTGTGATGTTGCATAAAGAACGTTTAACCAATTATCATTTGTGGGAAGATGAGGTTCTTCAACCTCAGTTATCCATTCATCACCTGAGGGTATGTCATCCAAAGATTGTTGTTGCATCTCAGTTGCACCTTTTTGTTTTTGTTTACTTTTCAATCTTAAGTAATACATTACAAACACCAAATCATTCATCTTTTTTTTGATGCAAACGATTTCTCTTCTTTGTATGGACCTAAAAACATAAACAATTCCAATGTATAAAATAATCACATTAAGTAATTTAGAGGTGATAAAAATATATGAATTAACATAACTAGTTAGTAACTTAGTATGACTAACCTGCTCAAATGCACTCCAATTCCGTTCACAACCAAAAGATCGAACTACAAGTCAAACTTAAAATCCTAATGGAAAATTGTTTTAACTCAGGACATTCATCCCCATAAGAATCCCACCACTCAACTACATACAAAAATGGTAGAGTTTAAGATAGTTTATTGACTATAATGATAAATAACATTAATATTCAAGTAGAAAATGATTAGGAACCTGACCTGGAGATTTCATAGTTCTATTGATCACAACAGAAGGCAATCCAAAAAGTCCCCGTGCATTTTTAAAATCTTCCATTTGTCGATCAAATTTTGCCAACATTCTTTGCAAGCAATTGTACAACCCAATCTTAATTTCTGCAGTAGACATAAAATCTGAATTATAATGGAAATATGGATTGAGGTAGTAGGCAGCTGCATATAACGGTCGACGTAATTGAGATTCCCAGCGCTCATCAATTATATCTACCACAGGTTTATAACTGCCAAAACAAGTATTACAAAATTAATAATACGATCAACCTTAAGATAAATCAAGCCAAGATATAAAAATAAACAATTAACTTACTATCTTTCAATATTGTTGAAATTTTCTTTGATTTGATTCTTTGCTTGTTCCATAGCATTATAAATGAATCCCATCGTAGGAGTATCATCAGAATCTACCAGTCGAAGGACTTTAACAAGAGGAAGAGTTGCTTTCAAACAAGTAGTCACATCATGCCAAAATCCACTAGTATCCAAGGCAATCTTTTCAACCTTTATGCCTTCAACCATTGAAGAAAATCTAATTGACATCCACTTATCTGATGCAAACATAGCTAGCAATGGACCTTTTTGCTCCTTAAGAGACCTCAAGGTCAAGTATGAAGTAGCAAATCTTGTTGCACTGGGTCTAATCAACTCCCTTCCTTTTGTAAACTCTCTTAACATAGTATGCACCAGTGTTCTAGAATATATGAATATGGTTACCTTTTTTGCCTTTGAAATCATTTCACTATGAACCTTGAGCTTCTTATCAAAGTCCTCAAGTATCAAATCAATGCAATGCGGAGCACACAACGTCCAAAACAACTTTTTTCTTTTCTCCGTCAGCTTTTCTCCTGCTGCTTTGTAGTTTGCAGCATTATTAGTCACTACTTATACAACATTCTCTTCTCCGACCTTCTCCACAACGTCATCCAACATCTCTAACACTTTTTGTGTAGTTTTTTAGATGTCAGATGTGTCAATTGAATTCAAGAAAACAATTCCCTTAGGGCTATTCACCATGAAATTATTTAAGGTGCACCTTTTTATATCAGTCCATCCATCAAACATTATGGTGCAACCTGTTTTTTTCCATTGCTCTTTATGCTCTTCAAGAAAGTTCTTCACATTAGATACTTCTTTCTCTCGAACTTCATGATAACTTGGTGGTTCTTCACATTAGATACTTCTTTCACCAGCAACGATACGAACTATTGCAATATTAACAAAAAACGATCCGAACACATTTTCCGACGAGTTTTTCAGAGGAATCAATGATGTGGTGATCAGATATATTTTAAACAAGCGTAAAATATTAAGTTGTTATGTCAGATTTTCGATCGCTACATCATTGATTCCTCCAGAAAACTCGTCGGAAAATGAGTTCGAATCCTTTTTAGTTAATATAATAATATTGCGATAGTTTGTATCCATAGTTATCAGGATCGGGATTCTAGGTTGGATCGTTAGGGGTCTTTTGGATCGGATCGTAAGATCGGATCGATGAATCGTAAGATCCTACATTATAACTAAAAGTATTCAAGAATAACCTAATAGATTGTATATTTTGTTATATATGAAGTAAGAAAATGATAAACCTTATTAATTTGATTATTAAAAATGTTGTAGGATGGACTAGTCAACTATTTTAATGGAAATGATACGTTAATCGTAAAATTATAAATAATATATAGGAAAAATTGTCATTTTTATAGGATCGTTAGAATCATTTGTAGGATCGTTAGAATCGTTTATAGGATCGTTAAAATCGTATGTAAATTCGAGATCGGGTCGAGATTTTATTCTAAATCATTTAAGATCCTACTCCAATAAGATTTTACTTGGGATCGTGGATCGTTTTGCGTGTTATGGATCGTAGGATCGCTAGAATCGTAGAATCGGATCGGGATTCTGATAACATTGTTTGTATCGCTGGTGGTGATTTTCAAATTTCGGATTATTTTTGGTTGAAAGTTAATACTTTGGGATTATTTTGAGTCATTTAGAAGCGTAGGAGAGATTGAGAGAAGATGAACAACGTATACAAAAACTGTCGTATTGCCAGAGAATCGTGATGCAATCGATCGATTGAGTAAGAGAAATTGGAAGAAGGTCTGAGATAGAGCGGGAAATTTTGTTGTAAAGTTGTATTGATAATTCTGTGTGTAATACAGAGAAGTGTACCCGGTATTTATATGTGATACTTTATACTAATAAAAACCTGTGAAGGAGAATAGCACTACGGAGGCGACGGTTAATCCTCTGCTATCACCAAAACGCTTTTGGACACTTGCTTTGGATTCAGCTCTCTTTCTCACCTCCTCTTTCCATGACATTGCTATCCGGATTCTAGCAATTTTATGAACAATGGCCATTAATGGCGTATTTCCTTACTGCCCAATTCACTACACTTGTTTTCTTGGCACCTCTCCCTCCAAACCCAATCATCTCCAACCTTCAATTGTCAAATTTGAATTTGCAACCGCCCAAAAGATTGGTTTGAGGGACCGTGAGCACCCTAATTGCCCAACTCCACCGCAATCTCGATTACCAAGGAAATCCCAGGATTTTCGTAGCTTTGGTTTTAAGCTATTTGTGCGGGGTGAGTGTGATATTAGTGAACCCTTTTATCTTTTAAACTGCATCGGAAGAAAAGCTAGTATTAGTGTTTACGAGTGTCGACAGGTTCATGCTCGTTTGGTGAAGGTGGGTGCGGTGGGAGCTGACGACGTTGTTGGACATAAGCTGGTGAAAGCATATTTGAAGAATGATGAATCGTTGGACGATGCACGGAAGGTGTTTGATGAAATTCCTGAGAGAGTCACAGCATCTTATGCTGCATTAATGGTTTCTTATTGTAGGTCAGAGAGGTGGATTGATCTATTTTCTGAGTTTGCAAGTATGATTGTTGATGGGTCTTTTCCTGACAAGTATCTTGTACCAACCATTTTGAAAGCATGTTCAGCACTTGAGATGGTGAGAACTGGGAGAATGATTCATGGGTATGGAATTAGGAGGGGCTTCTGCCAAGATGTGGTTGTTGGTAATGCTCTCATTGATTTCTATGCAAATTGCAGAAATTTGAGATACGCCAGGAGTGTTTTTGATAGCATGAATGGAAGAGATGTAGTTTCATGGACTTCACTTGTCGTAGCTTATTTTAACAATGGGTTTCCGAAAGAAGGATCTGATACATTTTGGGCAATGCAGTCAGACGGATTGGAGGCCGATTTGATTTCTTGGAGTGCTTTTCTGTCCGGTCTAGCCCGGAATGGGGAGATAGAATCTGCTCTAGAATACTTGCAAAAGATGGAAGAAACAGGGGTTAATGCTAATGTTAACACTTATAACGGAATAATTTCTGGCTGTGTTGAAAGCAAATGTTACGAGTCTGCTATGGATTTGTTCTGTAAGGTGTTGAGGACTTGCAATACTACAAACGCTGTCACAGTTGTAAATGTGCTATCCGCGTGTTCCAGTTTGAAGGACTTAAAACTAGGGATGTCAGTTCATGGATATGCATTTAAACTTGAGTTCTGTGGGAATATTCGTGTGGCAAGTTCATTAATTAACATGTACACAAAATGTGGATCTATTGATCAGGCTGAAAAGGTTTTTGCACGAATGAATCAAAGGAACGCTGCTGTATGGAATGAGATGATTGCTGCCTATGTAAGTGAAGGGAAATCAAGTGTAGCTATGGAAATGTTTGGGTCATTGCAAAATAGTGGTATAAGACCTGACGAAATCACTTATAACACATTAGTTGGACTTCATGTTAGGGATGGGAAGAAGAATGAGGCCTATGAGCTGCTAAATGACATGATCAATGCCGGTTTGCAGCCAACTGTTGTCACATTCAACATCTTAATTTCTGGTTTTCAGCAGTTTGGGATGAGTCAAGAAGCTTTGAGTTTGTTCCAAGCTATGCAATCTCCTTCTACTGGTCGCTTCGATCAACTTATTAAGGTACCAATTAAACCAAATCATGTCACCATTACTGGTGCTCTTGCAGCTTGCAGTGATCTAGAACTTTTGCTTCAGGGAAAGGAAATTCATGCCTATGTCCTTAGAAATAATCTCGAGTCTAATATTTATGTTTCGAGTGCATTGGTCGATATGTACACAAAATGTCATGACAAGAATGCTGCGAAGGAGGTATTCTGGAGAATGAAGACCAGAAACACGGTCTCATGGAATATTCTGATGTCTGCTTGTGTCACTAATAGGCAACCATACGAAGCTTTCGTTCTGTTAAAAAGAATGCTGGGAGATGAAATCGAACCGAGTGAAGTCACCTTATTGATCCTCATACGAGCCTCTGGAGACATGGCGGCTCTAAGCTTTGGAAGAGTTCTTCACGGTTTTGTTATCAAAAATGCTTTTTTTGGTATCAAGGATAAGTTTGTATGCACTCTAATAGACATGTATGCTAAATGTGGAAGCCTTTCAGAAGCCGAAATGATCTTTGATTCAGAAACTAGCAAAGATGCTGCAATATGGAATTCCATGATTTCATCTTTTGCAGCTTATGGAATGGCCAGGAATTGTATTGCCTTGTTTGAACGAATGGAAACTTCAGGCGTTTTCCCAGATGGCGTGACATTCATTGCTCTTCTCTCAGCTTGTGCCCGTGATGGCCTGTCAGAGGAAGCATGGAAGTATTTTGATTCAATGAGTAGAAAGTATGGACTGGTCCCGGGTTTGGAGCATTATACATGTATGGTCTCTGTTATGGCAGGTTCAGGATTGGTTGACGAAGCTCTGGAGTTCATTAGGAAGATGCCTTACGAGCCAGATGCTTGTACATGGGCTGCTCTTTTGAAATCGTGTAGAGTCCATTCGAATCCAGAAATAGGAGAACGCGCTGCAAAAGCACTCTTTGAACTCGAACCAGAAAACGCCTCCAATTACATTCTTCTATCTAACATCTATAATTCAGTCGGTTTGTGGGATTCTGCTGAGAGTTTAAGAGCCGTGATGGAGACCCTTGAGTTGTCAGGTTTGAAAGAGTGCAGCTCCCTAGACATTGGTGGAGATATTAAGATCTTCCAAGGAGGAAGTTCGTATTCGACTCCTATGTTGGAGGATGTTATGGATACATGGGATAAATTGGCTGGCGAAATGAAGCTTGTTGGGTGTGCACCTCTGGATCCTGTATTTGGCACAAATGGAGATGCAAACCAGTTGTCATGTTTGCATACAGAGAAGCTTGCCATATGCTGCGGGATCATCTCTTTGAGTGGTTCCCAGACAATTCGCGTCTCAAAGAACATTCGGATGTGCATCGACTGCCACACGTGTGCAAAGCTCTTGACCAAGATCATAGGAAGGGACATTTTTGTAAAGGATGCGGGATTGTTTCACCATATGAAGGAGGGAGTTTGCAGTTGTCGCGATAAGTGGGGAGTTTTATCTTCATCTGAATTATGTAAATATTTGTGAACATAATGGAATGGGGCGCAATGTGTACATCGTTACATGCTAATACTATAAGAGCTGTAATTTGGTAGATGTGTATGAGGTATTTTGATTCGAGTAGGCCAGTAGGGGCTTGAATGGGGCGAACGTTCTGGATGTTTCTCAACATTTCTCTAACTATAGGGTTGAAAAGTTTTTCCTTGAGCCAAAATCCGTGGCATGTAATCATTATGATATCGGTTCATTAACAACAACAACAACAACAACAACATGGTTTACGTGTAAGGTGACAATTGTTGGGTTGTGGAACCCAACTTACATAATAATGGAAGTAGAGAGATTCATGTCCGTCTTACCAATAAAATACCATAACATGTCCAATTGGATCGGGTTATTAAGCATTGAGATTTGAGAACATGCATAGATATCAATCCAATGAGTCATGGCTCTCTATGGAATATAAAATAGAAGTGGTTTAGTTGTATAAGAAGTTAATCCTTTCAAATAAATATCAATCCAATGAGGTAATCCATTATAATTATATCTCATCTACCGTCGATCTTATTACATCCAAAGTCCAACTCGTTAAGTTGTCATCTTGCATAGAGAGCCATGACATACTATTATGGGGGCAGGGTGTGGGAATGCATTCCCGACATACTATTATGTTTCTATCCCCGTCTAATTTCGTGGAAAATGGGACGGAGAATCCCGTCAACTATTGTATTGTTAACGAGACCCCGTTTATTATAAAAAAATATTTTAAACTTTAATTACATATTAAGACCTCGTTTATTATAAAAAAATATTTTAAACTTTACAAAAATTAAATATTAAAATGAACCCGCGGGAAATTCTTGCCTTTATAAGAAAATCTATTATTCTATAAAAGAACGTAGAATATGAAATCTCAGCCGTTAATTTACAAGTCCCTTATCTGAGCCGTTAATTTTTCTATTATTCTATTATTCTTTAAAAGAACGTTGATTTTGAAATCTCAGCCGTTACTTTTAAAAGCGTGCTCGAATTGTTATTTTAATGTTCCTCGAAATTCGTGTCGGTGTTGCTTAGCTCTTAAGTAATCCCGGGTAGACCGCAAAAAATATATATTCTTCGAAAATCGTGCTCGAACTGATATTTTAATGTTCCTCGAAATTCGTGTCGGTGTTGCTTAGCTCTTAAGTAAACTCGGGGAGACCGTGAAAAATATATATTCTTGGAAAAGCGTGCTCGAATTGTTATTTTAATGTTCCTCGAAATTCGTGTCGGTGTTGCTTAGCTCTTAAGTAATCTCGGGTAGACCGTAAAAAATATATATTCTTGCTCGAATTGTTATTTTAATGTTCCTCGAAATTCGTGTCGGTGTTGCTTAGCTCTTAAGTAATCTCGGGTAGACCGTAAAAAATATATATTCTTCGAAAAACGTGCTCGAATCATATTCACTAAAATTGTACTTCCCCTTTTCTTGCGCACTCCCCAGAAACTAGTATTAAAAAAACCTGATCGAATATCAGGCTAGCTTGTAGAATTTTCGTAGTCAAAGACTCGGAGATAGTTTGGGTCAATTTTGCAGGTCAAAAAAGAAAAACGAGTTCATGTGAACTTGGTGGGATGTGGAAGAGAAGAAAAGCAGCCCCGTTGAACGCGGGCAAAGAGTTTGAAAACACCAACTCTCCACAACGACGATTGGAAATTTCGAACTATGGAAGGAAGATACCGCAACTCTCTGCCTAATTGTTTGGCACGTCGTTTCCCTCCTCCTTCCATGGAAGCTTCTATCCCCGCTTCTTATTTCAGTTATTCCTCTTCTCTGAACAAACGCCAAATCAGACCCACCAAAATCGTCTCCATTGAAGCCGATCGAGCTCGATTCCCCTCTTTCTCGTTGCCGAATGATGGTCAAGACTCGAAGGACCGTCAAGGTCACCCCTGGATGGGTTTTCGCCTTTTGCGTCTCTTCTTTCTTCCTCGGCGTCGTCTTCACCAACAGGTTTTTCTCTCTTCTTTTCAGATTCCATAGTTAATCTGTCAGCATGTGTTTGTTTTATACTTAAATTAGTTTTTTTGTTTTGAAATTGGAAGGTTAAAGTCGCCGTCCGACTCCATTGGCGCGTTAATTAAAATCCATCGGCATAACCAGGAGCTCGGAATCGTCTCAGAGGACTGTCCCTCTAAGAAGGTAAAATTTGTTCTTATATTTTTCCCAATTTTGAAAAAAGTTCAGGAATTTGGTTTTCATGGGTTTTTAAAGAGTTTACTCTTTTTGTTTAAATATATCATAAGATTTTGAAATAACTCAGAAACTGGATCACGCTTGCGTGATAAATGACTTTTATTGGTATTGTAGAAGCCTGGATATGAGGAAGGTGTAATGGGTGAAGTACACAGAACTCATGAAGTCGTTAAGTGAGTGATCAGCCTTTTCTGTTATTCTGTTGTTGATTGTATTTCTACTTCGATTTCAGGTTTTCATATGCTTCATTACATATACTTGACCCTTTAAGTTTGCATATCTGGTAGAATATTATGAATGTGAAATAGTAGTAGGATGGAATTCTAGTTTTACTTTTTATGGTAGCAGTGTTTCTTGGTGTGTTCTTATGGGAGCTTTTGTTAGGTCATTGGACAAGTCAGTTACCATGCTTGAGATGGAATTGTCTGCTAGCAGAAGTTCCTTAGAGAATGAGAATTCTCTTGAAGGTCCACCTGAATCCGCTGTTCCATCCTCAGATGGGCAGCCTAGGAAGAGAATGCTAATGGTTGTTGGAATTAATACTGCTTTTAGCAGTAGGAAGAGGCGTGATTCGGTCAGGGAGACTTGGATGCCTCAAGGTATTTGGTTTTAAGGCCTTTTTCTATGCCTGTTAACATATATTAAAAATGTATTATGGTTTTCCTGATGGATGCTTTGTGTGTATTCAGGGGAAAAACTGCTGAAATTGGAAAAGGAGAAGGGCATTGTCGTGCGCTTTATGATTGGTCACACGTATGTCATTAACTTATTATTCCCTTGCTACAAGGTTTTAAGGGTTCTTTCAATAATAAATTATTATAGTACTGCCATTTTTGTTCTAGAACAACCACCCTGCTAAAGGAAACAAACAGATAAGGAAACGTAACCTTAATTGTTTATTATAGTACCCTTTTAGACATATTGGTTTTAAACTTTTCATTAAAGAAAATCATACCATCTTCTCTCTGAACGCAAAATGTGTGCTTAGTCTCCAAGGAGCCATGTCAATTCAATGGCTGATCCTGAAGGACAATTTTTAATTTGCACTACTTACAGAAGTGAACTATTCTTAGTTTATAGTCATTCCAAAATAAAACAACTGATGATTTTACAGTTTATACTTTGATCAGCTAGACCACATAAATTGACTTGCTCCAATCAGATAAAGGTAACTGGCTATAGACAGAGATGGCAGTTGCAACCTGGAAAAAAAAAGCACCATAGAAGCAACATAAGCAAGTCATGCTTAAATAGATAGAAAATTTTGGCATACATCAAGGCAGAATGACATTTTATACCTTCTATGGCAGCAATTATGTAGACATGAGATTTGTTATTACGTTCATGAAATGCACAGCACAATGATTGTTTTTAAGGGTCTAGGCTAATAATGTTAGGATACAGATTTCTGTTTGCAAAGTGATACTGACCAAAGTGTTATGCATGACTTGATTAGTGCCAAACAAAATAGTGTTCTGGATCAAGCTATTGCCTCAGAGGAAGCTCAGCATCACGACTTCCTTCTACTGGTGAGAAATCATGCCAGATAAACAAATTCTTACTTGCGTGATAAATCTTAGTAATTGAAATGCACTTGCCAGACTTTTTGACATGGGAGTTTTATTCAGGAGCATGTTGAAGGGTATCACGAATTATCTGCAAAAACGAAGATCTTCTTTTCCACTGCTCTTGCCAAATGGGATGCTGACTTTTATGTCAAAGTGGACGATGATGTTCATGTAAATCTTGGTATATATTGCATAGTTACTGCTTATATCATTTTCATATACTTTTCTCTTTGGATTAATGTTGTTACAAATCCACCAAAAAAAAAACAAATTTCTGAAATTTACATCCTTTGCAGGTCAACTGGCTGCAAAGCTTGAGCATTATAGGACAAAGTCTCGAGTGTACATAGGTTGTATGAAATCTGGACCCGTTCTTTCTCAAAAGTAAGCTTCATAGAGGCTTCTTTTCTCTACTGTAATCTGTGATGTGTCATTTTCCTTCACGATCTTTGTTCTACCATACTCATTGCCATTTCATATGATTATTTACTTGTCTGTTATAGGAGTGTTAAGTACCATGAACCAGAATTCTGGAAATTTGGGGAAGAAGGAAACAAGTACTTCCGGCATGCTACTGGTCAGATATATGCCATCTCAAGGGATTTGGCAACATTCATTTCGATAAACCAGTGAGAACCTCATCCATAACAATTCACTTGCAATTGCCAATTTTGGATTCCATTTCTTCGTTCCTTTCTCATGTTAGAAAGATGAACCGAATCTGGAATTATTCAACAATTTGTTGCACCTTGGAGTTTCTTATTTTTAGCCTAAAAATTTGTGCAGGCGAATACTACACAAATATGCAAATGAAGATGTATCTCTTGGTGCTTGGTTTATTGGTTTGGATGTGGAACATGTAGATGATCATAGCATGTGCTGTGGAACACCCCCAGGTACTTCTTTGGACTTTTTCACAAGTCATTGGTCACACAATATATTCAAATCCATGTTTTCATAACATTCCTGATGCATCATGTTTAACATTGGATATTATTACTTGTTACTATGCTTGGAACTTGGCAAGCCATGATCCTTTTGTCCTTTCTGCTCACTTCTGTGTTTGATACATCTATCTATTTGTAAATAAATTGAACATGAAGTTGAGAGGTTTATACATCAATCAAGAATGAAAAATAGAAAGAAGCTTTTCATCTATAACTAATTTTTCTCGGTTTCTGTGGCTGTTATCACTTTTGACAGACTGTGAATCGAAGACCCAAGCAGGCAACCTATGTGTAGCATCCTTCGATTGGCATTGCAGTGGAATATGCAAATCAGTCGAGAGGCTGAAATACGTCCATGAAAAGTGTGGTGAAGGTGATCAAATATGGGGCGATTTATAACAACGTTGAGCCCAGAAAGAAGGAATATGCTTCTACAGAGTGGAGAATTCTTACTATCTCAATGGCTTTTCAAATGCCTCCGGACCCAAAATGAATGATAGGAGGCTGAAGAAGAGCGTTTTGGCATTGATGGCTTTGCCTGGTTTTCCCTGCAAAGAATCGAGCTGTGTATTGTTCAGATTTAAATAGTAGAACAGGTTTGGAAAGAGTTTTGCGCTAGGTTAATTAGGCAGATGATCCTTTTAGTTCTACACAGCTGCATGGGAGAGTTAAGTCTATGTTGTTAGTTCTCACCTCAATGTTGTTTTGGTAGGTTAAGGGTTTTGTAGCATGTTGTATACTCTTGAACTCCTTGATTAAACTTTAGAGAGAGCCATAAAATATTTCAGAACTACTTAGTTTTCCTATTGCTTACACAATAAAATGATCAAGGCTAACTGAGTAAAAAGCAAGCAGGAATAGCTATAAAAAGTACAAATCTTCGAAAATAAGAACTAAGAAGAGTCTGAGATCGGGGTGAGTAAAGCACTATAAGAATAGCGCCATAAGCAACAGGTCGACCCCACCTAGGCGTGCGAAATGGACAACTGATGTTCCCTCGATTGAGATGAAGGATTTTCAGAAGCCTTAGAGCACCTAGCGACCTGGCCCAATACAACTCGGTCCAATGTCAAACTCAGCTCCAACTTTTCGGAAAATTAGTACATAAATTAATCCTCGAGCTACACTGCAAGAAAAGCAACCAAACTTGCATCACAAGAAATACTTGTGACGCTATTAGCCACAAAACTTAAACAAGTATAAAATACTTTTTTTTTTTGATAAGTTATTGCAACAACAACAACCAAGGCAAACATTAGGCTACCTGCAAACAGCAAGGCTAGCTTGAATCACCATCTGGCAGATGGTGATCTTGGACCAACAACAACAACAAGCCAAACCTAATCATAACAAAATTTAAGCTTCAAAATTTTCAAAATGCCAAAATTTAAATCTTCAAATCTTCAATCTTCAAGCTGCAATTTTCAATCTTCAATCTTCCATCTTCAATTCATCAAATCTCAACGCCAACAGAGGCGGAGATATGGAAAAGGGAGAAAGAGAGAGTCAGATCTGGTTTTCGAACAAAGATACCGATTACCTCAAACGAGGAGGCGAATCTGGCGGAACGACGGCCGATGAGACGAATCAGGCAGAACGACAACCGACAACCTCAAATGAGGAGGCGAATCCGGCGGAACGACGACCAAGGAGACGAACCAGGCAGAACGACGACCGACAACCTCAAGCCTGCGTCGGAGGAGGACGTCGGTAGGGGCTGGTGGTGTGGGAGCAAGCCAATTTCAGAATTTCAGATCCGTCAAGAATAGCAAGATCTAAAATGGTGGTCATGTGTATTTTTTATATCTGAAAGGTTACGAGAGTTAATAGCAGTTTAGGAGGAGGGAGGAGAGGGAGAGATCTAGATGGAGGAGATGTGATGGATTGAATTTTTTGGAGCTGAGGAAGGAGGAGGCCGGCTCCCTTGGGAGCGTTTTTAGGGATGGCTTCAATTGGAGCTGGAAACTTGTTTTTTAACAAGTATAAAATACTTGTCTTGCCTTGCCTAGTAAGAACTTAAATAAATAAATTTAATTTAAAATGTTAACATAATTAAATTTTTTTCATGTGACCATGAATTCTAGCTTAACTTATTGGTCAATCACATTGTTCCTCTTTATTTTGTTTTCTTATTCATTTCCTCTCCTTGCGGTCCAAGGGAGATAGTCTTCTTCTATTTTTTCCTTTTTCCTTTTTTTTCTTTTTTCTTATCTTCCTATTCAGATTTGCTTGCAAAGCAAAAATCAAAGACACGCCGATGACGAAGTATCGAGCAAACAAGTCGATGAAGCCGACGGTGAGAGGGAAGGCGATCTTCTAAACCCGGCTCACTCCGGCTACAGTTTGGACCCATAGCCTGCATATAAGTCGGTTCTTTTAACGGGGGAAAGAAGACGCTCCATCAGAGGGTCGGAAATTGATCAGAGAAGACAACGATGAAGAAGCCAGATCTGGTTGAAAATTAGTTTGAACGAACAAAATAATGGGTCGTTGGTATTGGACAGGAGGCTATCCCGGCAAGGGTTCAAGAGTGTTGAAGATTATATCGATTTTCATGGCTTCAAAGTACAAATTGATGGTTAAATCGCCTGTTTTAAGGGTCTATTATGGTGAATATCAGGCTCCTCAACCATTAGTTGGTGAAGACCATGGCTTTCTAAGCCAAATATTGGTAAAATCAATAGCTTCTCAGCCTTGAAAAAGTTGGCTTCTCAGCCTGAGTTAATTTTTCAATCATTATATCTTCTTAAAGGATTGTCATTCTTCAAAACACAGAACAAATCGATCGAAATCGAATTTCAAAAAGGAGAATATCAAATTGGAGAAGAGGCAAACAGGGAACATGGCGGTGGCATTTTTGGTAGAAGGGAGTGTTTAGGGGCGAGGGTTTCATTACTAGTGAATTAGTATATACTTCTTAATGCTTGGCTACAATAGAATTATAATAATGATTATTCACACACTTATATAAAAAAAAATGTACATACGCTAAATGTATATTTCAATGACTGAATGATCACCTAGAATCGTTTCTAGTAACGTGGTTGCGCTTGACATCTTTTACCCATTGGTAAAAAAAAGGACGGTAATAACTACTCCCTCCGTCCCACAATGTTTGTCCAATTTCTTTGTAAATTTACAAAGAAATTGGACAAACATTGTGGGACGGAGGGAGTAATACTTGGTAAGATTTGTCTTGGATAACACGCACAATGGGTAGTTAGACAACAAAAATTTTCCTAACTATATGAGAAAACGCCAAAATTAGGGGCATTCCAGGATTTCCAGCTAGCTAGCATGTAAAATTCGTATGTTCATTTCTATCTAAACCGTGTAACCACATCGATCCCAAATTTGAAGTTGAGTATTGAATTTTAAGATCTTTATGTAATCATATATTATTAGTGGCAGATTGTTACGGTGCTAGTGCTACACTGCTACGTACGTGATTTGAAATTAATGACAACACAATAGCAACAAACTTAGTTATCAAGTAATTAAACATAGAGATAACATAGCTTAGGTGCGGAAATAAACTAGAGCAACACACACGATAATCAATTTCACTTAGGAACATCAACAACAACTAGCAGATTGCCTTGCATTATATCCGCCTAATGAAGTTGGGGATTAAAGGGAGGCTTCCACTCCGGCATGTCCGAGCCCAATTCAAAGCTCGTCTGGCTCGCCAGGAACGGAATGCTCGGAGTCTCCGAAGGGGCAACTCTCTTCGCCGGAGCTCCTGATGTGCTCGCTGCCGATGCTTTTCGTTTATTGTTGGGGGAGTCGACGACCGGAGGGATTAAGGGATCAGCACGCGGGAAGGCAACGAAGTTCAGTTCATGAGACCGCAGCGGAGTGGAGCAGCCGCGATCGGTGTTCCTCGTCGTGGTCTGCATAAGATGACGTCGGAGTAACCTACAGCTGGTTGTCGGTGGTGGAGTTGGAGTTGGATTGGTGCTTATGGAGTTTATTGGAATGTGTGAGTGATGTGACTGAACATTAATGGTTTATAGACAAGTGTGTAGATTCTACAACGATATAAATGACAACTTTACCCCCAAATTTTCTTGCGGAAGAAGCAATGGGGGAATGGTACGCCAGTCGCCAACTAGCTAAGCCCCACATTTTTTATCCAAAAAAATTAACCTAATTTTTAGATTAATCAAACTCATCATTACAAGTCCCCAATCCATTTTGTCATTTAATCTTTATTTGATGCTTAGTAAACTACTCCGAATATATAAAAAACATTTAAAATTTTGATCAATGAAGTTGGTTTTCATAAAAAAAATTAAAATTTTGAAATACTTATTTGTATTGAAATGGATGTATATATATATATATATAAATATATATCACTCAAAAATTCAAAATTTTACATTAAAGATATTCTAGTTACAGCATATGTCTTTTTTTTCTCTTGATAATATGAATTTGATTCCTTCCTAAAAATTTGCTTCAATAGTTATTTTTTACATCTTATAAATGTTATAGGAAATGAAATATCCTAACTAAAGAATCAGTAGAATATGTGGAAAATATTTTTATACTTTTTATGATAGAAATATTAACTAGTGTAGAGTAATTAATAAGGTTGTATTGAAGTGGTTTGAAATTCGGATTCGAAAGATTGAGACGAGGTACATAAGAATCAAGATTGCGTATGAAGAACATCTTTAAATAACGGCAAAATTTTGCGCACTTCGTTTTTTCGAATACGCACTTCAGTCGGTGCGGATCCTAAACCCGCCCATGGTTTTATGAGAAATTTCTTGTGCAGGTTTGAAACCCGCACAAGAAATATGGGCTTGTGGGGGCGGCCGCCCCTACCTGCATTCACCATCGTTTGACATCTTTATGGAGACTTGAGGGAACTGGTAACTTATGATTTATTCTTTTGATTTCTAACTCATTATGCATCAAGGTTGTGCTATACTGACTAACATAATTTCTACAACTTAATAGCCATTTCATTGTATTTTTTCTTGGCTAAAATTAGTTTAAATTTGAGCCACTGCTTCTTGTAGTCGTGAAACCACCACAATTTCATCCACCATACCACCACCACATCTTCCTCTAGTGTCGTCTCGATCAGATATCTAGAGCGGGCAACATAGGAAAGAGAACAGAAATTGGTGGTGAAGAGGAGATATGAGGGAGGAAGAGCATATAGGAAGATAAGATAGAATTGAAAGATGAGAGATGGAATAGGAAGAGGAGGTGGAGACATAAATCTCGAGAGGTGGGCAGTAGGAGGTGGAGAAATCTCCAGTCCAGAGCAGGATGTGGAGACGGAACGGGAAAAAGGGGTGGAGAACTGGCATTTATGTGAATTCGTTTCAATGCCCATGGTTTTATTGCATATCCACTATTTTTTAAGTTTTTACCAAAACAACTCACGCTCTTTTATAGTAATAAAGATATATAATATCTCATTAGTCCTTACAGAAATATCATTTGTAATTTTGTTATGTTGTTTTGAAATAATAATAAGAACAATATCACTTCATCTTTATAACAAAAAAACATATAAAACAACTTTAGAACATAAAAAGAGAGGGAGGGGACCCAGGAACTTTAGAGATTTTAGTTTTGCTCTTAATTGGTGCACATTCACATTGAATGAGGTCTCAATATATAGGCTAAAAAGTTTGGCAATACAAACTTTGTACGGTCTTCCTTTATATAAAATTTCTTCATTTAAGAAACACATCACACATGCTAAGTTATCTTGATATAATATTGCTAGGATGTTAGTGATATGTCTTACTCGGCATTCTTTTTGTGCCTCATACAAAACAATCAATTTTATCTAATTCAATGATGTGACAACCACAATTTAATTTATTGATCTCCATGAGATGATTGTACCACCATAAGTTACAAGTAATTATTTTATGACTTGGCCTGTGTGGGTTTGGGAAGTACTCTACATTAGCTTATTTGACTAAGGTAGAATCTCTTTGGTTAGGGTACAATAGACCTGATCATTTGTCCCTCAGAGGTAGCAAAATATGTGTTTGGCCTATTTCGAATGCCTCCTCATAGGTGCAAACTAAACTAGGACATGAAATTCACTATAAAAGCAATACACTAGAGCACCAATTGCACTTAAATATGGTACATTGATACCAAGACCATCTACATCCTTTCTCGAGGAAAAAATCGATCCTTTTAACATTGAGGGATCAGACTTTCATAGTAGAGCTCGAAATGATGCAATTGCATCTTCAATGTAGTTGCATCAATTATTAGAGTATACATTTTCTCATAATCATATCTTTGAATAGGGATGATAAAAAATGGTCCAAACTAGACCCAAAGAATTTCGATCTAGTCATCGATCCAAGGAGTTTTAGCAATCAATTTCTGATCCAAACTTATTTTTTAAAAACCGGTTTTTATGTATGATAAAACCTATTACATGAACCTAATTTTTATGTTATATATCTTCTCCAAAGTTGGTCCAAAATTGGACCTGAACTATGGACAAAACTACACCAGACGGAGAAATTTTGGCATGATTCTCAATTTATGATTTTTGAAAATTTGGTCCTAGTCCTAACTTGGATCGAAAGATTTGGCCAGATTTTGGACCGATGACCATCCAAATCTAAGAATTTGAATAAATGTTCTCGAAAGTGACATGTGATAGCCCGATCTTGCACCAAAAGTTCCTTCTTGTTGAAGTGAATTCGTGACTTGAATTGAGATGAAGATTGAACTCCTTGGTCCTAGATGATTGGGAATTTAGTTTGATCTAGAATTTAATTGAATAACTCGCTATCTTAAAAACACACAAATTTGTAGTACCAATTGAAAACAAACAAAATCTTGAATTGCAATTTTGAAAGATAAAAAAGTGTGTGAGTTGAGGAGATCTGCATTAAATTCAACCAAATCTTAAAATGAAGGCTAACAAGTTTTTTATAAAGGCAAGACTTAATAAAAAAAATAGGTTAAAACAAAAACAAGAGCAAGACACGCCAAAAATGAAACTCGGCGCCAAGCGCACGATGCCAAGGGGGACTTGGGCGCGCCCACATGACCGTGCATTTCGGTGCACAACATTTAGCATGGAACCGGAAGTGTATGAGGAGAGAGGGAACTTGGAGGCACGCCGTGCAATTGTGTGCCGTAGACCGTACAACATGACAAGTAAATTCAAGGGCGCACTTGGTCATGTGAGGGTAGTGAACGACTATCCTTGAAGATGCATGATTCGCACGATTTTCACCGTCATGTTCGATAGGGGTTGCATGTAGGGTTGTGACCTCATGAAACACCGTTATGTTCGATAGGGGTTGCATGTAGGGTTGTTCAACGGGTCAACCCGACCCGACCCATAACCCGATTTACAGGCTAACCTGATGACCCGTAAAAATTATAAACTCAACCCGTGATCCGACCCGTGACCCTGATTACGGGTTTTACGGATCGGGTCACGGATTAACCCGTTTAGCCCGTAACATTTGCATACTTTAAAAGAGATCAGGCTTTAAAAATTTAAAGCCTAATTCAATCAACGGCCCATTACAAGAGTAAATAAAAAAATGCATGATGTGTGTTTTTATAGGCTTCTCACCAGCAGGAATTTACTCATAATTCCGATGTGGGAAGTGTAGTTTGGGAAAATGTGAGAGGCTAGGTATCCCACTATCCCACATCGCCCATTTCAAAGAAGGGAGAGATATATTGGTAGTATAAAATACCTATATTGCATTGGAAAATTTATGGGCTATTAGGCTCATGAATTATGCTGGGCTATTTTGATTGGAATGGGCTTAATAATTTAAAAAAAAGTCTAAAACATTTATATGGGGTAAAAAAAATACTAATTTATTTTATATATTTACGAGTTATACGGGTTGATCCGTAATCCGACGGGGTTTAACCGTAACCCGATCCGTAATTTAATTTATTGACCCGTTACCCGACCCGTAATTTACGGGTCGGGCACCCGACCCGTAAATAGAGATTCTTCAAGATCATTTTTTATTAGAAATCTCTTGATCTTGCTCGATATGTGGCTTCTATACATCTTCATCCATGGCCTTCCTTACTCTTGATTGATATCATTCTCACACACTTGGCCTCAAATCGTCCTCGATTTAACGCGGTGTCCTCGATTTAACGCGGTGTGTACTACATGAGAAGAAATAGAAAAAAGTGTGTACTACATGAGAAGAAATAGAAAAAAGTTTAAAAAGAACAATACCTTGAACAATAAATGAACCACTTAGATTATCACAAGAAGGGTGAAAACATTTTCCATAAGAAAGTTGAGTTGTATCATTCGCTTTTACTAACATATGGATCATATAAAATTTAAAATCGATAAAAGACAAATGATACTCTTAAATTTTGGGAGTGACAAACAAGTAGTCATCAAATCTGTAAGAATAGCAAGATACAAAAAACTTCCTTTTTTCTCTTGATTGTCAACTCATGAGGAAGTCGAAATTGCAGCATCGTGCTTGTCTACATTGGTCTCCATAGGGACATGTTATGTTTGGGAAAGTAGGCGAATGGAGGGACCACGAAACCAATAGTAGAAATCTCCCAAATGACCTCTTTATGGGAGGATGAAGAATACTCATTGAAGAAAATGTGTTATCTACACCAATTAAGATCAGTCACCACTTTATGAAGCTCACCATGGTTGGTCTAAGAATCCATTAGTATGACCAACGTAGGTTCCACCTTATTTGGAGGCAAACACGGAGGCTTTGGCAAAAACATAGTGTCCTACACTTCATCTAGTCTAGTTATTTCCTCTTATAGTCACCCGCAAGGACGAATCGGAGCGGGGCCAGTGCCCCACTTCCCCTCCGACCAATTATTTATTTTTATTATTTTAACTTTTTTGTAAAGTATATAATTAAAAAAACTATACTGATATTACAAGTATTGATTAGCCTAGTTGATATAACCCTCATTTTATTTTATTAGTAGAGAGTGCATTAATCTTGTAACATTTCTCATTTTTAGTTTTGTTGTTAATTTTTTAATTACTTGAATATATTTTATCCACCATGTATTTTTATCCTTTTTTATTTTTCTTTCTTAGTGTATAAATTAGCCTTTTCTTCTTTTCTAGTTTTATTAAGTTTTTATAAGAAGTTGAATTATGTTTTCTCCATCAATGTATATGTTAATTTTAAAAATTACACTATAAAATGAAAACTATTTTAAAATTTTTTATTTTGTTTTAGATTTAATGATCACTTTTAATAAAAAAAATTAAAATAAAAAACCCTGAAAACGATGTCACTATCATCACCGTATACAACTCTACCCTTAGTGTAACATATGTTGTGCCCCATTCCAGAAAATCCTGTGTTCGTCATTGGTCGTCTGTTTGAATATATTAAGCATAATCATCACTAACATACATGCCCAACGTATTGACATAGATAATATGATATGGTCGTATCAAGGACAAAAGAATATAAACACACACATCAGGCAATGATGTCCACATGATGAAGGGCCTGAAAAGAAATCATAAATGAGTAGCCATACACAAGGAGCGGAAACATGGCCCAACAAGCCTTTAAGTGAAAAAATTGAGTGTCAATCAGTTTAAGGGCTAAAGAGAATTGTCAGGCGGACAAAAGGATAAAGAGATAATAAATGGACCCTTAATTTTGCAATTTATGAGAAATGCAAATGTATGTAGCAAGATATTATCCAATGATGCTCAATTCCAAACAAAGTGTAAAGTATACGAAATGTTAGATAATGCATACAAATTAACAATAAGCAGGATATTATATAAAAGAGCAATCGTACAAGCATGCAATTGTAAATGAATGATGAGATAATGATGATTATAGATAGAACATGTAGGGAAACGAAGTGCACACGACAAACTAACTATTATCTAGCTAGTTGCAACACGACTCAAAGAGAAAGATGTGTTACCAATGCTCTAGTGTCGGCACAAAACCAAAAAAAAAAATGTTCGTTTGAGTCGCTTTAAATTTTTTCAGACGATAGATGAATGCACCTGAATTGACTAATGGACGGGCATGAATCGTCCTCCATCTGACCTGAATTCGACCAATTGCCATCCCTAATATTGAGATTCGATCATTGGAAGGTGGATGGGTGATTGAAAATATCTTATGAATACGGGTGATTTATGCAATTTAGCCTTTTATGGGTGATTTTGCTAATAATAACCCTATTTATAGGGTGCTTTTATGTAATTCCCTATAATAAAATTTAGAAGATATTGCATTTAACCACCCTTTATTTTACACTTGTGGCAATTAACCACCCTTTGTATTTTTTTTCTACACTTAACCACCCCATATTTATAATTATGTGCATTTAACCACCCATTTTAACAAAAAACGTCATTTTCTCCGTTATTAAATTACGTTTTTCGTTTCTTTTTAAATTTTATTTACAATAAATAAATAAAGGAAAAACTATAATTGACACTTTCAAGTTCTAATACCTCGATTTTTGCAACCCTGACCTAATTTCCTCTATAATAATTCTTCCCTCCATCCAATGACAAAGAAGAAACACGAATTCGCCGATGCAAAGATTATGGGTTTTGGATTTGATTCTGTCGACTTTGAGCGTCCCTTGGAGTCGATCGTGTCTAACCTGATGGACGATGACTCGAGACTCAAAAAGTTGAGATGTAGGCCGAAATCCAATGATAATGACATTCCAAGCTCAATTTATTCCTGAATTCTTTTATTTATTGTAAATAAAATTAAAAAAGAATGGCAAAAACATAATTTACTTTACTTAATAAAGAAAATAACACTTTTCATCAAAATGGGTGGTTAAATGCACATATTTACAAATAAGAGGTGGTTAAGTGTAGAAAAAAATATTAAGGGTGATTAATTGTAACAAGTGTAAAATAAAGGGAGGTTAAATGCAATTTTTCCTAAAATTTAATATTTTTTGGGATACATGAATACTGACCTAAGCGGCTAAGCCCTCTTCTGAGTTCTGACTCCCCATTGGGCTCCCCAAATCACCTGAAATTCTTCGACCTTGCAATTACAAGTATGGAGAATGCCGATGCCTTCACCTCCTCCACCGCACCGCTTACCTGGCATGACTTCCTCGAGCGCATGCGTCAGCCCTCCGCCGCCGAATTCGTCAAGTCCATCAAGAGGTTCTTTCTTTCTTTCTTCTTCGATCTCTTAATTCATTTACCGTCCACTATTTAATTTGATTTAAAGTGCGATTTGGTTATATTGAACAATCTTGTGTGATTCGTTGCGTTGTTGTTGCAATATTAAGATCAAGATCAAACCAGTACTTGATTTTCTTCTTTGCCGGCAAGCTACCTCCGGCTGTAAAATCGAAGAAAAGGTGGTTAGCTCCTCTGCCTGTTTGGTGAAAATTGATGTTCGTCGAATTGAAAATGGAAAGTTGAAGGTGCATAGTATGACACCAAATTATAGATATGGAAATATGAATTTTGTATTTGGCTGTTTGCAATGTCAGCATAGTTCTAATTTCAGAGGTTCTGAGCTGCATGCTATATCATGCTGTTTTCTCTCATCTAGCTACTTACTAGCTATGTTGCTCATAGATTGCTTGGAATTCATATGTTCATGGTTTCTTTCTTCCTTTCTTTTTGAGGATGATTTTGGAGAAAGCATCGTTGGTGTCTAACATTATGTTTTGTGCTATGATGATTTTGTAGTTGTAAGGCCTCTTCTTTATCTTTTTTAAGGAGAAGATATTTCCTTCTAATGCAGAATTTTTATTTAAGAGTTGATGTATTCTGTGTTATGTGCCAGTTTCATTGTGTCATTCTCGAATAATGCTCCTGATGCTGAGAGGGATAGTGCATCTGTGCAACAATTTCTTGCCAACATGGAAGCTGCTTTCAGAGCTCACCCACTCTGGGCTGGGTGCTTGGAGGAAGAGCTTGAGAGCGCAGGCGAAGTAAGTCCAAAAGGGGTTGTAATGATACTCCTATTGTTTTGATAAATTCTGGGGATGAAAATTGAATTATGGTCCCTCTTATTACATTTATACTCATACGGAATGCCATGAAAATGAATAAACAATTGCTTACTTTTGTAATATTTTTCACTTACAGGGATTGGAGAAGTATGTCATGACAAAGTTGTTTACCCGTGTATTTGCCTCACTTCCAGATGACATAAAGGTTGATGAGCAGCTCTCAGAAAAGATGGCCTTAGTTCAGCAATTCATTCGCCCAGAACATCTGGACATAAGATCACCCTATCAAAATGAAACATCTTGGCTGGTAAGTTATTCAAGCTGCAAAGCATGTAATATCTAGCATATACCATATTAGCTGCTCCGACCCTATATAAATGGGGACCTCTTTTTGGGCTTGATATTTTAGTGTTTACTACAGTTTCTCTGTGGTCAATGTTTCTTTCGTGACCATGTCTGTGTAATGTAACTGATTTTGGCTTGGCAGACATGCTAGGATATATCTTTCATGTTGGTATTCACTAATTCCTATGTATTGAGCAGATAGTTGATACTAGTAATTTGTAAACTTAGAAAAATTTGGTTATTGTTGGCAGTTCTCCATGTATATAAATTGATTAAAATTTCCATTTACCGAGCAATGGAATATGTTCTTTACCATCAGATTATAGTCGATTAATTATCAGGGTGACTTAGTTTTGTCCTTCTTTCCTCATTTCGGCAGCTAGCTCAAAAGGAACTGCAGAAGATCAACATGTACAAGGCACCCAGAGAAAAGCTTGTGTGCATTCTTAATTGCTGTAAGGTTATTAACAATTTGCTGCTAAATGCTTCAATTGCTTCGAATGGAGATCCTCCTGGAGCTGATGAATTTCTTCCTATCCTTATTTATGTCACTTTAAAGGTAAACTTTGCTATATCTGATGCTTTATTTCACAAGTCCTTGACACTTTCACACTAATCTTTTCCGTTCTCTCTCCACCTATAGTCCTCTCTTTCATGCTATTGCTTAATTGTGGTAGGATCTTAGGGCTCGTTTGGTATCGATATCAAATATGAGATATGGGTATCGGTATTTGATATCGGTATGGGTATCAGTATCGGATATGGGATATCATTCATATCTCATACCCTTCATACCTCTTTTATTTGGGGTATATCAAATATCATGGAAAATGGCTTGTTTTGATATCAGGGATATGACCCGATATCCATATACTCCCATACCAAACACAAGATATGACCCGATACCGATATCTGATATCAGGATATCAATACCAAACGGGCCCTTATAGTCATCATCCCATAGGGCTCGTTTGGGTGTATTTCTCTTGTAATTTCAAATGATATGATTTCAATGATGTCTCTCCTGCTATGATATGTTTGGGTATATGAATACCAAAGAACTATGATTAAATATGGGTATAGTTCTCTTGTAATTTCAAATGATATGATTTCAATGATGTCTCTCCTGCTAAGCTGCTTCTGATTGAAATATATATCAAGCTAGGGATTCCTTGTATGATCATCATGGCCAGTTAGAACTGTTTTCATTAGAAAGTTTTTTTACATGACCATTGTTTAGGTTCCGGGCATTTAATCATGTTGCTATTGTCTAGGCAAATCCTCCGCAACTGCATTCAAACCTGATGTATATACAGCGCTATAGACGTCAATCTCGTTTAGTTTCAGAGACAGCTTACTACTTCACAAACATTCTCTCTGCAGAATCCTTCATCTTGAATATGGATGCACAATCACTTTCAATGGATGAAACTGAGTTTCAAAGGAACATGGATTCTGCTCGAGCCCTTCTCTCTGGCTTGTCATCAGAATTTGAGAACAACTCAAATGTAGAAAATCCTTCGATGTCGAATTCTATGGAATTCAAGAATCTAACTATGTCTCCTTATGGGAAGGAGTTGATGAAACAAACCCAAACATCATCTCCATTATATGGTGCAAAACCTGGTATCAAGGAAGAACATCGCATAAAAGATCAGTTACCAATGACAAAGGCGGAATCCATCTCTGGATTGGAGGAGAAAGGCGCAGGTGTGCTTTTAAAGGAGGATCGTATTAGTAGTGTATTCCAGGAGTTCCCTTATGCGTTTGCTAATGTCGGGGATTTAACATTGAATGATGTTGAAGATTTGCTCAGCAACTATAAAAAGCTAGTCTTTAAATATGTATGTTTAGCGAAAGGGTTGGGTGTTGAACCATCATCATCCTTTGTACAAACCCAAACCTCAGATGAATCAACAAAAGGATCTTTGGATGACAGAGCAGTATATGCAAATACTAAGGATGAATCCACGTTAGAATCTGAGGATGAAAGAGCAGTAGATACAATTGCTAAAGTGCTTGATGATGCTGAAGAGAAGGAAGAAGCTGAAAATGAGAGGCCCCCTTTTGAGAAGGAGAGTTCTGAAACTAAATTGTCAGAGGAGGACATCTCTTTTCCGGGAGACCTAGATACTCAAGAATCAAAGTCACCATCAGAAGAACATGCCAATGATTTACATTGATGAGTGGTTGAATACTATAATCTGTGGAAATTGGATGTATGAATTCGCCCTCTGCTGTATCATTGTACTTGGTATGAAAGAACCAGCGGCGTGGTCTAATATCTAGTGGTCTCAGCATCATCTGTGAAATCATTCACTTGTGAACTTCAAGCTTTGCTGCTTTAGTACTCGGAAAGGCTTACTCATCTTGAACTTCACAGGGAAGGAAAAAAAAATCACATGGATGGATGAAGATGGAGTAGGGAACCATAGCAACTAGTTCATGTGAGAATGGTGATAGATTTTTTTTTTTCTAAATATATCTGCAATCAGTTTATAATCTTAACGGGGATCCTTTTTTATATTAAAAAAACCCTCCATTTCAGCTTCCTCTACTTTGTAGATGGATTGTTTGGCTGCAACTTTTTAGTTTTTCTTCTCGTCTTCTTTTATATTTTTCTCATTTTCATTGTTGAAGGATGTTTTAGTTTTCATGTGGAAGTTAAGCAGGCCTCATTGTGGAAGCAATACTTTCCTTCAACACCTTGCCATAGACCATATGGTTTGTATTCTCTTACTGTAAACTTTGTTGTTTGGATATTTTATAGATAATAACATGAGGTTGATGTGGGGTTTTACATAAGCTTATTGTTCTTCCCCCTTTAAAGCTTCTGAGGTTAGTTCTCTCCATAAATTACTCTCTGATTGTGTCTAAGCATGCACTAGATCATTATTTGGGTGAGGCTAGACAAAGAGTCTAGTGTAAAGCCAACGTTTTGATCCATGGATTGTTGGAATGCTTCGGTCTAGTTGCAAGGTATGGGACTTGAATCTCACATTTTTCCACTCATGAGCTAGTTTTTGGGTTGATGTTCTTCCGCATACTTTTATATCGTGCTCACACTAGCCATTATATCAGCCCATCATTCTTTTTTCTCAATTGTTCTGCTAATTATTGCTAGTATTTTGCATCATCGGTTTCTTAGTCCAGGATTCAAGCATACATTAGTATAATTTGTAGTTACTTAAATTCTCAGGATGAGCTGGTTTCTTTGACATGGTATAGTCTGTCTGACGTCTTCTAGTCATTGTTTGTTTTGTCATATATGGTGTGCGGAAATCATAAATATGTTTGAGAGGTCAAAAGAAGTTTGCAGAGTTTGTTAAATGATGGGTTTGATCAGCTCAGCACGTCGCTAAATTTCTTTCTTTCTCTATTTCCGGTTGGAATTTCAGGTGTTAACTTGTCCTCTTTACTGTTCTAATTATCCTGATGTCAAATGACGGTGATTTTTTTTTTGTTTGATTCAAATTTCCGACTGGGAACAGGTTCTCTTAATTGATTTCATGCAGTAGGCTGATGGCTAGCCGTTGTCAATTAAGGGCTGGGCATCAGTCCAAGACTGGACTAGACCGGGACCAAAAATTTGAAATTATTGGACAAAGGACCGTACCGGAAAAAACCCGGTCCGGTCCGAGGTTGGATCAGTTTTAAACCGTTTTCACATGCCTCAACTTACTACCTGTTTTTCACTACCAATCCTAAGTTTTGAACCCGTTTTGGATCGAGACCGAATTTTAAAATGCACTAATACTATTTAGGCTATTTAGTAAATAGTCTAAATCCTATTGCACCAGGTTAGCTAGTCCTGCGATTCCTTAGGCATGATGAATCTTATCTAGCAATTCTCTTATAATAACATATAACTAATTTTCATCATTTAGGAAAAATAAAGTAATAAATGTTTCTATCAACCAAACATATCAATAAATTGAAATGAAAAAAATAAATAAATTAAAACCCTAGTCTCACTCTCCTCTCAGGAAAACCTTTCTCGTTCTAACAGCAGTTTTCGTGACGGCTAGAGAGCAAGATGGAGGAAACTTTGCTCTTGAACTAAGAAAGGCATGAGAGAAAACGGGCGAACGACACACTTTAATCATTTATGATGATCCTCATTTTGGTCAACCGGTTGTGGAAGCTTTTATGCTTCGGGGTGTCTCGCAATACCTTCTACACTTTTTCTGGATCTTATGAATCAATTCATCTTTGTTCCCCGAGAATCTTCACATGGTGGGGTGAATGAAATCCGATACATAAATCGGTTATCGTAAATAGGGCATATCTTGTCTAGGTTTCAAAGAAAGAACAAAATAATTGTTTCTATCGATCAATTCCAATTCTTTCTTTTTCTATTGATTCTTGATGGAGGCAGGGAAGGGATATAACTCAGCGGTAGAGTGTCATCTTGACATGGCTCCAACCAATTAGCTGCCAAGTTCGAAATTCGGAATACCCTCAGTCTAGTCGGATTCGAAATTCGGAAACTGCCAATTAGCTGCCAAGTTCGAAATTCGGTAACTGCCAAGTTCGGTGGTGCTCAGCATATACTGTATATAAGTATATTCTTGATAATCTGTATAAATAATGTTTGCCAATGAGCTGATATAATAATAAGGCATAGTATTGATTTGTTTATTACGAACAGCTGGTAACGTTGAGCCGTTGAGGGGACGGAAGCACGTGCCAGGCACATGCTGACATTGTGTGAATGTAATGTCGGGGGGCATGAGACCCACATTCATCCATTGTACATTTTCGTCACGTGGTTGAGCATATGCTCTGTTCATTTAATCACCCACTATTTGCCTATTTGTGGATTCATTCGATCTTTCTCTCATATTCATCTCCGACCAATAAAAAAGGTTATTAGATCTGAATTTGAGTAAGAGACATGTCGGGTTTCGGGTAAGAGACGTGTCGGGTTTGAAATATAGTTTGGTTTAGTTTCCGAAAATTAGTTGTTATGAAAATTTTGGAATTTCTAGAATATAAGAAATTTGTTTGGTTGGATTTCAATTTTCAGAAATTATGAGGGAAGCTAGATCAATTGACATCGAGGTGATTGATCCCAACTTGAGTAGCGATCTTAGTATTACCCTTTTGTGATGGCATAGAGCATTCACAATGGTATAAAGTATAAACTTAAGGTGCATTATGTTGGATAAAAAAATACTCCCTCCGTCCTTTTTTTGTTGTCCACAAAGACAAATTTCACGTTATTTAAGAGTAGCTATAAAGTGGTATTGATAAATGGGAAAGTTAGATAATGAAGGTAAAAAATGAGATTAAATGAGGATAGTTTTATAATTTAAATGATGTAAGAGGTTGAAAAGATATAAAGTAGATGAAAAGGTTGAAAAAAGTGGATAAAAGTAATATTGAATAGATGTAATATAGTAAAAAGGTGTAGTTATAAAAGGAAAGAAGGAAAAGTACGACAAATATTTCGGGACACCCGATAAGGAATAATGGAAAAACAAAAAGGGACGGAGGGAGTAGAAAAAGAAAGCCTTTATATGTGGCAATTCAGTGCATCATACGAATTGGGAGCTTCATGTGTAGCACGCGTGTCAACGCACAACGCATCATTTGTCCACCAAAGAAGACAAAACGCGACGTTTTGCCACAAACCTGGCCAAATCAAGCGCCACGTGTCGCACTCGTCAACGCATCATTTGATTACATTTAAATTTAATTATATATATTGTTTGAGGCAAGATTGAGAAAGATAGTCAGCGTGTCAAAGAACCAGTTCGGTTTCATGCCAGGTAGGTCATCCATCGAGGCGATCCATTTGCTCAAAGGGCCGTCAGAGGCTTACAGAGAGAGGAAGAAGAACCTGCATATGGCTTTTGTTGATTTAGAGAAGGCGTACGACAAAGTGCCTAGACAGTTATTGTGGAGATGTTTGAAGGCTAAAGGAATTTCAGGAACGTACATCGGGATTCTTAAGGATATGTATGAGGGGTCCTTAACCAGCGTGCGTAGCCCAGGGGGAGATACAGATTGCATTCCGGTTAGGGTGGGGTTGCACCAGGGCTCAACACTTAGCCCCTTTCTCTTCGCACTGGTTATGGATGTGTTGAATCGGGAGATTCAAGGAGAGGTATCATGGTGCAAGTTATTCGTCGACGACATTGTGCTCGTCGATGAGTCGAGGGCTGGAGTTGCTAGTAAGCTCAAAGTCTGGAGGTAGATTTTAGTTTGAGCAGGACCAAGACAGAGTATGTGGAGCTTAAGTTTGGAGAGGTAGATGAGTCCACCGAGGAAGTACAGTTGGGAGGTGTTCCCATCATGAAGAAGGAGATTTCAAGTACTTAAGATCGATTCTGCAGAGTGACGGGAACATAGATGAGGACATCAAGCATCGGATTCAGAGGGGTTGGCAAAAATGGAGGACCGCCTCATGGATTTTATGTTACAAAAAGGTCCCACTTAAGCTAAAGGGTAAATTCTAAAAGTCAGTAATTAGACCCGCGATTTTGTACGGGGCGGAATGCCGGCCTACCAAGAAGGTGCATGAGCAGAAATTGATGGTAACAGAGATGCGTATGCTGAGGTGGATGTGCGGACACACGAGGCTGGACAAGATTAATTAGAAACGAGGTGATTAGGAACAAGGTCGGAGTGACTAGTATAGGAGAGAAGATGAGGGAATCGAGGTTGCGGTGGTTTGGGCACATACAAAGGAGGCCACCAGAGGCCCCGGTAAGAAGATGTGAGGGCATGGTTTTTGACCATATTCGCAAGGCAGAGTTAGACCGAAGAAGAGCTGGAAGGAAGTTATAAAACAGGATCTAAACTTGTTGGATATTTCAGTGGACCTGATAGGCTGTAGGTACCTTTGGAGGGAGAAGATTACGGTAGAGGAGCGGTGGACTCATCTACCTCTCCAAACTTAGGCCTTGTTCTTTTTTCACCCAAAAATAACTTTCTCTCCAAAACCTACTTTTAACCGTCTTGAAATCCGTGCACCCCTCTCTACTTTTTACGTTTTTCGAGACACAAAAAATAACTTTCACCCAAAAACAACTTTTCACCTACTAGTGAAACAAGGCCTTATGCGTTTATCTCTCCCTCTCTTTCGTCTTTCTCTCTCTCTCTCCTGGCGTCTTTTCCCGTTTTTTTTGTTTTTAGGCCTCTCTTACACACCCTCTCGATCTTTAGGTCGAGGAAAGGGTGGGTACATCCTGGCCGCCCAGACCTTGCCCGAGGCAGGTCCACACTGGTTTGGTGTTGTTGCTGTATATTTGCCCATTTAGGCTGTCTAGGATTTTATTGAGTTGTATAATTATCTTTTTTGAAGCAATCGTATATACTTGAGTACCCATAAATTATATTATATTTTTTTGATTATTTATGATATTTTTTGGGTTGTTTAATTGTGTTTTTTGAATCAATTGTGTTTTTGGGTTATTTAATTGTGTTTTTAATCAAATTTTTGTTTTTTGAATCCTAAATATAATTATATATTACTTGTGTTTTTTGAACAATTATGTTTTTTTTTGGATTGAGTTATGCTTAAAAATCCTTATTTTTTTTATGAGCATCTACCCATGGGTAGACGGAGCCAAGATTGTCTGGAGGGAGGGGAGGACAATCTTGAATCCACCACTTTTAATATATGTTGTTGCCTTGTCTTGAAGTGTCGACTTCAAATTTCTCTTCCTCAACAACAACCGAAGAGGATGAATCAGGACTTTGCAATCCGATAAGAATTAATATACCAAAATTAAAAACGTTTTAATTTCATTTTAAGATTTTTAATTTTTTTTTTTTATCAAAGATAACATTGGGTTTACCTTTAACGCATTTGGACATGAGACAAAATTAATACAACCTTAAAGTTACTATGTGAATATTGTCAAACTTTAGTACACCTTACGCGAATGAAGCCATACCCTAGAGTTACCACGTGAAATATCCAATAAATGATCATAAGTCAATAAATGACACTCCTAACTAAGAGGTCAGAGGTTGATTTCCTAACTAAAAAGGTCAGAGGTTAAAATCAACAAACTCCTACTTGCCTCCTAGGTAGACCATACCCAAAAATACAAAGTCATCTTCGAGTTAGCAGTAGATGCGACGGAGTTTAGAGTGGGATGATGTTTTTGAATTTTGAGGTGGGGGCGAATAAATTGACATCACCATTAAAGAGAGACAGAGAGGATGAGGGAGTGTGATCTAGTCGTGTCATGCATGTGTGTATACCCCCATTTTGTCTTGCCTTTTTTGAGCTCCCCTTTACTTAATCCTCGCATTTTGAACTACTAACCCCACCACCACCACCACCACCTACTCAATCAAGAATCACACTGATCGACCCATCCAATAAAGTCAAAAAACCATCTAATTGATCCTTTTCTCCTTTCTCATCGTCTAATTCTTGCACCAAATACATCCTCCTCCGTCTCCATTCGAATCCAAACCAATCCAATCATCCATACCTAATTCCATCTCCCTCTGTAACTCTGTTCTGCCGACGATGAACAGGAGATGCAGCGCCGCCTACAACCACAACCACCCCTTGCAACAACAGAGCACCATGTTCTTACCGATCATGTTCTGCTCCAGATCCTCCCTCAAGGACGTCGCGCTCTCTCATTCCCGCCGCCGCTCCTCCCACGATCCTCCCTCCCCCAAATTCCGCCCTAGACGCAACAGCAAGGTCTCCGGCATCATTACTCCCCCTAACCACTCGCTCACTTCCTCCTCCTCCGCCATTATATCCGATCACGCCGCCCCGTCCAGAAACATCAACACCGACAGATTCCACAAGTTAGGGCGGCTATTCTCCGCCAAATCCCTAACCGAAAAGTCCACTGCCACGACCACCGACTCCGCCGCCGTCGCCAGATCAGAATTGATCATCAGTAACTGTTACTCGATGAATTATACCTGTGGAATCCGATCGAAGCGCCGAGACGGTGATCGCCGCAAACCTAGAGTCAATCTCGATTGGAAACCTGCCAAACTGATCAACGTCGCGGAGCTAGATCCGCCATTGCCGGTGGTCAGACGGCCGCTGGAAAGCGGCAGCAGAGGAGAGGAGACAGAGAGTTTGTGGAAGAGGAGATCGAGGGGATCCACACTCGGGAGTTTGCAGGTGCACTCCGTCCATGTCGGTGCTACCTGTCTTCTTCATACTACTCCCGCAAACACCGTGTAATTTGACTATTAGTATCACCTTATTTTTTTTTCAAATGTAGCAATATAGTATTAATATTACTAGTTAATTGCTATGATGTGTATGATAATTTCATAACGTATTTGGTAATTGAAATTGAATTGATCGGTTAAATAAAATGGGCAAAATACATAAACGGTTCCCTGAACTTGTGCTCATTAGTCAATTAGCCCCTTCTAGTTTGATCCTATTCGATTGAACCGCTATTGTTGCACTTCGGGACCTATTGAACCCCTAGTCGTTGATTTGGCAAGTTGCGTGCTAATCAAACTATGTGGAGCGAGTGAGGTCTTCATGTGTGAGATGTATCTTGTTGAGGTGGAAATCAAAAAGTTGTAAAAAATTGTTTTATAAATGATATAGGGGATTTAAATTGTTATTCTTCTTCCTCAACCGTTCTCCTCTGCGTTTTCTCCTCTCCTCTGACTTGCCCTCTTCCTTCCCAATTTGTGTCATCTTCTTCGAGCTTCGATTGAACACCCAACGTCGAATCCTCTATCTGCGATTTCATGGCGCCATCTTCATCGAGCGACTTTTCCCGAACAAATGGACGACACCAATTTGTGTTTCCGGCGTGCATGTGTGGAGCTGTAGCTGTGATGAAACATTCATGGACGGTAATAAATCCAAGGAGGCGCTTCTTTGGTTGCCCAAATTATGGAGTAAGCGTAACTGAAGGAAAATTTGAAAAAACCCTAATTTTTGCAATTATAGGGTTATGGTTCTGAATTTGAACAAATTGCTTGCAATATTTGCTTATTAAATGCATGCAGATTTGGTTACAGAGAGTAGGGGCATGTGGTTTCTTTAGATGGGCTGATTAGCCCTTGTCGGAACATGCTAGCCATGTTATTGCGGGTCTACTTCGAAGGATCAAGGAGAAAAAAGCAGAGAGGGATAAGGCTAGGCGTCGAGCTAATGTGCTTTTGGTCATTCTTGTATTGATTGTAGGGGTTCACTGTCTGAAATTCATCCTATCATATGGTAAATGAAGGCTATCTTAGGTTGTCTTATTTTGGAATTTAGGTGGTTGTCTTAGGTTGGAATGTAGTTGTGGACCTTGTGGTTGTGGAAAGTTCATATGTATAATGTGCAACAGTTGTATCATCTCCTAACATGTAATGTCCAACAATTGTTTCAAATCACTTGTGTTGTGGCAAGTTCACATATTTGTTTATTTTCAGTTGACATCAAATCAAACATATTGAGACCAGCAACTGGTGGAAACCAACAACCACTAACAAAAGCACACCAACAACAATATAACACTAACAACAATTTGACACCAACAATATTTTGACCATAACCAACTTCATTTATACCATAACCAACAAGATTTTGACAATATGTTCAATCTGAGCTAGCTGTTCTAATAGTGATAAACTGATAATACAAAAGCCAGACAACTTCATTGTGCCTATCACATATTTTTAATTAGTTGTATAGCTTTAAAGGCTCACTTGGTATTGATATCTAAGATATGAGATATCAAGTGAGGTCAAAAAAATAATTTGATAGCACTTTTTTTTGGTAGTAATAGGAGGGTTATACCCTTTTTATTCATTAAAAAAGGCGAACTTACATATGCTCGCTAATATGGTTGTCCATATCCAAAATAGAGATAAGCTCATTAGGAGGGTTTTCCACAATGGTAAAGTCCCCAAGGCACTCAACACTAGCCCTGGAGAGCCAATTGGTCGCCTGGTTGGCCTGCCTCGAGATGTGTCGGATGGAAGTATCCCACGTAGTCTCCACTATCAGCTTCCTAATCTTGGCAACAACGCTCCAATGCTCCGTGGGACGAGGATCATCCTTGGTTGCTTCTTGAATAACCTCCAACAAGTCCAGTTCAATCTCCAACCTACTCGCTTTCATCTCCCTCGCAATAGTTAAGCCTTGCAAAAGGCCAACCGCTTCCGCCAAAAAAGTCGATCTTCCTCTCGTCTTGACAGCAAAGCCCTTCAGAAAGCGCCCCTCATGGACCCTTATCAGCCGCCAGCACGCACCAAGTCACTGCCATGATTATAAGATCCATCAGAATTCAGCTTCCACCAGCCCAATTTGGGGCGTTCCCAATTCGCCAAAGCACCTCCTTTCTTCCACCCCTTCCTGCGATCCGCCATCATATCGCGATACTCATTTGCCCTACTAACCACGAACTCATTGTAACACCCCGACTTCCGACGGGGCACTACTAAGAAATAGACCTTACTAGGTACTATTAAATAGGTTGACAACTACACTTTAGGATCTTGCAACGCGGGCACGACGAGAAAACGAAATAAAAACATCCAACCTTTCTCTTATAAAAATATAGAAAACGTAGTTATGCATGAATTCCCGAAAACCTAATTATAAATATCCTGAATCTGACGAATCATCACCAACAATAAAATCATTCGACGAAAACAGAAGACAAGTCATAATACCAACTCTAACATATTAATAAAAATAACATCCTAAAAATAACACAACTAAACTATCGTAAAAATAATCCCATTCCACTATGACACGCGCTCTTTACCGCTCCGGCCCGCCATCTGGCCTCGGTTCCTGCACGGCTCCCTGATTCATACCTGGAACTGAAAAATATTCCCCGAAGGGTCAGCGTCTAATCTACCAAGCTAGATAGAATACGGAAATTGTAGAACGTTTCGAAAACATTTCTAAAGTCAGCATACAAATCCTCAATCGCAATCATATCTCTAAAGACCTATACCTAATTTAGTTATAATCAGTCACACAGAACCACATATGCATTCCCAATCACAATCCCATAACACAACAATTCCTCCTTTTCCACAACCCGACTACCAAGGCGCTCATCACCGCGCCGAGTGCAGAGGCAGGCCCTCCCACTCCACTTCACAATCTCCCTTCTAACCCCGGGCTAAGCCTCCACTGGAGCACTTGCCAAAAACACACAGATAATACTTTTCGTTTTGAAGGGGCACGGTTTCCCTGTCACACGGGTCAAAGTAGCCAACTCTTCCTCCACGCCAGCTACGATGGGCCGTGTCGAAAACGGTACCAACACAGAGAAAACGTTCCAAAAATATCCTTCCGATAAAATACGTTCAAAACCATTTTACGCACACAACAATTCAAGAAGTTCAAACAATTTAAAAGGTATTCGGGACTAGTTCCCAAAACCCGCCCTACAATAACGGTACGCAATCTAACAGGATAGAGAAGAACCGAGCAAGTCGAAAAACGACTTACCTCAACCGAAGAATCTTTTGATGAAGACGAATATTTATAGCTAGCTTGAGCAAAACGATTTCCTAAAAGAATATTAACGAGAAGACTAAGTTACAAACGACCCAAACTCACTTAAATATACCTATAAACAAACGCTATCGTTCTCACAGCCAATATGTTTTCCCGTTAACTACAATTCTTGGAAAAGCTCCTAGTAAAAGACGACCTACGAACCTGAGTTCAAACTAATCCCTTTATCAAACTTCAATCATTATTTGCACCTATACTAGTTAAATATAGCAACATGTGATTCTAACTAATCTATTAACTATCAACCCATTACTAATTAAATTACAACAACAAATTACTTGCTTGTACAGATCATCGTCTAGATCAAGCAACTCTTTAACCCATCCATTCTTCATTTAGATTAACTACACCCATTACCTAATAATGAAATCTACCAAATACCCATCTACAGAATATAATTACCTCTATCTAAAAACAATTCCTGAAGGCTTAAAATGAGTCAAGTCACCTAAAGCGGCCAACATCGGAACCGACCTCGACACCCAACTCAACTAGCTAGCCTAACCACCACCGTGTTACACCCACTCAGCCCCGCTCAAACTCGACCGTGATCCGACGCCGATAGTCACCCGAAAATAAAACAAGAAACTGAAGGAAGAGTAAGCTAGGGATCTCACGGAAACGTCGGCGGCATCCAACCACACAAGCGGCTCCAACGATGACAACCGGTGACAATGTCTCGGTAAAGGAGGCGGCGACGTCCACCGTTGTTCACGAGTCGGTGCTGGCCACCCAACACTTGGTTTCTAGTGTGCTCGGTGGTGCTTGCGTTGGACTATCAGGAAGAACGCGACTTCGAGCGGAACACCGGGAGGGAACGACGATGTTTGCCGGAAGAAGATGTTGGCTGGAAAGGCCGGAGCGATGATGCGAAGAATGTCAAAGAAAGCTTCGGTGGCTTGTTTAAGAGCGGCCGATTAGATTAGGGTTAAGAGATGTGTTTTAGGTATAAAAAGGGATTAGATATGATCGGATAGGTACAACGATCTCTCTCTCTCTTTTTTTTATTATTAAGTAAACTAATATATAAATATCCTTAGTTAGATTATCGAAGGAAAAGGAATATATATATTTGCACATATATATATATATATAGCTTAGGGATAAAATCTAACTAAGTACTCTTCTAATCCGGGTTTACTTGCAAGACAAGTCAAATGATTACTTACAAGACAAAGAAAGTTGTTTCCCGACATTAAAAGGGAAATGAAAACCCGGCTATTACACTCATGGCTTGGCATACGCAGCACATCCGAGGGCTCAAAGATACGCTCATTTCTCCACTTCCAAAGCCACCAAATCCCATAAACAAAAGTCGTAGGCCAGCTATCCTCCCTGTTAATATTGTTACCAATCCATTCAAGCAGATTGCCGGAGAAGAACTCGTCACGTCTGTTGTTAATCAGAAACCCGTTCCACATCTCTTTCGCAGAGCGACAGTCCCTCAAAATATGCAAAGTGCTCTCTGGTGAACCGACGCAGTTCGGACATTCATTATCATGGCTTAAATTTTTGCGAACCCTATTAACATTAGTCATGATAGCATCATGACTTGCCAACCATAAAAACATCTTCACCCTCTCAGCCGCTTTTACCTTCCAGATCAGTTGCCAAACCCGAGAGTGATTGTTCTCATCAGTGTTGTTCATGAGATGCAACACCGATTTGATTGTGAAATTCCCTGACGAAGTCTTGTCCCAATAGAAATTATCGCCAACGCCTTCATCCACAATTCGAAATTCAGCAATCTTGAGGAGAGTATCCGGGGAGAGTAAATCCGAGAACTCTTCCCATCGCCATCTGCCATTCCACCAATACTCTGCTACAATTTTCCCCAGATCAGTCTCATTGATATCAATCAAGGCTTCTTCCACCAACGGTTTATATGTCTCACAGGGGTGTAATAGCTTGCATATAAGAGTAGCTTAGTTGCATGTTTTATATATGTTTTAGGTTAGTTTTTATGTAGTTTTTAGGTTTTTGTGTTGTCGGGTATTATGCGCTGGTTTGCTCGGTTTTACAGGTTTTTAGGTTCAGGAGCAACAGCGGGGCGAGTACAGATTGACCATGGCGGTGGTGGACGAGCCAAGAGAGCTAAGGGATGCTAGGAGGATGGATGGAGAAGAGCCAAGACAAGGACAAAGACAAGACGAGCCGAGTACCAAAGCTCGGGATCAACCCCGAGCAACCAGCCCGCGCATTTGCAATTGGGAAGAGAAAGCGTGGGGAGGACCAAGCGCGGCTGATCTTTCTTATGCCGATCCCGCGCAATTGGGCCTTCTACGCGGACGTGGTTTTTGGGCCGAGTTTTGGATTGGGCTTTGATATTCTTGGTTTTTGGGCTAAATTATATCCGAGATTGTATGGTTAAAGATAGCTTATGAGGGTTATTTTTAGTAGACATATAAATACTTTATGTTAGTTTTATTTTTCAGAACTTTTGATCATACTTTTGGAGGCTAGGGTTTTCTCTCAAGGAAGAACCTTTGAACCTTTGTAAGTTTGATTTTAATTCAATTATGCATTGCTAATTTCTTTTGTGTTTGACTAGTTATTGAAATCATAGATTGCATAATATTGTGAGATTTGATTGATTCTCATCAACTTGAATAGATTTTATTCCTAGTGCTTAATTGAATCAGAATTATTCTAGGGTTTTGTTAGATTGGCAACCTAATAGAATTTCTAGGTTAATTTACAACTAATCTGATTAATGCCCGTTCGGGGTTGATTAGATAAAGTAGCATCTATAATTGTTTAGACCCGTTCGGGCTATTCAGTTGTAGAAGGGAATAAATCCACAAATAACTTAGATGTCTGTTTTGTAACACCCCTATTTTACAACATTGGGTATTACCGCCAGTGACCTTAGACTTTACCGTCCAAAGTCACCCAAGGCTTTTAGAATGATATAGAACAATTTAAAATGCGGAATAAAACATAATACATAATGAGAAAAGGTGCTCCCGAGGGAGACTTAGTTCTTACAAAACATCTTACATTGTTTTCAAATATAAAGTTGTTCGAAATTGAAATGCAAAACCTGCTTGTCCTTGAAACATAATGAAACTAAAGCAAAATGATAGAAAGGTACATCTTGGAAATCCTTGTTCTTCCTTCGTCTTCACTTCACTTCACGCCTTGTTGGGATTCCTAGATTCTGACATAATTCGCGAGGGGCGATAAAATGCCAGGCAAACATGCGGAAAAGAAGAATTAGTCTAAGAGACTAAGCAAGCGGGAATAGAACTTCCCGAGGGTATTTCGGAAATTTTCAATTATTGTCGAAAGAGATAATAAGGTTGTGTTTACGATGGGCTATACGATAGGACTTGTTTATGTGGAGCTTTTGTGATTCAAAGGAGAGTATATCTTAGATAAAGATAACTCGAAAAGCGATAGAAGAGCTACTAGATTGTAGACTTCTTATGGATTTCGAAAGTACGTTGGGAACGTTTATTAAGTCATAGAAGTAAAAACCCCTCGCGCCCTGAACGGACCGAGAGCCGGATCGATCATTTGAGACCGGTCCGGTTTTGGTATCTTAAATGTGCATACGCACTTATCTTATATAGTGGCGAAAGATATTCAATCTTATTAATGATTTTTTTATGGATAGTGGTGGGACACGGATAAACCGAGCCACCCGAAGGAGAACTTCAATTCTCCGGCACTTAGCTAGAGTGCCTTACAATCCCTCCTTGCAATCGGAGCGGATGGAGATCATGATCCCGAAAGTCGTATGGACGTACGACTTAGTAAGGTTGTATAGAGGTGTCGGCTAACCCGCACCCCTTTCTAGTTTATTCAAGGTAAATCTCTGAACGAGATTGTAATCAATCAAGATAACAACATACTAGCATATATAATCCTAACAAAGGAATATAACGTATACTACGCTAACAATTGTCGTTATTTCTAGCAATCAATATTTCCTAGATTCATTTTTATTTAAGCATACAAATTGTTCCCAACATCAAGGATTTTCACGAAATGGAATGTAAAGGTTGCAAGGGGAAATTCCACTTGCCTTGGCTTACAACGTATACTATTGATTCTTGACGGATGATGCGGTTTGCAACTTCGAACGCAGATCCCTACCTAAAGACACGGGATTTACGAACGGCTTATAAATATGGATTCCTCTTAACTTTGGATTTTCTCTTATAATACTTTTATAAGAGAAGCGGAAATCTAAATTATTATGGTAATAATTTAGAAGATGATTTAAAATAATAATGTTCCTTCATTATTATTTTGGTTTTGTAATATCCTTATTATTCCATAAACCCTTACTTAAAATAATCTCTTTTAACTTTATTCTCTATTTCTTTAATATAAGTAAGCAAGTAAAATTTCATAAAATACTATACTTTGCCTAGAAGTATTTTTCTTATAAACTATAAGTTTTCCTTGAATTATAAGAAATTCACTTTAACCTTTCTATGTACTAGTCTTAGTTTAAAAATACTACTTTTAAATTCCTTAAAGATTTTGAAGCGATATATACCTTTAGTAGACTTTTATTTAATTCTATAGTTCACCTAAAAATAAGGCTCATAAACTTATAATCTACTTTTCTTGAAAGTTTCCATAAATATGACTTTCTATTTTTCTTTAATAGGTAACTTCCTACATTTAACATATATTCAACTATTATTATTTATTTTATTCCAATAATTCTTTTCATATTCTATGACTTATAAAATATCTATGCTCATAGTTGATAAAATATGATCATGGCTTATACATATCCACTTCATACTTATAGTCAATTATTATAATATCTTAGGTTATAAAATAATATCTTTTCTATATCTAAATGATTTCTTTCCATGCAAGTCATTCCCATAACTATATAATATCATATTATATCAATTTAAGATTACAAAGGTTATATTCATATTAGATCTTTAGGTCTTGTAGGAAATCACTTTTCCTAGAGATAGCTTAACCTAGTATTTTATTAAATGATAACTCTAGTAGTATAACTATCATTAATGTAGTGGTATTCATATATTGGTCATTCTCTACAATTAGAAATAAGTGACCTAATGTGTGATATAATTAATGTTATCCCTTTATAAAACAATATTTCATGTTAAACTATAGTCCATGTGCTACAAATTTTGAAACAATAATACTTTTATAAGATTTTTCTACCATTTTATTATTATACTATGTCTTAGATATTCTAACATCATTATCGTATAATATAACTAATATCATATAATAACCTAGTTCACTTTATAGTCACATTTATCATATTATAATAAAAGTTTATATCTTGTAGTAATTTCATTACACCTAGAGGTATGCTATTTTAACAACTAATGAATTTATTTATTAACCTTATCATCATTACTAAGAACCTATAATATGATATCTTTTCATGTTAACAATTATCTTCATATGCTAGTAATTTTATAACAATACTTTTATAATAGATTCTTAAAACCTATTTAAAATAATCATGTCTAGCAATTTATAAAAATAGTAGATTATCCAAAATACTTTATTTAATTGATTTATCTCCTCCTCTCAACTAACAAGCTTTCAACTATTATTTTTATTAAATAAAATCTTGTAGGCTAACAATTGTTATGAGATCTATTTACTTGATTTAATCTTCTCCTTCTACTATCAATATCTCAACAATATTTTTGTTAAACTAAAATCTTGTAAATTAACCCATATTTGCATTGTTTCAATATACTAACAACTTATTCTAATAAAACATGGTTTAATTGAATAAAATAAAAAGGGATTAAATTGTATACCCTATTTGCTTCTTGTATTACATTATACAAAGGAAGGAGAGCAAGAGAGGGGAGACCGGCGGCGGCACCAGGGACTCCGGCGGGCGTCGGGCGGTCCGGCGAGGGCTCGACGGTCGTCGAGTGGAGCTCCGGTGGGCAGGGAGGCAGCCGGCGGTGCACAAGGAGGAAAAAGGGAGGCCTTTGGTGGTGTTTTAATGGAGGAACAAAGGCTTGAATGGGCTGAATTTTTGAACCAAGGAGAGAGCAATTGTAATGAGAGGAAGAAGAGAAGGTGAATGTGTGAATGGAAGGGTGAATGGGAGGCCTTTATATAGGCAAGAGAGGCCAAACTTTCAATCCATGTCTATGGGAGTGAACCAATGGAGGAAGGGAGGATGCTCCATGATTGGCCCAAGTTGTGTTTGTTGGTGGTGATGAGAGGATGATGCAAGAAGGTGTGTCTTGCAAGTCAAGGAGAAGGAAGAGAAGCATGCAATGGTCCCATGTCAAATCAATCAAGCTTCTTTGACTTTTTTGAAGAAGAAGAAGAGAAATGTTGTTATAAAATTAAAAAGGGTGGGGTAGATGGCAAGGAAGTTCACTTGGTCTAGCGGAATGGAGAGGGGGGCGTGTGGAATGAGTTGCAAGAGATCTCGGGTTCAAATCCCGGCTCTTGCATTCTTTTTACAAAGCTTGTAAATTGTATTTTTAGGCCTTTGTGTAATTTATTTTATGGAATAAATTCAATTTCTAAAAGATCTTATTTTTGTCTAATGCTCTTCTTATTAAATTACCTCACTTTATTAATCTATGCCCCTCAAGTTATTTTATTGAATTTTTATCTATTTTAATTTTCTTGCTAATCTCTTTCAAAAGAAAATAATAGAAGTTAATTTGATATTTAGAAATTCTCCCTTTTAATTAGAGAAAAAAAAACTGATAATAAATATTATATTATAAAAAGCTTGGAATATTGCGGATATTACATGTTTGCTCGAAGTGTTTGTTTCTATTGATAACTTGATTCGTAAAGTTGTTGTTTAATTGAATCTAGACGTTGTTTTAGGTTGTTAAATGATTAGGGTTGTTTAGACTGTTAGTTCTTTCAACTATTTATGAAGTTTGGGTCATAATCCTTAGTAGGAGTATAATCCACAATAGATTATTCAAGGGAATTGAGAATCGAAAGAATCAATGATCAATAAGCATGTCTATGATGGATTTAACTAGTTGAACATATTTCTCTCATATATATTCACAATCAATTTTGCATTCATATTTACTTCTAATTTTGCATAGTAGTTTAGATTTCCATTCAATAAAACCCCCCATATTAGTTACTTGGCACTTAAGCAATCACACATTTACACGAGTCTCTGTTGGATCGACCCTTGCTTACCATTCTACTCAGATTGGTTAAGTTAGGATTCTTTGATAGGTAAAACGACTGAAAAATACCTCATCAAATTTGGCGCCGTTGCCGGGGACTCATCGCTATTTGTGTCTATTACTTTTTTGCTATTTTTGGGTGTGAACCTGTTATATGGTTCATACCCGTGCTACTAACTCATCTCCATTGCTCTTTGATCCAGATATTGACAGGACAATCTTCAAGCTAAGGAAGGATATCCGGAATCACTTTCAGGCTTTACCGTTCTTTCTTGAGGAATCTGACTCTGAATCTGCTGAATTTGTCGAGATGGGTGACCAAACATTGAGACAGTTAACTGCACCAAATCTGGAGCAACAACCGCTGGCGGTGCAATTTCCTGCTCTTGCTGAGGGAGTCAAGTTTGAACTGAAATCTGGGTTGATCCATCTTTTGCCTTCATTCCATGGGCTTAGTGGTGAAGACCCCAACAAACATCTTTCTGAATTTCATGCTGTGTGCTCAAGCATGAAGCATGCTGATGTGACTCATGACCAGATCGCGTTGAGAGCCTTTCCTTTCTCTCTCAAGGATCAGGCTAAAGACTGGTTTTACTACTTGGCTCCGGGAAGTATTGATACATGGGCTAAGATGAAGCAAGCTTTTCTAGAGAAGTACTTCCCTGCTACAAGGCTCAATGAACTGAAGAAGATGATTAGCAACATTGAGCAAGAAGCTAATGAGACCTTGTATGCATACTATGAGAGATTCAAGAGGTTGATAGTCAGTTGTCCTTTCCATGGCTACACTGATCAAGACCTGATTTTATATCTGTTCAATGGCCTCTTGGATGATGAAAGAAGAATGGTCAATGCAGCTTGCCAAGGTAACATTCTCAACAAAACTCCTGCTGCTGCGTTTGAGCTATTCACACAACTGTCTGAGGGCACAAGACAGTTTAAAAAAGAGACGACCTCGAAAGCTGCAAATTCTGTGGTAGCTAATTCAAGAATCCAAGACGAGGTTACCGAGCTGAAAACAATGATGAAGCAACTTTTACAACAAGGTGGTAGACAACATGTGAAATCCTATGAAATTTGCTTTGACAATATGCATTCCACTGATGCTTGCCCTTCACTTCAAGATACAAATGCTGAGGTAAATGCATTGGGAGGCTATGGTCCATCTAGGCCAAGGTATGACCCTTTCTCCAACACTTACAATCTGGGGTGGAGGGATCATCCTAATCTGAGGTACGGAAACCCAAACAATCAACAATTCAATCAGCAGGGTGGCCAAGCTCAATACAAGCCACCTTTTCAAACCCGTCCTCAGGGGCCCAATCAGAATGCTATGTCTACCGAGGATATGATTCGGACTCTTGCACAGACTGTGACTACAATGCAAGGCTCAATGAGCCAATTTCAACAAGAGACCAAGTCTAGCATCCACAATCTAGAGACTCAAGTCAGTCAAATTGCCAATGCTGTGGGCAAACTGGAAGCTAGAGATTCAAGCAAGTTGCCATCTCAGACCGAGCTCAATCCGAAACAGAATGTCAATGCTATTACTTTGAGGAGTGGACGAGAGCTCCAAGTAGAGCCCAGGGACGGGCAAGTACCAATCAGAAGGGGAGAGGCAGAAGAAGCTAAGGGCGAAATTGAGGAAGAATTTGAGTTGCTCGGCTTACCCGCCAAATGCGCGGCCGAGCAATTGCCACCCCGAGCAATCCCATCTCAGTCGAGATTGCGCGGGGAAGCAACATCGGAAAGTGCGGCCGAGCAATTGCCACCCCGAGCAATCTCATCTCAGTCGAGATTGCGCGGGGAAGCAACATCGGAAAGCGCGGCCGCGCAATTGCCAAGCCGCGCAATCTCGTCTCAGTCAGGATTGCGCGGGATGACATCAGAAAGCGCGCCCGCGCAATTTCAGGACAAGCCGCGCAATCGAGTCGCTGTCGAGGATTCATCTCCAACTCCTCTGAAGTCTTATGTACCTGTTCCACTTTTCCCAGAGGCACTAAAAGAGACCCGAAAGCTGGAGAATGACAAGGAATTGTTCGAGACGTTCAGCAAGTTTGAGGTAAACATTCCTTTACTTAAACTGATTAAAAGCATTCCTATATACGCTATGTTTTTGAAAGAATTGTGCACCATTAAAAGAAATCAAAAGCTAAAAGGGAAACAGAAAATCTCTGTAAGTGAGCATGTGTCAGCTGTGTTTCAAAGGCGTATGCCTCAGAAATGTGGTGACCCTGGCATGTTCACTATTCCCTGCATTATTGGTGATACAAAAATTGATAAAGCCATGCTAGATCTAGGTGCTTCAATTAATGTTTTACCTTACTCTGTGTACAAAATGCTTGAACTGGGTCCTTTACAAGAAACTGGCGTTGTTATACAGTTAGCTGATAGGTCGAATGCTTACCCTAGAGGAATAGTTGAAGATGTGCTTGTAATGGTTGATAATCTGATATTTCCTGCTGATTTCTATGTCTTAGATATGGACCATGATAAGCATGTTGCACCTATTTTGCTAGGTAGACCTTTTCTGAAAACAGCTAAGACTAAGATTGATGTCTGTAGTGGTTCTCTGACTATGGAATTCGACGGGGAAAGGGTAGAATATAATATTTATGATGCAATGAAATACCCTCCCGAAGATTCCTCGTTGTGCTTAGTTGATGTGGTAGAGCCACTTGCTCAAGACTTTTTCAATATGCATGAATCTGAGGCTTTGAAATCCACTTTGGAAAATGCTATTATGAATGAAACCTCAGATTTGGATTTACAGACTGACCTGCAGGAAGTGGTGGCAGAGTTGAATGCTCACTTTGAGCGTCCACTTATGCCACCGGGCTCAAAGCCCATACCACTAACCTTGCCTAGTGAGAAGCTTTTGCCATCTATTGTGCAGGTACCAATGGTAGAATTGAAGCAACTTCCAGACCATCTCAAGTATGCTTTCTTAGGTGATGGGGATACCCTGCCAGTAATTATATCCAACAAGCTCACCAAGGAGCAAGAAGGACGATTGGTGGCAGTTCTGAAGGAGCATAAGACGGCTATAGGATGGACCATTGCAGACATTAAAGGGATTAGTCCCTCAACATGTATGCATCGGATTCTACTAGAAGATGAAGCTACACCGTCTAGACAGCCCCAAAGAAGGTTGAATCCCCCGATGATGGAGGTGGTAAAGAAGGTGGTGCTGAAGCTCCTTCAGACAGGTATGATCTTTCCTATTTCTGATAGCAAATGGGTCAGCCCAACTCAGGTTGTCCCTAAAAAGGGTGGTATCACAGTGGTTGAGAATCACAAGGGTGATCTCATTCCCACAAGAGTTCAAACCGAGTGGCGAGTTTGTATTGACTATCGTAAACTTAACGCTGAACCCGGAAAGATCATTTCCCATTACCTTTCATTGACCAAATGCTGGAACGACTTGTCGGTCGGTCATTCTATTGTTTCTTGGATGGATATTCTGGATATTTTCAGGTAGCCATAACACCAGAGGATCAGGAGAAGACAACATTCACTTGTCCTTTTGGCACCTTTGCATACCGAAGGATGCCTTTTGGACTGTGCAATGCCCCAGCTACATTCCAACGGTGTATGGTTAGTATCTTTTCTGAGTACATAGAGAAATTTATTGAGGTATTTATGGACGATTTTACCGTCCATGGGAATGACTTTGATTCATGCTTAACTCATTTGACACTAGTGCTTAAAAGATGTGAAGATACTAATCTTGTTCTCAATTCTGAAAAATGTCATTTTATGGTAGAACAGGGTATAGTATTAGGCCATGTAATGTCTTCTAGGGGTATTGAGGTCGATAAGGCTAAGGTTGAAGTAATTCAATCTTTGCCTTATCCTACTAATGTGCGTGAAGTGCGTTCTTTTTTAGGCCATGCAGGGTTTTACCGCAGGTTTATTAAAGACTTCTCAAAAATCGTCTCCCCCTTGTGTGAATTGTTGAAGAAGGAAGTAGAATTTGAGTTTGGTGACGCATGCAAGACGACGTTTGATGAGCTAAAACTCCGCCTCACCACAGCTCCCATTATTCAAGCCCCAGATTGGTCTCTCCCTTTTGAGATCATGTGTGATGCCAGTGATTATGCAGTAGGGGCTGTTTTGGGACAAAAGAAGGGCAGGGCATCTCATGTGATTCACTACGCCTCTATGACACTGAATGAGGCTCAAAGGAACTACTATACCACAGAAAAGGAGCTCCTAGCAGTTGTGTTTGCATTGGAGAAATTTCGCTCTTACTTGCTTGGAACAAGAGTGATTGTTTATACAGATCATGCAGCACTCCGCTATCTGCTGACGAAGAAAGAGGCCAAGCCCAGGTTAATCAGGTGGATCTTACTGTTGAGTGAGTTCAACATTGAGATCAAGGACAAAAAGGGGGCTGAGAATGTGGTTGCTGATCATTTGAGTCGTCTGGTGATGGAAGAACAAAAGAGGTCAGCAAGTTCGCCCATTCAGAAAGAATTTCCAGATGATACTTTGTTTGCTATTAAGGTTGTAAAACCTTGGTATGCACACTTGGTTAATTTCCTGGTTATGGGTGAATTCCCACCAACTTTCACCAAAGCTCAAAAAGATAAGTTAAGAAGTGAAGCAAGGTATTACATCTGGGATGATCCATATTTGTGGAAACACTGCGCTGATCAGGTAATCCGACGATGCATCCCGGATAATGAGGTAACTTCTATCTTAACTTTTTGTCATAATTATGCATGTGGGGGCCATTTTAGTTCCAATAAAACAGCTAGGAAGGTACTGGATGCAGGATTTTACTGGCCAAACATTTTTAGAGATGCTCATGGCTTTTGTAAATCCTGTGACCGATGCCAAAGGGTTGGGAATATGTCCCAAAAGAATGAAATGCCTCAATCTCCAATGATCTTTTGTGAAATTTTTGATGTATGGGGCATTGACTTTATGGGACCATTTCCAAACTCTTTTGGGAACTATTTATATTTTACTTGCGGTGGACTACGTTTCCAAATGGGTGGAAGCGAAGGCCACCAGGACTGACGATTCTAAAGTGGTGACAGATTTTTTGAAGACCAATATTTTTACTAGATTTGGAGTCCCTAGAGCTTTAGTTAGCGACAAGGGATCACATTTCTGTAATAGGATGGTTAGTGCATTATTGAAGAAATAACATGTCACACACAGGGTCTCGACATCATACCATCCCCAGACGAATGGCCAGGCAGAGGTATCTAACAGGGAAATCAAGTCCATTTTGGAAAAGAATGTTGCACCAAACAAAAAAGACTGGAGTGTTAGGTTGGATGATGCACTATGGGCGTACAGGACTGCTTATAAAACACCCATCGGGATGTCACCGTTCAGATTGGTGTTTGGTAAAGCTTGTCACCTACCGGTGGAAATTCAGCATAAGGCATATTGGGCAGTCAAGAAGTGCAACATGCAAGCAGATGAGGTGGGTGAATTTAGGAAACTTCAACTCCAAGAATTGGAAGAGATTAGGCTTGAGTCTTATGATAATGCAGCAATTTACAAGGACAAGACAAAAGCCTAGCATGACAAGCATATTTGGAGAAAAAGTTTCAAAGTGGGTGATAAAGTCCTTCTATTTCATTCCCGCCTGAAATTGTTCCCTGCGAAACTGAGGTCAAGATGGATGGGCCCATATGTAGTTGCTCGTATTTATCCACACGGCGCGGTGGACATTTATGAGAGCACTACGCACTCTATCGCTAAAGTCAATGGTCTAAGATTGAAGCCATACCTTGAAGGATTCGACAAGGCCATCATTGAAGAGACGACTCTACAAGAGCCGGAGAAAGAGCCGTGATATCCTTTTACGTCAAGCTAAAGACGTTAAAAAATCGCTTCTTGGGAGGCAACCCATGTTTTAGGATAGATTTGCTTTGATTTTTGCTTTCAATTTTACAATTTTTGTTTTGGTTAGTTAGTTTAGATAGAAATAATCCTCAAAATTTCGGATAACTCGGGCAAGTTTAGAAGTTTAGGGGCTAAAAACTCGGGATTGGGACAAAAATTGCGTGGTCAAAGGAGTCTGATCAAAGCCGAGCATTCCAGGCCCAGTTGCAAAAGCGCGGCTTGGGAAAGGAAAGCGCGGTCGCGCTTTCTCATGGCCGAAGCCGAGCAATTACAACTGGGGCATGAAAGCGCGGGATCGCAAATGCGCGGCCGCGCAATCCAGTGCAATCCCGCGCTTTTGGCCGTTTTTCAGCGATAAATAAAATAAAACCCGAGCCCTTGTCTTTTCTTCAGCTCTCACGTACGCAACCTCCCTTCTTCAACCCCTCAAAACTCCATTGAAGCCATCAAGCTCAAGCTTCCTTCAAGCCCTTTTCAATCGGATTTTCGAGCAAATTCAAGCAAGGAACTTCAAATCAAGTGGGATTCAAGTAAGTTTTCTCAAATCTCCTCTAAAATTTCGGTTTTTGATAGATAAATCTAGATCTAGGTTTGACTAGAAAAACCCGAATTTGACCCCTTTAGGCTCGGATTTAGGCTTCAATCCTTTATAAAAGTTTATTTATTGCATGATTCTAGTCTAGTTTCGTGTTTTATTCGAACTTTGCATGAAAATCCGAAAATCACTCCGAAATTTGATTAAAATTTGATTAATTTTGATTAAATTGTTCTAGGTAGTGGGGGAAGAGAGCGTTTGAGAGCTTTTCTTTGAAATATTGTTGTGGCTGTCCTTGCCGGGAGAACGGAATTGCGCTTGCTTGTTTGTTTTGTGGTGTTGTGCAGGTTGTTTTCTGAAATTCTGAATTAATGGCTCCAAAGAGAAGTAGAAGGGATGGTGCATCATCATCACAATCTGCTAGTCAGGGAGTACATCTGGTTCCACCTGCTATGGTGGGAGAGACCACCCCAGAAACTTTTGGGATTAACCTGACAAAGAACAGTCACATAGTCCGGTTTGAGCTTCTGAAGGACAGGGAATGGAAAGCAACTCGGTTCATTGATTGGAACCTAATGAATGAAATTGGGATTGCTCATCTGTTGAATGAGATAGGATCATACTTGCACATGGGCGCGTTCTTGAAGGTGTGTGAACCAACCTTTAAAGGGTTAACACTAGAGTTTCTGAGTACTTTGTCTACTGATTTCAAGGGTGAAGGAGAGATAAAGTTTTGGCTAGGAGGTGTTAGGAGAAAGATGACCTTGAAAGAGGTCAACCGGGTGTTTGGGTTCAGTAATTTCTATGAGAAGGATGTCGTGCTGACTGAGGCAAGTGCTACATGGGCTGACAGGCATTTCTGGAGAGCCATCACAGGAAGAACCAAGTATGAGCCATCTAGGGAAAAAGCTTCTCCCATTACTCATCCCGCTATTAAATTTTTCCAGCGGTTTATTGCAAGTACTCTGAATGGAAGAGGTGATGGGGGAAACAATTGTCCCAAGAAAGATGTAACTGTGTTGGCTGCTTGCTTGAAGAGAAAGAGACTGAACTTGGGTGCTATGCTGATGCACCACATGGCTCATGTTGGGAACAAAGGCGGTGGAGCCATTTGTATTGGTGGGATTGTGACTTTCCTAGCCAAGCATTTTGGTATCGATCTTAGCGGGTTACATGTTGATATTCCGCCTTTGCCTATTGACTTTACCATGCTGAAGAAGATGGGCGCTCTCTACAAGTACAAGAACTCCTATTTCTAGGTGATTGGTGACTCTGGGAGAGCAATGAAGCTTCCTGATGGACACCGAGTGCAGATTGGGGACAGTCCAGCTAAATGGTTCATTGAAGTTCAGGCTGGAGATTTTGATGTGGCTACCGTTAAGGGCCCTGTTAGGGGTAAAAAGGCGGTTTCAGTTCCTATTGTGGTGGAGTCCGATGAAGAGGAGATGGATGAGGATTTCATCATGGAAGAAGAAGAAGAAGAAGAATCTGCTGAGGATGCTGACACTGATGAGGATGAGGAGTCTGAGGAAGACGATAGGCAGAGACAGTTTGATCCGTCTATCCCTGCTGGTGGAGTACATTACTCTAACGCTCAGTATAACCAGATGATGGAGATGATGAGACAGATGCAGCTAGACAACATGCAGCGATACAATGACATGTCGTCTCATATCGATCAGAGCTTTCAGGGTATGAGAGGCTATGTGGATCAGAGGTTCACATCATATCAGACTCATCAGGATCAGCAACTTGCTGCTTTTCAGGCCCGGCAGGATGAGCAGTTCAGACTGCTCAACACTAGATTGGATGGATGGAGTTCAGCGAGCTATCCGCCTCATCAGTCATATCCTCAGTATGCCTTTCCCGATCCTCCGTATCCTCAGTTTCCACCATACCAGCCGCCACCAAGACAAGAGTTCCCGCCATATCAACCACCTCAGCCAGAGTATCCACCGGAGTACCAGCCACCACCCAGAGTAGAGTTTTGTGAGTTTTTCTCTTTCCTTTACCTTTTTACTATACTTTGGGGACAAAGTATGTTTTAAGCATGGGGGAAGGGATTTACTTTTTCATTGCATGTAGTTGCATTAGTTTAGTTCATATTTAAATTTTTTGCATGCATTGATTAAAATCCTGAAAATGAAAAAAATCAGAAAAATTGAAAAAATACAAAAATTTTGCATTTAGGTTCTTATTTCCCCTTGTTTGATTCCTCTTGTGTTTCTAAGTTAAGTATAAATTCTAACCCATGATTTGCATGATTTGTTGAAGTTGATATGATATAAGCATGATCATTGATTAATTACCTTGATTATAGGATGGAGCATGCATTTAGCTTGAGTTTTTGATTTATTCTGAAATTCTAGACAAAACTTTACCTTGTGAGATTTTTGGCCTTTCATGATTATTTGCTTTCTAAATTTCTTGAGTGTATCGTCATGATTATCTAGCTCTAGAACTTGCGTTATGACTCTGTTTCGAGGCTGCTTTATATGATTGAATGCATGACATTAACATGATTGAGGCAATGTTTCTATAAGCCTATTATTTCCTTTCCTACCTTGACAAGATCCATGTTTTGACACCCCTATGTCTTTGAGCTTTTAGCCTGTTTTTATTAGCTCCACAAAATGATTCCTAGCCTAATAAGCTTGACCCATAATCCGGGATTTAGGACTTTAGGTTTTGTTTGAGTTTTGTGTGAGTTTGATATAAGTATGGGGGAATTGGAGGAAAGGAGGAAGAGAGGAATACAACTCTTGGGTTCAAAGTGAAAAAAATGAAGATGAAGATGTTTGTTGCAAAGAAAAAAAAAATTGAGCTTAATCGTTAATAGTCTTCATTATTGAGAAAGAAAAGAGTTGAGAAGAGGCAAAAGAAAAAAAGAGAAGCAAAGTGCTTAATTGTAAATGTAAGGAGTTGGTTGAGAAAAAAGTTTGGGAAGTGATATGAAGAGAAAGTGTGAATTTCGGTTTAGGACTAGTTCTTTATCCCGGATTCAGCACCACAGGCCAAATATGATTCCTTCCTAATTTCTCTTTACCTTGGCCCCATTACAAGCCTTCAAAAGACCTCTTGATTTTTGTTATGTGTTTGATCCCCAGCGGTGGAGATTTAGAACTCTGATGCAAGCATATGGTAGTCTAGTTTTCATGGTTGATTTTGAGTGAAACACGTCCCTTAAACACTTGAGAGTTTGAGTGCAAACACATTATCCTTGGTGAGGTCTAGAATGAATGAATGGTCTTTGCTCTATGCTTATGATGATGCATGTTAGGAAGTCTTGGTTGGGTTTTCAATTATATGTGAAATGCTTGTTTGACTTGAGATGGATGTATGATTGCATTTCTATGGAGTGATTTGGATTTATGACTTGCTTGAGGACAAGCAAGGGTTAAGCATGGGGGAATTTGATAGCTTGCATATAAGAGTAGCTTAGTTGCATGTTTTATATATGTTTTAGTTAGTTTTAGGTTAGTTTTTATGTAGTTTTTAGGTTTTTGTGTTGTCGGGTATTATGCGCTGGTTTGCTCGGTTTTACAGGTTTTTAGGTTCAGGAGCAACAACGGGGCGAGTACAGATTGACCATGGCGGTGGTGGACGAGCCAAGAGAGCTAAGGGATGCTAGGAGCATGGATGGAGAAGAGCCAAGACAAGGACAAAGACAAGACGAGCCGAGTACTAAAGCTCGGGATCAACCCCGAGCAACCAGCCCGCGCATTTGCAATTGGGAAGAGAAAGTGCGGGGAGGACAAAGCGCGGCTGAGCTTTCTTATGCCGATCCCGCGCAATTGGGCCTTCTACGCGGACGTGGTTTTTGGGCCGAGTTTTGGATTGGGCTTTGATATTCTTGGTTTTTGGGCTAAATTATATCCGAGATTGTATGGTTAAAGATAGCTTATGAGGGTTATTTTTAGTAGACATATAAATACTTTATGTTAGTTTTATTTTTCAGAACTTTTGATCATACTTTTGGAGGCTAGGGTTTTCTCTCAAGGAAGAACCTTTGAACCTTTGTAAGTTTGATTTTAATTCAATTATGCATTGCTAATTTCTTTTGTGTTTGACTAGTTATTGAAATCATAGATTGCATAATATTGTGAGATTTGATTGATTCTCATCAACTTGAATAGGTTTTATTCCTTGTGCTTAATTGAATCAGAATTATTCTAGGGTTTTGTTAGATTGACCACCTAATAGAATTTCTAGGTTAATTTACAACTAATCTGATTAATGCCCGTTCGGGGTTGATTAGATAAAGTAGCATCTATAATTGTTTAGACCCGTTCGGGCTATTCAGTTGTAGAAGGGAATAAATCCACAAATAACTTAGATGTCTGTTTGCTCTAAGTGTTTGTTTCTATTGATAACTTGATTCGTAAAGTTGTTGTTTAATTGAATCTAGACGTTGTTTTAGGTTGTTAAATGATTAGGGTTGTTTAGACTGTTAGTTCTTTCAACTATTTATGAAGTTTGGGTCATAATCCTTAGTAGGAGTATAATCCACAATAGATTATTCAAGGGAATTGAGAATCGAAAGAATCAATGATCAATAAGCATGTCTATGATGGATTTAACTAGTTGAACATATTTCTCTCATATATATTCACAATCAATTTTGCATTCATATTTACTTCTAATTTTGCATAGTAGTTTAGATTTCCATTCAATAAAACCCCCCATATTAGTTACTTGGCACTTAAGCAATAACACATTTACACGAGTCTCTGTGGGATCGACCCTTGCTTACCATTCTACTCAGATTGGTTAAGTTAGGATTCTTTGATAGGTAAAACGACTGAAAAATACCTCATCAGGGTGATCCCAGAAAAGGGTAGTCCTGCCATCGCCAATTCTCGATCGAAGCCCTCCCAATAAGTGATTTTTCGCCTTCACCATCCCGCCCTAGAGATTAGACGCCCTAGTTTTAGCCACAAACATGTCCCGATCCACACGTCCATTACAGTACTTATTCCTAAGCACTCTTGACCATAGGGATTCCGGCTCCGTAATGGTGTGCCATCCCATTTTAGCCATGAAAGTCGTGTTGGCCTGTCGCATGCTTCTCATGCCTAATCCTCCTTCATTCTTGTCTTTCTTGAGCTCATCCCAGTTCAACATATGTATTTTCTTCTTATCATCAGTAGAGCCCCAAACAAAAGCTCTCGTTTTCTTTTCGATCTCATCACAAACATATCGGGGAAGATCCGCCGTCTGCATTGAGTAGTACGGTATACTCGCAATAGAAGCCTTAGCGAGCGTAACCCTGCCAACGAAAGATAACTCTTTCCACAACATGTTTGTAGGTCGCCTTTCCTACCCTTTCCTTCGACATCGGAATGCCTAAATAGCGCCCCAAATCGTCCTTGACTGGAATGCCACCCATATCACCAATCTGAAGAGCAAGATTATTAGGCGTGCTATTCGAGAAGCAAATTGTTGATTTCTGGAAGTTGATTCTCGCCCCCGAGGCAGAGAAAAACTTATCCAGGCAATACTTTATAGCATTCATTTTGTCCACCGAGGCCTCCGCGAAAAGGATGAGATCGTCCGCGAAGAACAAGTGTGACAGAGTCGAGCCCCCCTCTGCAAGGCGAATTGACTTCCAAGCACCCGACATCACCGCCTCATCAATAATGTGTCCCAACCTTTCCATACAAAGTACGAAAAGATAGGGGGAAAGCGGATCCCCTTGTCTTAGCCCTCGGCTTGGAACAAACTTGTCCCCCATATCTCCATTCCATAGCACTCGCATAGATTTGGAATTCATGGAGTTCATAATAACGGAGATAAGCTGGCTCGGAAGGCGAAGCTCCATCAGCGTGTCTCTGAGAAATGGCCAGCGAACCCTGTCATATGCCTTTTCAAGATCGATTTTAATAGCCATCATTCGCGATCCCGTTCTACTCATTGAGTGCATCACCTCTTGGTGATAACAATATTGTCCGAAATTTGTCGACCGGGAACAAAACTTGCTTGAGTAGGCGCCACAACTTTCCGAAGAATTGGTTTCAGCCGAGCAACAATGAGTTTAGTCACCATCTTCATAGCAACATTCACAAGACTAATAGGCCGAAACTGGTGCACAGTCTCCGGCGTTTCAACTTTCGGAATTAAAACAATCATTGTCTCATTCATTGCAGCGGGAATCGTCATACCATTCAAAATCCCCATAACCGCACCTTCAACCTCAGCTCTAACCAGGTCCCAATTGCATTGGTAGAAAACCGCATGGAACCCGTCAGGGCCGGGGGCTTTGAACGGGCCCATGGAATCCACCGATTCCTTTACTTCTCGCCTCGAATTCTCAGCATAAGTGCATCATATCAGCCTCAGTTAAGCCAGGGAACCTCCCCCTCGGAACGTCGAAAGGCCCCTCAAAGTCATCTTCATCCGTATATAACTTCAAGAGGTGAGCCATGACCATGCGCCTCATCTCGTCTTGATCCCATATGAACTCCTCTCTCTCATTTATTAGGCCATCAATCCTATTTTGTCTCCGCCGTACCATAGTACTCGCGTGGAAAAAGCGAGTATTCCGGTCCCCATCCAAGAGAGCGTCCGTTCTTGCCTTTTGCATCCAAAAGATGTTGATTTGATCGAGAACGACTTCAAGTTGCTTTCGCAGCTTCGAGTCAAGATTAAGAAGGCCTCTCGTAACTTGAGTCTCCAACCTTCTCTGCACCCCTTCGATTCTCTTCCATAATCTGTCTCTGCGGTGGAACATGTTTCCAAAAACGTTTTTATTCCACTCCTCCAATTGCAATGTCAAGCTCGTGAGAGCCGAAGTCAACGGTGCCCCCTTTTCCCAATTGAAAGATAGGAAAAGTTGGAATTCGTTATGAGTGAGCCAGGCAGCTTGAAATCTAAAAGGCCTTGTATGTTGTACCCGCTGTTGGAACCCGTTTAGACTTAGAAGCAGGGGCGAGTGATCCGACTGATGCGTCGGCAGATGTCTGATGCTTCCTTCCTCAAAAGTCTCACGCCAATCAAGGTTACAAATGCCCCTATCCAAGCGAGCGCTTGAGCGTGTGCCGGGGTCCTTGCCACAGTTCCAAGTAAACCGAGAACCTGCATATCCAACGTCTATCAACTCCAAGTCATCGATCCACTTGTTGAATTTAGCGCATCTTCTCCTCATCTCATCAGACGCACCAGTTCTCTCCTCCAAAGATTTTGTTTCATTGAAATCTCCCAATAGTAGCCACGACCCCTCAACCCGTTCACAGAACTCTTGTTTTCGGTTGTGGACTGGCATAAATGGAAGAGAGAAGCCATTGTGCCTCACCATCACGCGTGACCGTAAAAGACACCACCTGAGCATGAACATCAACCTCCTGAATTTGCACTCTCCTTCTCCACCAAAGGATCCAAATTCCACCTTTAAACCCTAAAGCTTCTGAACGAATAACCCCATCAAAGCCAATCCTCGTACAGATAAGATTGGCTTGTTTGCCGCTGATTTTTGTTTCTAGCAAGATCAAAATTGACGGATCATGGATTCTGATCAGGTCTCTTAAAGTGTGAAGGAAGTTCTTGTTGCCCGCTCCTTGGACATTCCAGGACATAATCTTCATATCTGGCACAATCATAAAAAAACAATTGAGCAGTTGTGGGGATGCCTCAAGTAACCTCATCAGGTTAGTTGTTTTCTGCAACATGCATGGTGATGTCGCCATCATGCATGTCGTTATTCTCTTGCCATGATTCATTGCCATCTTCTTGACTTCCATCCGCCATTGAGGTATCCCCGAGTGTATCCGGCATACTCTCGAGATCGTCGGGTGGAGGATTGTTCTCCATTGGCCAGTCATTCTCGCTGGGGGGGATCGCTTGTGTGTTTTGAGTCACTCAGGATGGAAGGCTCGTTTGATTGACTTGCGTCTTCCAAAGCTGTAGAAATAGTATATCCCCTACTTCTAGGCTATGTCTGTGTCGTCCTTGCAATCTTCTCTACAATCTTCTTTCCAAAATTCTCCCCCTTATTATTATCTTGCAGGATATCTTTTGCCAACCCAGACTTTCCTTCCTTCGTGGCCTTCCCTTTATTCTGTCCTGGTGCAATATTTCCTTTCCCTTCTTTTGTATTATCTGTCTTGTAAATACGCCAATCGCCACTCCCCTTTTTGACATCCTCTCTCACCATTTCGACTCCCTTCAAATCTGCTTTCCGAACGATGCTCTTTCCTTTTACTGTAGTCCTATTATCGGATTTCCCCGAATCTTTCCTTGCCATATCAATCCTCCCTTTATTTTTGGTTACTGAAGGCCTTGTGTCAACATTCTTCTCGTGATTTCCTTCCATAATGCCTTCCTCATTTTGGTCATTAGCAGAATTCCCGCCTTGCTCATTCAAGATCGCAAATCTTGACCCGGACCCACTCGCTTGATTGTTACCCGATCCACCCGGCGGACCAGAACCGGGTTCACTAGTGTTCTTTCCCCCACTTGCAATTCCACCGGCACCAGAGAGGGGGTTTACACCAGTGTCTTTCACCGCCGATGAATTAGTTTCCCTTCTTCACGCCGGTTTTTTCACTATCATCCATTCTCCGAAGTGTTCTCGTTCCTCTGGCTTCTTCATGGTTGGGGGTAGGGGTGTCAATCGGTCGGGTCGGGTCGGGTTTGGATTGGGTCAATTTAGTTTCGGGTAACTTCGGATTCGGGTCAAATTCGGATATTTTGAAAATCGGGTCAAATTGGGTTGGATCATTTCGGGTCGGGTGCTCAATTAATCGGGCAAAGTCGGGTTTCGGGTCAATTTCGGTCGGGTCATTCGGTTTTCGGTCCAACTTGATTTCGGATAAGTTCGGTTTCGGGTTTAGTTCGGTTTCGGGTTTAGTCGGATTTCGGATGAGTTCGGTTTCGGGTTTTTCGGATATTGGGTGAATCGGATTTCGACTTTGGCCGAATTTCGGGTTAAACTGATTTCGAGTAAGCCGGAATTTGATTCAGATCATATATCGAATGATTATTTTGTGTAGTTTAACTACTTTAGGGTCTAAATATTTAATGTAACATTTAATTTAAACATAATTATAATAAATATTCACTATTATTAATATTTTAAAACATAATATAATTTTCGGATGGTTTCGGGTCGGGTAACTTCGGATTTTCGGATAGTTTCGGGTCGGGTAACTTCGGATTTTCGGATGACTTCGGATCGGGTAGCATCGGATATCGGGTTGCATCAGGCTAGTCCATTCGGGTATAATCGGTTTTGGGTTAATCTCGTGTTCGGGTTTTTTCGGATTCGGGTCAAATCAGTTTCGGGTATAAATTTTTTTATTGTTTTCTCGGGTCGAGTCGGGTTCGGAGTCGGGCGGGTCGGGCGGGTTATTCGGGTCGGGTCAAGTTTTGACAGCCCTAGTTGGGGGAGGTGTAGGGGCATGTACCACTCTGTTATTGATATCCCTTATACAACGGGAAAATATCGGTTTCATATTGATACTAGACTATGTACAACACTAAATATGGATATCAATCGTATCCATACCCATAAATGATATTCTGATATACATACCAAATAGACCCTATTTGTTTTTGTTTTCGCTTTGCTCAAGGCTAGTGCGATAAAAACTTTGAATTTTGACTGTCAATCGATCACATTTGCTTTGATTTGATCTGATTCCTTCGAAAACGAAATTCAATAGATGGGAGGTGTGTAGTGACAAGTAAAGATGAGCAACCGATAATTGATGTATCCAATTTATAGATAGAATTTCAAAAAAAAAGTCATATACATAAGTTGAGACATTTCTCCAAAACCCAGCATCGTGTTGATTTTTTGGAAAAAACTAAAGTTATCATTAACCAAAAAAAAAAACTTTAGAAGAATTAAGAAAACTATCCCGACACAAAAACCGTGTCATGTATCTTAAGTCAAGCAATACCTACGTCCAAATCCAGATCGAGTCTTTCAGTGGCCATTAAATTCAAACCAAGAATCAACCACTAAAGCTATGGGTCTATGGTCTTTATTAGAAACCCGTCTTGAAGTTCCATTGCTTTAAATTCAAACTTAAAAGCAAAACCCCATCTTTACATGAAAAAATAAAAACAGGAAAGCGAAATTATTCAAATCTGGATAATATAATAGAGTTCTACGAGAATCAACCACTACAATTACAAGCCTGAACCTAGAAGATGCACAAGATAATATGTTAAAACTTGAAACTATACACACAAGATTATCTGTTCAACCGAAATAATACTATAGATAAGCTCAGTTAGTTGTCCCTTGCATTTCACCATCTTCAAGTTGAAGAGTGAACGATCTAATCTCTCCTCCTTGTCATAAAATAAGGTCCAGGTGGCAAAGAAGAGAACTTACCTAGCCAAATGAAGAACCATCATCAGCCTTGCTCCTTATAAGGAGTCCATATCAGTTTGCTGACATCCACTTCCAGACCACCTCGGCCAGCTGCTTTTAGGTGGCGATCCAATACCTTAGGATCCGCGCAGATAACGTGTTGCCCTTTCCGGTATTGAATGAGCTCCAGGCTCTGAAGGGTGGCCAGAATGTCCTCTGCCTTTATAGCTGTCATGTCACTCAGCTCCTGAAGAGCAGTAAAAAGTGAAATAGATAAGCCACATGTTACCAACTAACTGCACAGGTAATTTGAATATTAAGAAGGGTTTTTAATCACAAACCATCTTTTTATATATTTTTTAAATAAAACGCCTTGTATAAAAAAAATTCACTTTCTTTTTCACACATTTCAAGGTGTAAAAATGTATTTATAAAAAATGATGTCTTTATAATAATCAGAAAGAACAAACCCTTAATTGAGCCAACAATAGTAATTTTTCAACACACTTTTGTATTAGTTGACCAGAATGCCCTTGGTTAATTGATTCATTTTGTAAATAAAGAATTTTGATCAAACTACATTTTAAAGATAAAAAAATAAAAAGTAACTTTCATATAAATAAATTAAAAAGAATAGACTAATGATAACAATTAGAGAACCATGGTAGCTGGAAAGGTGAAGAAGACAAATCAAAGATTGAGACCGATACCATTCCCACGATCTCGAGCATTCATGTTTAAAATGGTCTTGACTAATCTATATGTTTGGCAACAACCCTTGTCTAGTATGCATTGGAAAATGAAGAGCGCCTGCATGCGTTATTCAAACTCACATGCAAGAGCTCATATGCAAGAGTTGTTTGCATGCTTATCTTAGTTAGTTTCTTTCAAAGTCTTAAGAAAGGATATTACTTGTCCTCCAAAGGAAGTTGCAAGGAAAAGAAGGCAATAACAAAAAACTAACAAAGATCAACTAATACTTCAAAAATAAATCAATTAAGGACCTTCTAGTCAACTAATCCAAAACAGAGCTAGAAAATGGTTATTAGTAGCACAATTTAGTTAATCAGATTACAAGGTGTTATATGAAAAAATAGGAGATTTTTTAATAGAAAAAATATTTTAAAGGTGATTTGTGACAAATTGATTTCATCTAGACAGAACTCCCATCATCTGGACAGACAAAGGTCTGTCCAGTGGATAAATAGATAAATAAATAAATAATGATGTAACTAGGTTCAGGGTTAGACTGAAAAAGGTCCCAAGTCTGAACCAGTACAGATATTATTGACACTGCCCACGGACAAGCCAGTAGAGAGATGCAAATCAGACCGATATAACATGATTAGTTCAGTGAGACATAAACTAATGACGCACAAATGATAACAGTAAAAAGACTGAATAAAAACTAGATCAGACTAGCCATATGGCAGTATAAGTTGGGTTAATTTAAAAAGCTTTACGGGAGAAAGCATTGCATAGCATGAAAGCCTCTTGAAGTCTAGAGAAAATAAGACGTAATTTTCTGCTGAATATAGTTTCTAGACGAGAAGAATTCACATTAGAAATGATCATGCATACCTTAATTGAGATGTTTCCTTTATGCTTCTTCAAGATCTCCAAGAGAACTCGTGTCCAGTAACCCCTATAGCTCACTAGCCCAAGATCTGAGAGAGGCCTCTCCGGTGTACCAACTTTGCCTTCTTTCTTAGAGAGTTCATAAGCTGCACCATGTAGAGCAACATATTTTATGACAAACATGGATGAAAACCTTATGTGGTATGCCAACAAATGTCTGCTTGATACTTGTAAAGAAGAGAGCACAAACTTGAGGAAATAAAGGAACTTACAAAATGCTATAAGGAACTTGCCATACCCTTTCCTCTGGTATGGAGGAAGAGTCAGAATACAAGCCAAATTGTATGATTCCTCAGAATGCTTTTCCTGCATCATGGAATGGAAAAAATTGAGTATCCATTCATAATCATGCATGGAAGACCTACCCGATTCATGCAATCAGCTCGAGGTCTATTTAAAGAAAACTTCTACAGATTGTTCAAAAGATAGATTAAAAAAACTCTTTATGCCAGATATGAATTCATTCCAAGAAAAAACCACAGCAAAATGAATATTATGTTCTGGCGTGAATTCATCCCAAGAACGAAATCAGGATGCAGCGAGGCTTTTGTCAGAGACATCTAATCTACTGCATCCGAAGATCCGATTACCAACCACACATTATAATGTGATCTTAATATGAAGAATTCATGCATAAAGTTCAAGTCAGTCTACAAGATTATATTTTTTCCGGTACAGCAGACAAGGATATTAGAATTGGGAAGCAGAGCATAAATGCTCATGATAAAGCAGAGAAAAATTACCTTGGAGAAATAACCAACCATGTGGCATCCTCGATCATCACATTCACAAAGGACATAGAACAGAAAAAGATCAACGTCATAATAAAGGGTCTTGTGATCCAAGAACAATTTTGCCAGATAACAAAGATTTTGCCCATAAACCTTGTTTTTTTTGCCATCAACCTGTTTCATGAATAATAAACGAATAAATTACATCATTTTCATTTAAATTATAGCTCCAAAAATATTGGAAATAATCGCAACTGAATCAGATACATATCCTATATAGAGGTGTCTGAATTTTCATCAACTATCTGCCTAAACATTAGAGAGTGAAACATGAACACTCAGACACCACAACTAGGATTGTTACAAAGATGTACTGGATGCATGCATGTGTCCTCAATATCAGCCTCTATTCTTGTGCAAAAATGATGCACATTTGATGATTTGAAGGCATAAAATACATAAAGTTTGGAGTCTATAGGCATGAGAGAGAGAGAGAGAGAGAGAGAGAGAGAGAGAGAGAGAGCACCTCAAACATTGACAAGGTGCCACTGCGGTAAATTTCATCACCAGGAGGATGCTTGAGATCACATTTTTTCTGATTTCAATGTCAAAAGTTTAAATAAGAACAGATTTAATTTTGGTGAAGCAAGGTTTACTACATTTAAAAATCAATCATTACACAAAAACAGATCAGCACAAGCAAAACTAAAGACGATATTGTCTTATCTCCAGTCAAAAATTTTCATCCACGAGCTTGTAACTGAAAGAAACATCACTCCATAATTCAAATGACGCTTCAAAACATGCTTTTCAGGTGATAAAAAGAAAATTTATGATTTATGTATCACAGAGTTTAGCAATGGAACAGCTAAGTGAGACTATACTGACAGCATGAGAAGCAAATGTGTTAAGACTATACTGACAACATAAGCATTCAAGTGGCTTGCAGAACAGGAATCTTCATTCTTTCTCAGCTTAGGATGGAACTATTAGCTCAATTGAACCAATCATTCAAGGGATGTGTTTTATGACAACATGAATAAAGTATATCTGTACTATAAAATAGCACTACTGTAGATTAGATGGATATAAATATATATGACACTCCAAGCAGATATCTGAGCACGTAGGATTTAGTACTTTGGCTGTTTTAGCCTTTAGGATTGGTAATAAATCCTTCTTCAGAAACTTCCCATACAAGGTTGTCACTCCTCTTTTGTACTTGTTTGTCAACACAGTCTCACAACATAAACTTTATCTCAGGGAACTTTCCTTCTTAGTTCTTACTATTGTGGTTTATTTCCCAAATCTATGAACGATAACATTGTGGAAACAGAAAAAATAGTTTGACATCTCAAACACAATAAACAAAGTGAGAGAAATTAACCATCGAGAAAACTCAACCAGCTAAGGAGTTCAATCGCCACCTCTCAAGTGCTCAACTTTACTTACCAACTTAACACTATTTTGTTTCAGCTTCACATCTAGAATGGCAAGTATTCTGAAAAAAGGGAATCTGGAAAGCACTTACCATATGCCTCTGCAGCTGCCCCTTGCGCTTCATGAAATTAAGGCAGAACTCACAAAAGAAGAGCTTCACACAATCATTGTACTCCGGAGGGAATGGGGAGAAGTACCATGTCTCAATTTCATATTTGCCAAGTTCAATCGTTGCTATGTTTTTCACTTTAGTGAACTCCTCATGTTCACGTAAACTAGCAGCATCCAACTCCTCATGCCCCTAGAAATTTCAACAAAAACCTTGAATAAATCCATTTACATCGCAGGTAACCGGCCCTCTCAAGAGCAGATGAGTTCATCCAATTGAGTGAAAGCCATGACTCATCGAGAGCAAATGAGTTCATCCAATTCAAATTTCTTTTTACAATACTAAATCAAAAGTAACAGAACTAGTTTCATGCTGGGAGAAAAAAAAAAGTTCAGGTGATGGTATAAAATGCTTATTTTCATTTATGTTAAAATTTCATCAAGCCAGAGTGATTCCAGGAAGACCAAAGACAGTATAATATCATCACAATATCCTTAACAACATAACTGAAATGATAGATTTCACAATTGAGGCTAAACCCTGCTTATTCGGTTCAGCATAAAATAACTTAAGAATCCCAAGCAAATTGACAGCTGTTTTTCGAGAGAAATACAACAGCACAGATTCTTACCTCCACGTGGATCTCATCAATCTTGCGTTTCTGATGCCTTGTCATTTTTAAGCTTGACACCTATGAAAATATTATGTCAATATAATTTGGCATACTTACTAAAGTAATAAAAAGGATATATAATCACCAGGGCCCCACGTCAACAAAATAAAAATATAGACAAATTGATGAATTATTAGCATGATAATCAAGGAGAAATGGTAACTGAGGAGAAACAATAATTTCATAAAATGCATTTGAATCGTGAAACGCTTGAAGCTGATTTTTTGGCATTTTAAGCCACTATAGTTTAGTATATGGGTAAGCAACTAAGCACCATAGTACTAATGTCTACTCTCATATGCAAAGTATGAAAATGTGCTGAAATCACAAATGAGGTGAAATGGTTTAGAGACACATTACCTTATCCTCTACCTTTTCATCAACATCAGTCTCTACTGAGTTGAGATCAAGTTGTTCAAGCTTGACCCATTCATCAAGTCTCCTGTTGACTGGTACCAATATTAGAAAAAGGGTTGAGATTATGAATTGCGAGGTCAAATGTATATGAAGGTTCATGTCAGGCTATCAGCAAGAAAATTGAGATTTTGTAAAGCATGGATAATAGTGACCATAATGAGCCCATACACATATACATGTGTCCACACTAATAGAATGAACTTCACCCTAGATATAGAAGAAATAAAGTATGTTTCAAATGATACAAACAGGGACGCCAGCAAGACAGTGGACAAGGAACTCCTATATAGCTAAGTGTGGGGATTGCGATGCAACTAAGCTGGCCTATTCTTTCATAGAAGTAAGGAAATTTATAATTAAAAGCTAAAGCGGCTTCAGATAAAGCTAGCAACAGACCTCCCGAACTTAAATGAGAACAAATCCGTGTGTGGAAAACATTAGTACTAAATTTCATCGTAATTATTGGTAAAAGGTTTGTCGTGCGTGAAGAATAAATGATATGCCGGAAAAACCTGAACTAGTCTATAATTGAAGTTGCAAAACTGTGGGAAAAAAAATAACAATTTCAGACTTTCGGAGAAAAATTGAATCGCATAAGACAAAACAAAAATTGATCGCCGATCAACAAAATACAGAAGCATCTAGCCAAACATCACAAACAAATTCATAAAACCCTAACTTAGAAAAAAAAGGGCAAAATCGAGACTTACATTCCGTGTAATGAACATAGTACTCGTACTCGCTGGCGCCGGGATACGGCAACTTCCGGCGCTCGATGACCTTGACAGGATGATACTTGGAATCCCTCCAACGGCACATCACGCGTGTCCCAACCTCCAAAGGGAGCATACTAGACCTCCTCCTCTTGGGCGCGTCGTTCTCCAAAGGCATCCCTGGAGACATGGAGGACGACTTTCCGTTCGCCGCAGGTGGGGTTTCCGGGTGGACGGGGGCATCGGCGGTGAGGTGATGGTTGTCTTCGACTCCGTTGGAGGTTAGGGTTGTGCCGTTCGCCATATCCATCGGTGTATCTATCGAACCCATTTTTCTCCCTTTGTCACGTATCCACAAATGAACGACGGTCGACGGGGTTATCATTTATCGGGTTAAGTTAAATGAACCGGTCAGAGTAGGGTGGACCGGACCACAAAAGACCAGGCCGGTCCTTAAAATTTCCGGATTCCGATTTTCAGAATGGACCAGGAAATTATTTTTACAAAAAAATATATATTAATGTTTTCTTAAAGGCCGTTGATTTATACACACGCAAAAATTTGTAAGCGCACACAAATATGTGTATTCCCGTTGCGCGTGAATCTGTAATGCGCGAAAGGGTAAAACCGGAATTTAAGAAATCGAGGTTTTTGAGCGTGGCGGCCTAGAGGCCGCGCAACACTGTTGCGCGCTGTTGAAAGGGTATTCTTGACAACAAATAAATTTATAAGTCAAGACCCCGCTGAGTATAGCAGAGTCATGATCGTCCACGGGAAGCAAGGTTGTTTGTCTACCAACTATAAAAACAATAAAACAAAGCAAAACAAGCAAAAACGGCTACGACCAACCTCGTTAACGACCTTGTCAGGGTCGTTAACGAACTTGGAATCCTACGAAAACAGAGAAACTAACGACGCACTAGCAGGTTCGGTACCGAGGGTATGTTGACTCGGTAACTAGTGATTCGAAAGCTAAACTTAACAAGATCAAGAGATAAAAAGCTCTAGGACAAGGGTTACCTTGACATAGCTATGCATAAAAACTCATATGAAGATAAAGATCATGCCTTTGAAGGATAAAACTATCAACTTTCGCTGACTAAACAAGCAAATCAATCAACTTTCATAAATCAATTCACTTTATTACTTGTTTTGAATCCAAAGCTCGAAACTTTCGCTATCGAACAATATCAACATTCAAGTTCATAACTTTCTCTTTCAATCAAGATAAAAACTCAAATTACTTTGACTCTCGTCTAAGCATAACTCAACAAGCAATTCAAAGGATAGAAAGGCAATCAAAAGCTCAACACAATCATTCAAACATGCACAACTATGTTGGGTTTCAACCCCGACCCTAGATAAGAAGACTACTCACTATTCATTGCAACAAAGCAAAGAACTTTAATAAAAGAGAACATTGAAAGCAAAACTTACTTGAAATTGAAAAGAGAATATCGTCTTACAAACTCGAACAACACAAAAACACTAAGAACACCGAGCAACATCCGATCACCGAACCAACTTCCTCTCTGTCTCGACTTGACTTCTCCTAAAACTAGCACGAATCCCCCCCTTGTCTAAGTTTAGTAAAAGGGTATTTATACTAAGAAACTATCTAATAAAAAGGCTAAAAGATAAAAACTTTCTAAACTTAAAAGATAACAAGATAAAAGATATAAAAACTGAAAGTCGGTTGCGTCTCTTCCGACACAGGTCCCTCGTTAACGACCTGCACAGGGTCGATAGACTCTACTGAATTCCTTACAAAAACTCTTGATTCACAGCTCGTTAACGACCCTCGCAGGTCGTTACCGATCCTCTATTTTGGCTTCTAACAAGCTCTTTCTTGGTTTTATCTTTGCATTCCAACTTGATTTTTCCATGCAATCTTCTCCCTTCTCTTCTAAGCATTCCACCTTACACCACTTGACTTCAACTTTGCTTTAAAACTGCTCCTCTCCATTCTAAAACCTACAAAAAGACACAAAACGGAGTAGCTTCCATACTTTTCACAAAATATGCAAACATATCCAAAAACACACAAAACTAACTCTAAAACCTAACAAAACTAAACTAAACAACTTAAGAAAGACACCTAAAACTAGACCAAAAACACGAACATCAAAATATCCCATACTTAGACTTGCTTGTCCTCAAGCAATCACTATACAATAACCAAAACCAAACAAACATACTTATCAAGCAATAGCCATCAACTCAAAAAGAAACATCAAAAAATAGCAAAAAATAGCAAATGACTATTAACGTCATCACATATATAAGCACAAATAGACATAAGCAAATACAATTCAACCTCACCAGGGATATATGTGTTTCACTCAACTCTCAAGTGTTTGAGCTTATAAATTCAATCTCTCAACTCAATCTTATATGCAAAAACTCATAGAAATTAGAACTTATATCACCAAACCCTCCACCTAAGATTAGTCAAAACAAGCAAAAATCATCAAGAGAACTTAGGCTCAATGAAAAACTTCATAGAAGCTTCCATTCGGTCGGGTTGTAATGGGGCTTGGTAAAGACAATTAGGGCATGGAAAATATTTTGGCTATGTGGTGCTAATAATATCCGGGAATCAAAGACTCCTAACAACTCACACACAACATCAAAAACTCTCATAAAAATAACTTACCAAACTCACTCAACTTTATGCACATACTTTCTTTCAACCTCTTTATTATCCCAACTAATCTTGCTCAAAATAACAAGGAAATTTGGCTCATGCACATTATTCACTACTTAACTCTTTTTTTTTCTTCTTCCCTTCTGATTTTTCACACTTATTTTTTCTCTGCGGGAAGGTTGGTACTGACCCTACCTAGGGTCGGTAACGATGCACTACTCATTTTTTCTTTCTTTCTTTCTCAATTCTCTTTCTTTTGTAAGTGCATTCAGGGAACCAAACTCCTTTTACATGATAAACTGCAAGACTTTACACTTCCCAACCCATATTACCCCACACTTGAACCAAACAATCTCACTCAAAAAAAAATTATAACCAACCAATACTAAGTCCTAATCCCCGGATAGGGTCAAGCTTTCATCGGCTAGGGAATAATTTTTGTGGAGCTTATAAATAAAAGGCTTCAAGGCTCAAATTGGTTTCAAAAAGAGGATAATGATAAGGGTAGATAAAAAGAGAGGATAAAAAGTGGGTTAAAACAAATAAGTTCTCCATCATATGATCTTACATGCAATGAACTAATATCTCATATAGGTCTCAAGAAATAGATAATCATATCAATGACAAGAGATAATATGCATAAGGAGAGTAAATCACACAAGAAAAGAAGAGGGATTTTTGATGTTCTCCCTATATGGCCAAAAATAACTCACAAGGTAGCAATTTTTTGTTGGATTGTACTACTCATGCTAAAAGTTATACATGCTCAATTTCATCAAATGCTATTCCTCTATAAAACAATTTCATACTAAGAATCAGGCTACACCATCAAAAACATGCTTGAAAGGAAATTACATGATCATGCTAGCAATTAACTATCATAGAACCAAAAGACAAGGCATTTATCCATTCTAAAAACTCTTTTTGGATTTTTCTTATAAATTTTTCAATTTTTTTTTGATTTTTGATTTTATTCTAAAACAAAGACAACTAAACAAAACAAACAAACAAGTAAGCAAGTAAGTTTACTTCACTTCCCTACCCCATACTTAAAATTACAATGTCCCCACTGTAACAAAACTAAGCAGAAGAAAAGAATAAGGAAAAAGAAAAAAACTCACAAGATAAGCTGAAGTGGAGAAGAACACCGTCTTAAAAGCTAAATCATCGCCCTGGTGGTGGAAACTGACGCTCAAAGTTGCCTACAAACTCAAACATGGTCCTCTAACGCTCCTCGTCAACCGTACGTCACCCTTTGCTCCATCGTCCTCCAACGAACATCTGCCTGCTGCTGCCTCGCATCATCCAAAGCCATGCGAGCTGCATATGTAGACACCCTCCCAACGATCTATCCTCGGGGTGAGCTGTGTTTGTTGCAGGTTGAGTTGTTGCATCTGAAAAGATAAATCTTCGGCCCATGGAGGTCGAACACTTGATCTAGTGTAGGTGGGCTGAAGAGGTGGTGTGAAGTGGTCTTGGTGCTGGAAGTGGTCATGGTAGATCACCGGGTTGTAGGGCATCATATCTAAGGATTGCGGCACGGTAGGCGGTGGCGGGGGGTCGTTACCGAAGCTATGTGCCTCGGTAGTAGCCTCGAAGTAGTAGTTAACGAGCCCAGGTGGGTCGTTAACGAGGTCGTCTTCATCTCCCAGAACTTCGATACCGAGGTCATCATCCCCGATATCAAGCTCCTCTGTGGCTGCCTCCGTTTTAGCCTCCGTTGCAACGTCATCTTCATCCATTTCTTCGTCGTCCCTATCAAACCTTGTCTCACACGGCCTCAACGACGACTCAGATTGTGGTTTCTTCTTTAACGGGAATGCACGACCCGTCCAAGACTCGTACCAATTCGGCAAGTAAAGCAGCTCAAACTTGTCTCGGGAAAGAAGCACACTTTGGCCACGTACCTTGGTGGCATACCCTCTCTCGGTCAGTACAAATATGTCGAATGAAAACCAATACGACTTGTCGAGCTTTTGAGCATGGCTTGGTGTATAAAGTGAAAGATCAACACCGAGCTTCTCTGCCAGAAGACTCACCATATTTCCGCACCATACTTCTTTTGACTTAATACTGTGCTTCTCAATGTATTGCAACCATTCAAACCCCAAGTTCAAGGGGGTGGGATCCTCAAATAGAATAGTACGGAGGCATGCGACCTCCATCCGTGTCGGCCTCGAAAGCTCTCTCTTGGGCCAAAAAGTGGCGCCTAAGACTGGGAGAATGATCCAGAAAATGGGGTTGATGATGCTAGCCCCTGGAAGTGCCGCTGCGGAGGGTTGAACCTCCCCGGAGATGTAACTCCAAGTGTCGGTGACCTTGAAGTCCTTAGCCTTGTAATCCCGAGAGTGGTGAAGAAGCTCGAGAAGTGCATTAAATTGAGCCATTATGACATTATCCAGGAACTCGGATGTAAGAGCCGGGTAATGTGGCATATCCTCTTTCTTCAATAGTTGAGGTACTCCAAGGATGGCAAAGGCGTGCTTGACATCGTCATAGATCCCCAACGGCTTAGCGCTTTTCTTCGAAAACCACCTTGTGAAGTGGTCCTTCTCAAGAATGGCGTCGAAGATATTAGCTTGCTCTTGAGTAGCCAGTATGACATTATCCATGCGTGGAGGGGACGGGGACCGTTGAGTCCTCTTCTTCTTTCCGGCTCTAGTCGCGGCTCGGCTAGTGCTTGCCATTTGTACCTGCAAAAATCATAAAATCCCAAGATAAGATCCACACAAAACAACTAAAAGAAAACCCCATACTTGTACTCGGATATGCTCTCGACTTGCCTCGGTAACGACCCAATTGGGTCGTGAACGAGGCAGCTGGGTCTGGTTTCGAACTTAGCATATCACAAGTCGTTAACGACCCTCACATGTCGTTAACGAGCATGGGCGAGGACAACGTTAAGTCCTTTCCGAGTACTCAATCTCAAAAATATCTAGCAATTCGAGCATAAATCAACCACAATCCTACATGAAACACACAATCTAGCACATGCAACCCCATACCTGCTCGAAACCCTATCTAAACATGCCTTTAATTGCCAAATATTTCATGGTGAAGATCAAACAATTCAAGAACAAGTTACTCATGCTCTTCTTATCAAAATTTCAATGCAAATCAAGCAAGAATAACCAAGTATAAATCAAGATCAATCACCAATATCGAAAGCAATAAAACACAATGCAACTTAGACGTGCAAACCAATTACTCAATCTAGATCTAGATATGAATTTTACCCCTAAATTACCATGAATCTTGCAATAAGAGTTGGGGTTTAGAAATCATACCGTAGATTCAGAGAATTGAAGAACGAAGATTGAATTGGGGAAGAGTAACGAGGCTAGTGGTGCGTCGGTAACGAACACGAGAAGTGGGCTCGTTATCGAGGGGTGCGACGAGGGTTAGGGCACGGCGGTGCGATCGGTGGAGAGTTGGAAAATTGGTGGGATTGGATTGAAGATTTGAGGATTTGGCTTGAGATTTGGGTGTGGGATTTGGAGTTTTTGAGAGGTTTAAATAGGAAAGGGCAAGAGGAAGAGGAAGAGGCGGCATGGGGGTATAAGATAGAAGATAGATTAGGTTAGAAGACTTACCTCACCCGCATCTTCCAATTCCCGTGTCGACACAGGTCGTTAACGACCCTCACAGGTCGTTAACGAGCCTGGGCGATTGATTTCTCGGTGTTTGTCCGAGCCCGGCTTCCTATGCCACGTTAGTTTCGAACAATTCTATCTTGCTAACATATAAACTACTAAAAACTCAAAAGAAATCTAAGAAAAAGATATAAAAAAAAAGAAAACTTAACTAAAACTAAAAACCGGGTTGCCTTCCATAAGCGCTATTTTAACGTCGTTAGCCTGACGTACTTACCTCATCTAATCCGACATTGTGAGAGCCAATGTAACTCTAATCTCTTCATCCAGGTCGGGTTGCTCATAAAACTTCTTCAATCCGTGGCCATTGACTTTGAAGATGGCGCCTTGATTATCGATCAACTCTACTGCTCTGTGAGGATAGATGTGGTGAACCACGAATGGCCCACTCCATCTTGTCCTTAGCTTTCCTGGAAATAAACGGAGTCTAGAATTGAAGAGAAGTACCTTGTCACCAACTTCATAGGTTTTGGGCACCAATTTCTTATCATGCCACCGCTTGGTGCGCTCTTTGTAGATCTCGACATTTTTGTACGCCTTTAGCCTCAACTCCTCTAGTGCTTGTAAGTCCATAAATCTTTTTGCTCCGGTTGCGTCGAGGTTCATATTGAGCTCTTTAAGAGCCCATAATGCTTTATGCTCCATCTCAACCGATAAATGGCATGCCTTGCCATACACTAAGTTGTAAGGAGTGGTGTGTAGGGGCGTCTTGTATGCCGTCCTGTAGGCCCATAGAGCATCATCCAATTTAGATGACCAATCCTTCCTTGAGCGAGACACTGTCTTTTCCAATATGCTCTTGATCTGCCTGTTTGAAACTTCAACTTGGCCACTAGTTTGGGGGTGATGTGGTGTTGCCACCCGGTGTGATATCCCATACTTAGCCAGAAGTGCCTCAAAACTCCGCTCTATGAAGTGAGATCCACCATCACTAATGAGAACCCTTGGAACGCCAAACCTGGGGAAAATGTTAGTCTTAATAAATTTAGCCACGGTTTTAGCATCATTGGTCCTTGTAGCAACGGCCTCCACCCACTTAGAGACATAAACAACCGCAACCAGGATATACTTGTAGGGGCATGATGCTGGAAAAGGTCCCATGAAGTCTATGCCCCATACGTCGAATAATTCGACCTCTAGTATCCCGATCAGCGAGTTTTCATGTCTCCAAGTGATGTTACCCGAGCGTTGGCATTCATCACATGCTGTCACATAAGCATGTACGTCTTTAAAGATGGTTGGCCAATAGAGACCACTTTGAAGAATCTTCTCCGTGGTCTTGAATCCTTTTGCATGGCCCCCGGTAGGAAGCATGTGACATTGACGGATCATACTCTCTATCTCCTCTTTTGGAATACAGCGCCTAAAGAGGTGATCACTTCCTTGCTTGAACAAGTAAGGATCATCCCAATAGTTTTGTTTGACATCATGAAGAAACTTCTTTTTCTTTCGTGGGGTGAGTCCCTCGGGAATTACGCCACCTACAAGGTAGTTAGCAAAATCTGCAAACTAAGGGGCTTTTGACCCTCTACTAGCATAAATTGATTGGAAAGAAGTAGAAGCAAGAGATGAGGAAGAAATTGAATTAAAATGAATGAGTTCAGGTTGAGAAAATGTACATGACGGGATCGTTACCGACTCTGATTGGGTCGTTAACGACCCTAGAGCTGTTGGGTTTCCTTCGGTAACGACCTCGAGTGGCATGGTATCGAGTCTCCCGATTGTGGTATCGACGTGACTTGATTTATTTCCGATGTGATCTACGCTCTCTAGCCTCAGCGGGTCGGTAACGAGGGTTTCGCCGTGTTCAACCTCGTTTAGCATGAGGTGTTCATCTAGTCTAGAGTCGTTTATTGGCACTTCATTGTTGGATTCAGTGATGTGTTCAACTGGCAACCTGGATAAATGATCCGCCACCAAGTTTTCTGCTCCCTTTTTATCTCTAATTTCATGATCAAATTCCTGCAATAAGAGCATCCAACGAAGCAGCCTAGGCTTGGCATCCTTTCTGACCATTAGATATCTAACGGCCTCATGGTGAGTATAAACAATCACTTTTGAACCACAAGATAGGAACGGAATTTTTCAAAAGCAAATACTACAACGAGGAATTCCTTCTCCGTTGTAGTATACTTACTCTGCGCCTCATCAAGCGTCTTACTTGCATAATAGATGGCGTGGAGCTTCTTGTCCTTCCGTTGTCCCAAAATTGCGCCAACAACATAATCACTGGCGTCACACATAATCTCAAATGGCAGGGTCCAATCTGGGGACTGCATGATAGGGGCAGAGACGAGGGCTGCTCTTAACTTGAAAAATGCCTCAAGACAATCTGTAGACAACTCAAACACTACATCTTTCATTAGCAGGTTAGTCAGAGGTTTAGCTATATTAGAAAAATCCTTGATAAAGCATCTATAAAAGCCAACATGCCCTAGAAAACTCATAATGTCTTTTACAGAAGAGGGAGGAGGTAGTTTCTCAATAAGCTCAATTTTTGCTTTATCTACTTCTATCCCTCTCTTAGAGACAAGATGTCCTAGTACTATCCCCTCTTGGACCATGAAATGGCATTTTTCCCAATTAAGCACAAGGTTGGTTTCTTCACATCTTTTAAGAACACATGCAAGGTTAGTAAGACAAGCATCAAAGGAAGAACCATACACAGAAATCATCCATAAAGACCTCTACAATATCCTTTATCATATCAGAAAAAATGGCCATCATACACCTTTGGAAGGTGGCGGGGGCATTGCAAAGCCCGAAGGCATTCTTTTATAAGCAAAAGTCCCATAGGGACATGTAAAGGTGGTCTTTTCCTGATCATCAAGATGAATGGGAATCTGCCAAAATCCGCTATAGCCATCTAAATAACAGAAGCAATCATGCTGGGCTAAGCGTTCTAACACTTTATCAATGAAAGGAAGCGGAAAATGATCTTTTCTAGTGGCACTATTGAGCTTCCATAATCAATACACATCCTCCAACTAGTTGTGGTCCTAGTGGGGATTAGCTCTCCCTTTTCATTTTCAATAACGGTCATGCCCCCTTTTTTAGGAACTACATGGATCGGACTAACCCACTGGCTGTCCGATATAGGAAATATGATCCCTGCATCAAGTAGTTTAATGATTTCCTTTTTAACCACTTATTTCATGTTAGGATTTAACCTACGTTGAGGCTCTATAGTGGGTTTATGATTATCCTCCATATATATCCTATGCATGCAGAGTGAAGGGGATATGCCGGTTATATCATCTAGGGAGTAGCCTATAGCTTTTCTATGTGTCCTAAGCACAGTAAGAAGCTTTTCTACTTCCTCATCTTTTAATTTAGCATTGATGATGACAGGGAAAGTAGAATTAGGACCAAGAAATTCATACCTGAGAGAATCTGGAAGAGGCTTGAGTGTTGGCGAAGACTCAGTTGGAATGAGAATAGGTTCTTCTGGCTCCGTCTTCAAAACCTCTTCAAGGTATTCAAACGTCGAGATTTCATTATTATCGGCCAGGGTCGTCAACGATGCAAGCAGGGTCGTTAACGAGCTATCTTCATCTGCCAGGAGACTCGGTACCGAGGTAGGTGGACTCGTTACCGAGACTGGAGGAACTATCTCGTCCCATCTTTGACTTGAGAATACATCACTCGCCAATAGTCTTCCAACGGGGTCCCCACATTCGATGAACTCATTGTGGGTGTAGAGCATCTTAACTTCAGCTCTATCTGTCTCCTTCATTGTCGGGTTGAACCGAAATTCCACCACCTCATCTCCAATTTTGAAAGTTAGGAGTCCCCTCCTAACATCAATTATGGTTCTGACTGTGGCGAGGAACGGTCTCCCTAAGATAATAGGAACCATCGGATCTTTGGGCATCTCCATAACTATAAAATCATTAGGAACAAAGATTTTGCCCACTTGAACCGGAAAATCTTCTACAACCCCTGTTGGCTTGACGCATGAGCCATCTGCCATGTATAATCGCATGTTGATTTGCTCCAATGGTTCCATGTTGGCTTTCGACCAGATTGACAAAGGTAGGAGGCTTGCACCGACACCGAGATCACATAAGGCTTTGAATCGGTGGGTGCGAATCCCAATTGTGATAGCAAATCTCCCTGGGTCGCCTAGCTTTTCTGGAAGAGTAATAGATCGAACCTCATCTTGAAGCTCTGTAATGGATCGTTTCCTGCTAAGAATGTCTTTTAAAAACTTTGTGTAAGCCGACATTTCGCTTAGGGCCTCAGCGAATGGTATAGAAATATTTAAGCCCTGAAGAATCTTAACAAAACGCTTAAACTTGCCTTCAGTTGAGTCCTTAGACTTCTTAGTAGGAAAGGGAAGAGATTTCACCAATCTCGAAGTCAAAGTGGGCTCGAGAGGTGAGGCTACCGGGTCGACATTAGGGTCGATTGGTGCGTTTGAAGGGTCGGTACTGACCTTGGTGGGGTCGGTAAAGAGCCTGGGAGTAAGAGAGGAGCTCAGAGTAGAGAACTTACCTGGATTGGGGTCGTTAACGACCCTGGGAGTAGGTTCGGTAATGACTCTCTCTGGTTTATTAACGATCTGAGTCGTGGCGTCCTCTTCAGATTCGGGGCTCTTCTCCTTAGCTTTGGCACGCTCCGGTAGTGTCTTTCCGCTCCTAAGGTGCACGGTTGTTATTTGTCCTTTAGGGTTCTCCTCAAGACGGCCCGGGAGTTGCCCTTGCGGTCTCGGAATATGTGTGGCCAGGTTCCCTAGCTGTGAGTCGACACTCTTCTTCCACTCATCAAACTCTCCCCATCTTTTTATTCGGTTGTTAAGTTTGGCTTGGATTCCATCAATCTTGCTATGGACTTTATTGAATTTGATATGGACTCCAGGATGGTGGGTCTTGGTAGCCTGGAGGTCGATATGGTGCGGGCCGCCTATTCGGTGGGGGTGCTGCATAGCTTAGGTTCGGATTTTGATTACCCCACACCGGATAATTGTTTGGCCTGTCAAAGTTATTAGGCTGGTTCCTATATTGACCTCTCATGTAATTCATCTCAGCATAAGTCTTAGCGGCTCTAACATGCTCGATGTTAGTGCAAGCAGAAGTACTATGGGCAGAAGAGCCACACTCTTGACAAGGTTGAGAGGTTTTCAAAAAACTTACCTGTTTCTTAATACGGTTGATCTCATCCTGTAGAAATTGATTTTTGACATCGGGATCAACATCGTCCTTGTTAGGCACGTAGAGACGCTTCTGTGGTTGGGGTGACTGTTGGGTACCATACATGGCATCGTAGTTAGACAGCTTGTCCAGCAGTTCCCATGCAGCAGTGGGATCCATCTCTATGAAATCGCACGCAGTGTGTGTGTTGATGCGGTTCTTCGTTTCTACATTGATTCTCTGGAAAAAGATTTCTTGGAGCACATATAAGGGTTGCCCATGAGTGGGGCACTGTCGGAGCATCTCCTTGAACCTTTCCCATGTCTCTACGAAGGTCTCGTTAGGCAGTTGGTGATAGGAGGTGATGCGTTTTCTCAACTCCGTTGTCTTGGCAGGAGGGAAGAACTTTGTAAGAAATTGATCATACAAAGCCATCCATGTCCTGATAGACTTAGGAGGTAAGCTCTCCAACCAGCTCAGGGCCTTTCCAGTAAGAGACCACCTGAAAGCTTTTAACAAAACATATTCAAGTGAGACACCTTCAACAGCAATAGTGTCACATAAATCAAGAAAATTCTTAATATGCTCCATAGGGCACTCAGTAGGTTTCCCTTCAAACTGAGCCCGTTTTATTAAGGATATGAATTGAGATTTAATCTCAAATGTCTTCTCTATCTCTGGAAGCACAATTGCAGACTCCGGCACCCTCAGTTCTGGATGCATATATTGCTTGGCATTCCTCGAATAGGGATTCAGCTCTTCTTGTAAACGAGCGTTGTTCGCTCATTCACGTTCAGCGGTGGCAGCAACGACATCTCTATCAGCTTGTAACTCCTCCATCCGCTTCTTGAGGACTTCCATCTGTCGAGCCATCTCTTCAGGTGTAGCCATGGCTCGGTTTTCTCTTTGTCTACGGTGCAAGGTGCGTTCAGGTTCAGAATAATAACCGGTGGTGTCAAATTCGAGCCTGCGATATCCTGCTGGCATACGCTGAGAAAACAAACAAAGAAAACAAAAAATAAAAACAATAACGGGGTCGGGCTATTCCCAGACCTACAGATAAACAAATAAACATTGTTGCTTCCCTAACAACGGCGCCAATTTGTTGAAAGGGTATTGTTGACAACAAATAAATTTATAAGTCAAGACCCCGCTGAGTATAGCAAAGTCAGGATCGTCCATGGGAAGCAAGGTTGTTTGTCTACCAACTATAAAAACAATAAAACAAAGCAAAACAAGAAAAAACAGCTACGAACAACCTCGTTAACGACATTATCAAGGTTGTTAACGAACCTGGAATCCTACGAAAATAGAGAAACTAACGACGCACTAGCAGGTTCGGTACCGAGGGTATGTTGACTCGGTAACTAGTGATTCGAAAGCTAAACTTAACAAGATCAAGAGATAAAAAGCTCTAGGACAAGGGTTACCTTGACATAGCTATGCATAAAAACTCATGTGAAAGATCATGCCTTTGAAGGATAAAACTATCAACTTTCGCTGACTAAACAAGCAAATCTATCAACTTTCATAAATCAAGTCACTTTATTACTTGTTATGAATCCAAAGCTCGAAACTTTCGCTATCGAACAATATCAACATTCAAGTTCATAACTTTCTCTTTCAATCAAGATAAAAACTCAAATTACTTTGACTCTCGTCTAAGCATAACTCAACAAGCAATTCAAAGGATAGAAAGGCAATCAAAAGCTCAACACAATCATTCAAACATGCACAACTATGTCGGGTTTCAACCCCGACCCTAGATAAGAAGACTACTCACTATTCATTGCAACAAAGCAAATAACTTTAATCAAAGAGAACATTGAAAGCAAAACTTACTTGAAATTGAAAAGAGAATATCGTCTTACAAACTCGAACAACACAAAAACACTTAGAACACCGAGCAAGATCCGATCACCGAACCAACTTCCTCTCTCTCTCTCTCTCTCTCTCGACTCGACTTCTCCTAAAACTAGCACGAATCCCCCCCTTGTATAAGCTTAGAACAAGGGTATTTATACTAAGAAACTATCTAATAAAAAGGCTAAAAGATAAAAACTTTCTAAACTTAAAAGATAACAAGATAAAAGATATAAAAACTGAAAGTCGGCTGCGTCTCTTCCGACACAGATCCCTCGTTAACAACCTGCACAGGGTCGGTAGACTCTACTGAATTCCTTACAAAAACTCTTGATTCACAGCTCGTTAACGACCCTTGCAGGTCGTTACCGATCCTTTGTTTTGGCTTCTAACAAGCTCTTTCTTGGTTTTATCTTTGCATTCCAACATGATTTTTCCATGCAATCTTCTCCCTTCTCTTCTATGCATTCCACCTTCCACCACTCGACTTCAACTTTGCTTAAAAACTGCTCCTTTCCGTTCTAAAACCTACAAAAAGACACAAAACGGAGTAACTTCCATACTTTTCACAAAATATGCAAACATATCCAAAAACACACAAAACTAACTCTAAAACCTAACAAAACTAAACTAAACAACTTAAGAAAGACACCTAAAACTAGACCAAAAACACGAACATCAAAATACCCCATACTTAGACTTGCTTGTCCTCAAGCAATCAGTATACAATAACCAAAACCAAACAAACATACTTATCAAGCAATAGCCATCAACTCAAAAAGAAACATCAAAACATAGCAAAGAATAGCAAATGACTATTAACGTCATCATATATATAAGCACAAATAGACATAAGCAAATACAATCCAACCTCATCAGGGATATATGTGTTTCACTCAACTCTCAAGTGTTTGGGCTTATAAATTCAATCTCTCAACTTAATCTTATATGTAAAAACTCATAGAAATTGGAACTTATATCACCAAACTCACCTAAGATTTGTCAAAACAAGCAAAAATCATCAAGAGAACTTCGGCTCAATGAAAAACTTCATAGAAGCTTCCATTCGGCCGAGTTGTAATGGGGCTTGGTAAAGACAATTAGGGCATGGAAAATATTTTGGCTATGTGGTGCTAATAATATCCGGGAATCAAAGACTCCTAAAAACTCACACACAACATCAAAAACTCTCATAAAAATAACTTACCAAACTCACTCAACTTTATGCACATACTTTCTTTCAACCTCTTTATTTTCCCAACTAATCTTGCTCAAAATAACAAGGAAATTTGGCTCATGCACATTATTCACTACTTAAATCTTTTTTTATTTTCTTTCTTTTTCTTCTTCCCTTCTGATGTTTCACACTTTTATTTGGCTCATGCACATTTTTCACACTTCCCTTCTGATTTCTTCATTCCATATCATTGCTTAAAAATGTCGTCAGGAGAAGAAGATACATCATCGAGCGATTATCATCCCGAGGAGGAGGATTCATCGTTAATCGATAGTTTCATAGGCGAGGATGAGGAAGGTGTATCGGGAGAAGATTACGGAACCGATTCCGATGCATCAAGCGAGCCAGAACAGGTATTTTTCAAAGAAACCATAATATTATGTTTTTAGGATAAAAACCTCAAATCCAAATATTCTGTTTAGGCTTTTATGCCATTTACGAACGTAGTATATTGAAAATTAGAATAGTGTAATTTATAATATTCTATTTTTACATTTTGAAATCATAAGCTGTCGGAATAGATTTTTCTATTGCTTTCCACTACGATGGGTTGTGGAGTGACCGAAGTGAAATGCTTGATTGGGCTAGACAAATTGCAATTTCGAAGAATTTTGTACTAGTTAAAAACCTCAAATCCAAACATGGTCATACTCACTTGTGACCTAGCCGGTAGATATAGATGTGGCAAGAGGGTGTTGCCCGGACCGGAAAATAGGAGCATTTATAAGCCACTTACAGATACTCCGACCAAGAAGTGTGGATGTCCGTTTGAATTGAATAGGGTCCGAATAAAGGAAAAAAATGGATGGGTCTTAACGGGCCGCGCATGGTAAAGTGCGGACAACACAATCATCGCCTCCTTACTAGTTTGTTAGCTCATCCATATGCGGGCCGATTGACAACTGAGCAGAAGGAGTTCATGAAAGAGAAGTTCTTATATCTAGCCACCCCGAAGATGGTACTTCAAGAGTTGAGGTCAAGGTACCCGGGAAATGTGACCTCAATTAGACAAATCTACAATATGAGGGAGAAGTTAATGCTTTAGGATTGCGGAGAACTGACGGTGACACAATGGTCTTTAAAGTTCTTGAAAGACCGAGGATACACTGCCCATCCAAGACGAGTAAGGGGTTCTGATGTTATGAATGCCTTGTTTTTTGTGCATCCCACAAGTATGCACATGCTGAAGATGTTTCCCTATGTCGTCATTATGGACTCCACATACAAGACCAATAGGTATGTTATTTTAATTTGTAATCGACTTGATTAGTATTTTTCCAATATAAATGTTTAAAACAACTTGTTCTGCTAGGTTCGCCATGCCTTTATTGGAGATGGTTGGCTTCACTTGCACCGGAAATACATTCAGCATCGGGTTTGCATTTATTTCAAACGAAGATGTCGGTAGTTATAGGTGGGTGTTAACACAATTGAAAGGCGTGTACGACGAACTTGGAGTCCAGGTCAATGCAATCATGATAGATCGCGAGTAGGCTCTAATCAAGACGATAAGTCAAGTTTTCGGGGACGGAGTACAACATTTGTTGGGTTGGGTTCACATCAGACACAAAATCCTGGCATACGGCCTAAAGGTGTTTTCGAAAGCTGAAAATCCACATGAGTTGTCACGCGGGTTTGCAAACGCATGTTGGGTTCTATTTTCGTCCACCACAGAGGCGACATTTGAAGAAAGGTATGTAGAATTATTGTATACGTGGAGAAGGTGTGGCTTAATCCATACAAGAAGAACATAGTTCGTGCTTGGACCGATCATACACTCCACTTTCAGACTAGAACCACCAATAGGTAATTTCATTTTTAGCATTTCAATCCAGGTTGAATATTAGAAAGTGTATTCGTTCAATATTAAAATTTTCACATGTGTTTTTTAGGGTCGAAGGTATGCACGCTGTGCTGAAAAAGATATTGGATTCATCTCGAGGAGGCTTCAACACCGTGATACTAAGGATTCACATCCAGATGGAATCTCAAACCAACAGTTTGAGGGTAGCCATTGAGAGAACCAGAATACAGAAACCAACAAAATACAGACTAATGGCGGAAAAGTTCAGAGCGTTGTTTCGTCCTATTCGCGGACACGTTTGAAGGCAATGCCTAGGTAAGTTGTTAGACATGTATTATGATATAGCTTTTGAGTTGATGCAGGGTACACTCGAGATGGAGTGCCACGACTACTTCTGGAGGGAATGTCACGGTCTTCCATGCAAGCATCGAGTTGCACACGGTATCATAACTAAAGTACCCATCGACCTGGAGGAGATACATCCTTTTTGGAAACAAATCGAATGGGATGGCCTTAGCGATGACAACGATCTTTCCCTTTCCTGCGTACCCTTGACCATTCAAGACCCAACGTGGGACGAAATGGTGGCTCTACGAAATAGCGGTCAGATGCCTAGAGACCATTTTTTGCAGATCACATCAACGTTCAAAGATTCAAAGCATCCTGAAGACACAAACCTTATTGAGTCGATACCTTACGAGACGCCAGATGGAGCCAACAAGTATTCAACCACCCGGGAAAACACACACCTTGAGCACATAATGGAAGAGTACGAAAGGGAGCAACAAAGACGGAAAGACAATGATAGTGGGAGCAAAGCAAATACATCGGCGCCATCCCGACCACGCGGACGACCTAAAGGATCTAGGAATAAGAAACGGATCGGAGTTGGAGTTGATACGTCTCCGGCTGCGATCGCGTCTCCTAGAACCGCTACCCCGACCGATGGAAGCCACCGTGCCCCCCCCCCCCCCTGACGAGCGTCAAATGGCGCGGGGTTAGCTTTGGTGTCGGTAATGTGGATAGTTTTGTATTTCCGTTCATTGATGATGCTAGAGACATGATGGGAGATGGTCATTGTGGCTTTCGGTCCCTTTCTTGCGTATTGGGGAGGCAAGAGGAGTATTACAGTATTCGATGGGAGCTTCAGGCAGAATTGATGCGGAACAGAGATGTGTATGACGTCTTGTTCACTAGGGGCCTTACATCATTTGATGAGTTCTTGGAGCAGATCGGCCATGTGGAGTCTCCTTGCTCGAACAGATACTGGCTAGAAATGTCGCTACACGGCCTTGTGTTTTCTACTTTTTATCAAGTGCCACTTGTGTTCTTATCGAGGCCAAGGCTCCCACACGTGTTTACCGTTGCGGATTTATGGGAACAATCAAGGACATGGGATACCGCCACCAGTCGTTGCTATCACCCACGTTGGTCGACGGGACCACTTCATACCGGTGAGAAATTTGTAATCACTTTTTATGAAGTTGTTTGTTTTTGTAGATCATTCTTGATTATATGTGACATAACATTTCTTTTCAGGTATGGCTGATGGGGAACGCGCCTATCCCCCCACCTCCTCATGTATGGCGTCAATTTCACGACCCCAGCGCTGACTATTGGCTCGACGCTCTTACCCCGAGGATTGACCATTGGAAGGTTTGCCGAAGGGACATCAGTTGGGATCCGGAGACATTTGCTTAGGACAGTCTTGTTAGGGGAATTGTTATGGGATATATGTACTTTATTAAGAACATGTTTTCATATTTCATGTATTGTGTGCCCCATTTAGGGGATTTATGAACTTTTTAAAGATGTTTCAATGTAAGGGGGTCGAGCTTTCCCCTGTTTGAGGACTACTAAGCTCAATTTATCTTAATTTTAATAAAAAAACCCTAGAGGGGACAAAGAGCACCGTCTCTTCTTCAACTATATTAATTTATAAAGGGAGACTACAATTATTGTTGGGGAATAGAATGATCTTGAAGAAATGTTGAAATGGTAAACGATTGTCTTCCTCATTTGCCATTTTCAAAAAGTAAGGATAGGAAGACTAAAATTATTTTTCTAGTGAAAGCATGAATTTGAAGCTCTTCTTTACTTGAGTTAGGTGAGAAATTAAATGAAAGCTTTTCTGCTTTTGGGGGAAAGCGTTTAATTTACACTTTCCTGCCTTTACCCATTTCTTCACTCAATCATAAGAAAAGTTAATCAATTTGACCATTTTTTTAAAAAAAGAGTAAAAAATCTAGTTGAAATAAGTTCATTACAAGTTCATCACGACACCGTAGGTAGTTGGGCGAAAGGAGCCCAAAAGCCGCGCAACGGACCTTCGACGTTCCGCGCAATGGGCCTTCGCTGAGCCTAAACCTTCTCCATTGTTGCTCCACTCTCTATCAACCGTAAACCCTAAACCGAAACCAGAAAGGTGAGGCTCTGCCCTTTCCCTAGAATCCACTCCGGGTCGGAATTTCATAATCGGCACACCGATGGCTCAAAGGAAAGCGCGTTCATCGCGAACCTACCCCTTTGCTCCACCCGTCATCAACTTCTCCATCGTGCACGTCCGTGGGGTTAGGGAGACAAAGACGGAATGGTCCGTGATACCAGGAGCATCAATAAAAAAACATCACCATATCCTGGAGCCAATTTGGCTATGGAGCACCACTAGGATATTGCCGCTTTTTCTTATACGACAACGATATAACACATCGCATCTATGCCAAAGAAACGACTTTGCAGCTTTGCCTGACTGAAGGTGCGGAGATTCGGGCGATTGATGATATTTCGCCCGAGAATTAATGTTGTGGTTTAGTAAATTCATCCTACTAGATCGCATTGATGTATTCTTAATTATTGTTGTTTTTAGTTTTTTCAGTAAGTTGCTTGTAAGCATCATCGAGTTAGAAGTAAGTGTTATAAGTCACTTTTTATGAAGTTATGTTTGTGAAATCTTAAATCTGAATATCTCCATTGCAATCATATACATACACACATAGATATATAAAGTAGTAATGTGAAATGCCAACCGAATTCATCCAAAACATCCGAAATGTAAAGTAGCAATGTAAATGATATCAACAATCCAAAATCATCCTAAACCATAAAAAATAGATACATAAAGTACTAATGTATGTCAAATGTGAAAACATCTAAGTCTGGCGCTCATGCGAGGTACCGCTGCCACTACCGCGCTCGTGCACTGAATCGGGAAAGTGTCGGGTGGGCATTGGTGGGGGAGGTGGTGCGTCAGAATCTAGGATACTGAGCATGTGCCTGAGATAATGTGCAACCGGATGATCATGCGGCATTTGTAGTAGCTGGCTCCGGGCATATCCCGCTGCGTGTTGTACCCTCTACGCAAATAAAATCAATTAATATTAGTTTCTGCACTCAAATAACAACTTAAACATACAACTAAAAAATAATATGTTCTTACCATCTTGTCAGAAACTACCGGTATTGGGTGAGGCACAGGAGGACGAGGGTCATCCTGGTGCGCTAAAGTCGGGTCCACGTACAGGTGAGATCGGGCCCTAAACCATGCCAAGTAGCCCTCCTCCACCTACCATGCATACTCGGTACGCCGCACATCCAACTCGATCAGGTGCTCCGTACGCTGTGCCCAGTGGCGTTCCGCCGGATCATATATAACCGTGTATGGGTGGTTCTGAATGGCCGCATGCCAGACCAGAACCAAAGGCTGCAATGGTGGAGGAGGAATGGTTTGGATGCGACTAAACTGGCGCAACACCCTCTCTGGATGGTACGCCTCCTGTATGATCCCAAGTACCAAGACGCCCCTATAGAGAGACACCCGGTATGCGCCATCAAAATCCATCTCAACACCCCACGACATCCATCGAATTTGCAAAGCGGAATACGAAGCATCAATCGACGCACTTTTTTACAACACTAGAAACATAATGTACGTCTGGTTGATTTCGAAGTCTAACCTCCTCTGCACGGACTGTGTCTAGAAGCTGCCGCATCACCGCCAGTCTCGCGTCTCGGCTGGGGGCCCGATCTCTAGTCTTTCGTGCGGCTGCACGACGATCACCTAGTGCATCTGTAATATCCGCTAAATTCTAAATAAAATAAAATGGATAAATATCCCAATAATTTTTTTTTCTCTAAAATAGAGGACTTAATAAACTTTATAATTTCATACTATGTTATGAAAGGATAAAAAAGTTTATTACAATGACAATTAAGTATTTAATTAAGTATATTATGCAAGTCGGATACCTATCTAAATATTTTCGCTTGAATAGAGAGTTTAATTATTTGTATAATTGTCTCAATAAAAATATAAAAGTATTATATATGTAATATCAGCAATATTCCAAGACGTTAAATCCAATATAATATAATTTTATAATTCTTTCTCTTATAAAGGAGAATCTTTAAATATATGTTACATATAACCCTTTTGCTCTTTAAAAAGAGATTCGTACGTAAATTAAAATTAAATAAATTGCAAGAAGGCATTATAAGGGTTATGAATAAATAAAAGCATTTAAAAGTGCATCATAATTTCGGTTTTATTAAATAAAAAGAGGTACAACAAGCTAGTAAAAATACAATGAAAATTCAATAAAAAGAATGCAAGAGCCGGGATTTGAACCCGAGACCTCTTGCAATTCCGTCTCACACGCCCTTCCCCTCTTCCGCTAGACCAATGTGACTTTCTTGCCATTTACCCCACTCCTTTAATTTTATAACAATATTAGCCTTCTTCTTCTCCAAACAAGTGACACTTCACCATTGCATGCTTCTCTTCCTTCTCCTTGGCTTGCAAGACAACCTTGTTGCATCATCATCTCATCACCATCAAACAAACACACATATGACCAATAGATGATCATCCTCTTCTTCTCCATTGGCTCATCTCCATTGCCATGGATCACTCCTTTGCTCTCCTTTGCCTATATAAAGGGCTCTAAATCCTCTTCAAACTCACACAATCACTCACTCCTCTCCTTCTAGCAAGCATTCTAGTTCAAAAGCTCCAAAATTCAACCCTTCAAGTTTTTTTTTGTTCTTCCCTTCAAAAACACCATTGTAACCCCTCAAAGCTCCTCCTCTTCCTCCCTTGTGCACCGCCGGCCACCACCAGCCCCATCGGAGCCTCGCCGGAGCACCACAGGCGATCGCCGCCCCTCTCTTCGCGCCGCCGCCCGTCCCTGGTTGCGCCGCCCATCACTGCCGGTTCTCCCATGCCCGCCTTCATCTCTGTATTCTGTAATACAGGCAACCAAAGTATAAAATCTAAACCCTTTTATTTTGTTAATTTAATTAACTTATGTCATTAAATTAAGTTGCTAGTAAAGATAAGTAAAGTAAATAAAGTTATTTTGCAAGTTAAATATGATAAAAATATTTGTGAAAATCTTGTTAGTTGAGAATTATATGAGATCAAATAAATCAAGTAATGACAATCCTTTATATCATATTGTAACATAGTTGCAAGACATGATTATTTTAAATAATGTCAAGAGCTCTTATAAAAGTATTTTTATAAAATTATTAGCATAAAGATCGTAGTTTTTATATGGAATATTATTTTTATAAAGAAATAATTTTATAAAATAAGATAGTATATTGCTTATCTCTAAGTGTAGAGAATAACAAGATATATGAATTTATTTATAATAATGATAGTTATATTAATAAAGTTGTCATTTAATAAAAAAATATTATTGAAAGATCTTGATTAGTTGAAAGGAGAAGATAAATAAATTAAATAAAATATTGAGAATCTTATTATATAATATTGAAGTATATTATGCAAGACATGTAATATTCATAATACTAAAGGATTCTTGTAAAAAGTTATTTTATAAAAAATAGCATATGAAATGTAGTTTTAATATTAAAAATATCACCTTTTTAAAGAAATAAGACTTATATAAGGGAATAATATTGCATGTCTCTATTTATAGAGAAGTTGAAGATATATGAAACTATTTCTAATAATAATAATAATAATAAACATATTATCTAAAAGTTGTCATGTCTCTAAAAGTGTAGAGAATTGCCATAGATATATTTTAATAATAAAATATGGTAATAGGTGATAAAGTTCTTATGACATATTATAATAATAATTATTCTAAATAATTTGTAGGGAAATCATATAAAAATATTGTTACAAAAGTTGTAGCCATGGACTATAGTTTGACATTAGATATTGATTTCTATAGAAGAATAATATTATTAGTAATTATATTACTAAAGTCATCATTATGAGAAAAATATTAATTTAATGACCTCTAAGTGTAGAGATTTGTCACAAGACATAAGTTCCAAACTAAATATAAAGAATTAGGACTTTATATTGATCCTAGGATATTATATAGAATATGGATGACTTGTATGGAAAGAAACCATGTAGATATGGAAAAGATATTATTTTATAACCAAAAATGTTATAATAATGGACTATAAATATGAAGAAGGATATTTATAAACCATGATTATATTTTATAAGCCATGATCATATATTATAAGCTATGATCATAGATATTTTATAAATCATATAATGTGAAAAGAATTAAAGGAATAAAATAAATAAGAATAATTTGTTATAAGTTGATTTTAGGAAGTTACCTTATAAAGAAAATAGAAAGTCCTATTTATGGAAACTTTCAAGAAAATAGATTATAAGTCTATTAGCTTTATTTAATGTGAATTATATAATTAAATAAAATTATATTAAGAGAATATTATTAATAAAGTATTCTTGGTGAGGGAAATAATATTCTAAGTTCACTAAGGAATAATTGGAAATTAAAAGCAATATTTTAATTAAGATAAGTATGCAAAAAGGTTAAAGTAGATTCCTTAAAGTTTAATAAGAATTGTACATTTTAAAAGAAAAATACCTTCTAGATAAAGTATGATATTTTATGAAATTATACTTTCTTAAATTATATTAAAGGAATTAGCAAGTGAAGTTAAAAAGGATGATTTTAATAGAGTTTGGTTCCCATAAAACACTCCCTTAACATGAAACGGAAGGAGCATTTTGGGCCCTTGGATCAAGGAGATCCAATGGCTGATGTTCTTTCTCCTTTTATTAAAGGTGGGGGCAATTATGTCTTTTCCCTTTCTAATTAATTAATCCTTTTTCTCTTTTATTTGGGGGGGGGGGTAAATTGAGTGGATGGAGTCGTACACGGAGAAGTCGTCGCCGGTGAAGAAGCGAGTGGTCTTCATTACTGCCAGATAGGTATCCTCTTTGAATTTGTACCTTTCTTCCCACAACTTCTCCATCCGGCGGCCGGATATATCGATCGAGGTGTTTGAGAGAGGAGGGGATCGATCAGAGTTTAATTTGTCGGCTGATTGCAAGGGATCGTAAGCGTAATGGACAAGCACCAGGGAATAGGGAATGGATGCAAGTTGGCGTGGGATGCGGGAATGGATCGAGGTGTCTCCGTAGCTACTACTGGAATTGGCCTGCTTAGTATGTGCCAATACTAGCAATTGAGAATACTAGCAAATGAATTCCTCTTCTCGTTGCACTTTTCGGACTTAATACTGCACTTTTCGAACTTAATAATGCACTTTTCGGACTTACTAGTGCACTTTTCATACTTAATAACACACTTTTCATTTGTGTTTAGAGGGCATATATGCGACCGTATATCTTATTTCATTTGTATAGAGAACATAGTTTATACTTTATAATCAGCCTCATAGTACAAAAAATATGTCTGTGATTTTGGTAGTAAGGGTTATGACATTTGACTTCAAGGTGGATATGGACCAAATGATCATGTCTTTGAATTAACATATTTTTACTGCACTTTTCACAATTAATAATGCACTTTTTATATTTTGTAGTGCACTTTTTCTACTTAATACCACTTTTTATATCTTTTTGTAATGCATTTTTCACTAATTTAGTTAGCAGTTTAGGTAATGCACTTTTCCTAGTATGTAATGCACTTTATTATACTTGCAGTGCACTTTTACTGATTTTCAACTAACACCTTTATATTTCTCTTTATGTTGTAGTGGGGACATCAAACTCTTCTTTAACTACTATTCTAAATGAGGAATCACCTAAAAACAGTGGTGAATATTTCATTGAGCTATCGCAAGGGGGAACGACATACTATTTGCCCACTTGTCCATCCGAGTTGAAACCATATAAAGTTCAAAATTTTGTTTTAGTACAAGTAGCCTATTAGCTCAAATAGTAGAGCGGTGTGCTTTATGCACAAAGATGTAGGTTCGATTTCTACATGGGCTAATATGATATCTTACACAAATTAATTCTTAACGCATTTATTCTCAACCTAACTAGCTATGTACTAAAAAGAAATTATATTTTATCGTTGTACGAAAAATAACTAATTAACCACTATTTTTCAAAGGAAATCATGATCAAATTAGCATATATGGGATTCGGACCCACATCTATGTGCGTAAACGCATTGCTCTTCCATTTGAGCTAATAAGCTTTTATTCAATTATGCCTTTAAACATGCACCATAAATCCATTAAGTATGGATTTTTATTGTAATCCAATGTAGAAAGTAAAACTCAACATAGTCTGAAAATAATTTTTAAAACTCTTCAATGCACTTTTCACATTTGAGGATACACTTTTCATACTTTACAATGCACTTTTCATAATTAAGAATGCACTTTTCATACTATACAATGCACTTTTGTATCAAACTGTATCTCACACTTAACTCCTTTAAAATGTTGTAGCAACCACAAAGCAAGGTTGTTCGGGATGTCCTTAATCTCAAAGTGGAGTAGATGGCCAAAACCCATAGCCTTCACGCTCTCTTTTTGGACATCATTTAGGGATTCCATAGCTTTTGTAAACACATCTGGCACAGTCCTAGTTACCAAACTAGGATACTTAGCCGAGATCAAATTCCTGCCCTTCTTCTAGTTTTCAGTTTTGGAAGGCAATGTATTATTGCTTGTACATGTTTTTAAAATCATAGAAAAAAAAAGAATCTAAATGCAATTAAACAATTTTGGAATGAGACTTTCTATTTGTTAACAATGCACTTTTGATACTGTTGAGTGCACTTTTTTTACTTCATAATGCACTTTAATACTATCTAAGAGCGTGTGAGTAGAGGAGGAATTCACAAAACTGTTTAATGCACTTTTCTTATGTCACAATGCACTTTTGAAACTTTTCACTGCACTTTTGAAACTTTTCAATGCACTTTTTCAATCAGATGATGCACTTTTATTATGTCATTTATCAATGCACTTTTCTTATGTCACAATGCACTTTTGAAACTTTTCAATGCACTTTTGAAACTTTTCAATGCACTTTTGTAATTAGATGATGCACTTTTCATATGTCATTTATCAATGCACTTTTCCTATGTCATAGTGCACTTTTGAAACTTTTCAATGCAATTTTGAAACTTTTTAATGCACTTTTTCAATCAAATGATGCATTTTTCTAATGCCATTTATCAATGCACTTTTCCTATGTCAGAATGCACTTTTAAAACTTTTCAATGCACTTTTTCAATCAGATGATGCACTTTTATTATGACATTTATCAATGCACTTTTTCTTATGTCATAATACACTTTTGAAACTTTTCAATGCACTTTTCACCTCACCTTTGCTAATCTTATTTGATTGAATAGAAAAAGTCCACCTATTTTCAGCAAACATTAGAACTCTAGTTACATATGGATCAACAATAGCGTTGTAGCACATATAAAAATCAACATCAATACGAAGTAAACAGGCAATGAATATAAAATAATGAATGACAGCATACCATATCAAAATATGAAAGCTGAGACAGAAGATGAATAGACAATCAAAAATAAAGTCGAAAAAGTCACTTTGCCGCTACAATACTTTACACATCCATGTAAAATATAATAATTTGAAAACCTTAACTTACAAATCTGTAGGAATTGTGACGGTAGGAGACGAAGAACCACAAATCTACAGAAAAAGCAATCTATTGATTCTACTCAATTTGCTCGCCGAAACGGAAACTATTGTTCTGCAATGCGCTCCCTGAGCCGACGACTAAAATCGCTGAAAATAATTTGGCAGGATCTCGCTGAAAATCGCTGAAACTATTGATTACAACACTCATGGCGACGAAAATTAGGGTTTATGAATTACCTTTTCGATTTGTTTTTGGAGGCATCTCGTGGGAGAGATCGAAGGTGAGGGTGATGGGCGTTGTTTAAACCGAATCACGCCAACGTTATGGAAGTTCCTGGATCGATAAACTGAGCGGTAGCCTTGATGGAGAGGTGAGCGATCGAAGTTGGGAGCCTTTGAAATCGTCCGTCGATTGAAGTTGGGAGCCTTCGATTGAAGTTTGGAATCGTCCGTCGGGAGTTTTGGGCGTTTGGAATCGTCGCGTGGGAGTGTGGTTAGTACGATTGGGGCTTTTTTTTGATATTTGAGAGTGAAGTTAAGGGTATATAAGTTGAGTTTATTTACAAAATTGCCACCTTGCTGATTTGTTTTATTTTTTTTCAAAAACATAGGAGTAATCTGAGCCATTGGATTATGTGATCCGACGGCTGACAACTCTCCTTCCGTTTCATGTTAAGGGTTGGTTTCATTTGAACCAAACTCTATTTTAATAATATTGAATAAAGATTTTTATGGAATAAAAAGGATATTATAAAACCAAAATAATAATGAAGGAATATTATTATTTTAAATAATCTTCTTAATTATTATCATAATAATTTAGAATTCCACTTCTCTTATAGAAAGTATTGTAAGAGAGAATCCAAGCTAAGAAGAATCCGTATTAAACCCCACTCGTAAATTCCGTGTCATTAGGTCGGGATTCGTGCTCGAAGTTGCGAACCAAATATTCCGTCAAGACTCGATAGTATACGCTTGTAAGCTAAGGCAAGTGGAATTTCCCCTTGCGACCTTTATATTTCATTCCGTAAAAATTCTCGATGTTGGGAACAACTTGTGTGCTTAAATATAAATGAACCTAGGAAATATCGATTGCTAGATATAACGACCCATTGTTAGCATAGTTCGCTTTATACTCTCATAATAGGATTACTTATGCTAGTGTGGTTATTATCTTGACTACTTGCGATCTCGCTCAGAGATCAACTTTGAACGAACTAGTAAGGGGCGTGGGTTAGCCAACGCCTCTATATAACCTTACTAAGTCGTACGTACCTACGACTTTCGGGATCATGATCCCATCCGCTTCGATTGCAAGGGGGGATGTGCGCACTCTAGCTAAGTGCCGGGAAACTGAGTTTTCCCCGGGTGGCTCGGATTATCCGTGTCCCACCACTTTCTACTAAAAATCATTAACGAAGTCAAATATCTTTCGTCACTATATAAGATAAGTGCCCAATGCACATTTAAGATACCAAAACCGGACCGGTCTCAAATGATCGATCCGGCTCTCGGTCCGCTCAGGGCGTGAGAGGTTTTTAACTTGTATGAAGTAATAATGTTCCCAACGTAATTTCGATTCCTAAAGAAGTCTACAATCTAGTAGGTCTTCTATCACTTATCGAGTTATCTTCGCTTAAGATATACTCTCCTTCTAACCATTTAAGCTCCACATTAACAAGCCCTAGCGTATAGCCCCATCGTAAACACAACCTTATCATCTCTTTCGACAATAATTGAAATTACCGAAATACCCTCGGGAAGTTCCATTCCCGCTTGCTTAGTCTCTTAGACTAATTCTTCTTTTCCGCATGTTTGCTTGACATTCTATCGCCCCTCGCGAATTATGTCAGAATCCAAGAACCCTAACAAGGCGTGAAGTGAAGTGAAGGAAGAACAAGAACTTTCAAGATGTATTTATCATTTCGTTTTGGTTTTAGTTTCGCTATGTTTCAAGAACAAGATGGTTTTGCTATTCGATTTCGAGTAACTTTAAGCTTGAAGACAATGTAAGATATTTTGTACGAACCATGTCTCCTTCGGGAGCACCTTTTCCATTTTATGAATTATGTTTATTTCTGCATTATTAATGTTCTATATCATTCTAAAAGCCTTGGGTGACTTTGGACAGTAAAGTCTGAGGTCACTGGCGGTAATACCCAATGTTGTAAAATAGGGGTGTTACAACATCCATAGCCAAGTTGAACCGACTCCGAGTGTGCTCGAAATAAGTCATGATCCATGTCTGAAACAATACTCATAAGATATTGAACCCAACCAAATTCGACGGATTTATAAAAAGGCCGAAGCATGTACTCTCATAATAAGAGCGCAACCCGAGCATCCCGCTGCTTCGACGCGCGATGTCATGCCGAGCTCACGAAATAGCCCCGCTAATAGCCCCGCCCTCAAGCATATCGACCCGTTTTGTCGTGGTCGAATAGGAACACCAATATCCACGTCTTGATACAAGTCTCGAACTTGTCGACGAATAACGTCATCCCAAGAAAGTACCATAGAAACACAGTGGCAATGGTCTCTGGGGGTGCGGGCCGGACCCCGATAAACATCTCTGTCAGAAGAGTCGCGATATCATCCGACGGGGCCCGTGTCCTCCACGCATGTGCGGTATGTGGATCGAGATCCAACATCTCCTCCATACGAGCCTGGGTCGCCAACAGATCCATAGGGGTATAAGAGCATCTCCATCTATAGCATATCAAGGAGGGTGATGGTAATCTCGCCCCACAGGAAGTGGAAGGTGTTGGTCTTTGGATACCAACTCTCCCGAAATGTAGAGATGAGAATGTGGTCCATCGAGCCAAATTCGAGGCCGATCAGCCCTCCCTGCGGATTCAACCCTTACTTCCCTAAGACTACAATCTTTAGTTTTATTAGGACTGTTTTGCATAGCCGTGATTTGCACGACCATTTCACGCCTATCAAATTGGCGTCGTTGCCGGGGAGGCAATAATTGTCTTTTTGTGTAATTTTTGTGCCAATTTTGGTGTGAACCTATCTTATGGTTCCTACCTGTGCTACTAATAATTCACCACTTGTTTTTGATCCAGAAATTGAACGAACTCTTTTCAGAACTCGTCGAGCTATGTGTGCACTACTGCAAGGAATCCGAACAATGGGAGATCAACGAGTTACTCTTGAGAGCTTGACAACTCCTAATCTGAATCAACCTACACGCGCAGTGCAATTCCCAGCCCTTGGTGATGGGGTGAAGTTTGAGCTCAAGACAGGAGTAGTTCATCTACTCCCGAAATTCAACGGAACTCCACTTGAGGATCCTATTTAGCATCTTGATAAGTTCCTTGATGTCTGCACCACATGTGTCCCTCTGATATTACTGAAGAACAGATGAGGCTGAGAGCGTTTTCCTTTTCTCTGAAGGAATCCACTAAAGACTAGTATCATGCTCTACCTCCTGGAAGCGTTACTACTTGGGTGAACTTGAAGAAGTTGTTTCTTGACAAATACTTCCCTGCAATCAAGTCAAATCAACTCAAGAAGCAGATCTGTAATATAGAGCAATTCTCCAACGAGTCGCTTTAAGAATATTTCGAGCGCTTCAAGAAGCTGGTGCAGAGCTGTCCCTACCATGGTTATGCTAATCATGATCTTATTCTCTATCTCCACGGAGGACTCCGAGAGTATGACAGGCGATTGGTCAATTCCTCTTGTGGTGGAAACATTATGAAGAGAACCTATTAGGAGGCTCTAGACATCTTTTCTATGCTGGTTGATGATTGTAGGCAATATACTGGAAGAGGTTCTAAAAACTTGTCAGCCGCCAACTCTCATGCTAAAATTGATCAAGCTAACTTTGATGTGCTGAAAGAAGAAGTGAGGCGGTTGAAGCTGAAGGGTACTGCTCAACAAGCTAAGGCTTGTGGAATCTGTAATGACGCCTTTCATCTTATTGATTCATGTCCTACACTACAAGAGAAGGTGAATGCAGTTGGAGGGTACCAAATGAAGCCAAGACATGATCCTTATTCAAACACCTACAATCCAGGCTGAAAAGATCATCATAACTTCAGGTGGAGAGAGGCTGAGTCAAAGCAGCAACAGGATCAGTTTCAACAAGCTAAGCCATATGTGCCAAGGACTGAAGGACAAAATCCCAACGCGGCTCCTTCTATGGAAGACATGATGAAGATGTTGATGCAAAATAACCTCACTCTTCGAGATAATATGAGTCAACTGATTCAAAGTCATGTGAAATTCCTGGAAACTACATCAGCAAGCATTCACAACTTGGAAAGACAAATGAATCAAATCTCTGAAGCTGTAATCAAACTTGAAGCAAGAGATTCGGGTAAGCTCCCCTCTCAAACAAAAGTCAACCCGAATATTCGGAATGTCAGTGCCATCATGTTAAGGAGTGGGAGACAACTTGAGGACAGAAAAGTGGCTGAATTTGATGAAGGCGAGGGCGGCGACCGCCGGCTGGATAGCGGCGACCGCCGACTGGATAGCGGCGACCGCCGACTGGAAAGCGGCGACCGCCATCAAAACGAGCTTAGCTATGGCAAATTAGAAAATTCAAGCGGCAACCAAAAAATTAAAGGCGGCAACCGCCGCCATGATAGCGGTGACCGCCATGACGGTGATCCATCCGAGGCTGAATTTTTCGAAAAAATCAACGACCGTCGCCCAGATGACAGCGACCGCCGCCTATCTGCTGAGGCTTTCGATAAAGTAAAAGCTCCAGTCTTCCCTGAATGAAAACTAGTCACTCCATTTCCATCTTCTTTAAAACGTACAGAGCCATTGAAGCAAGACAAGGACATATTTGAGATGTTGAGGAAGGTTGAGGTCAACATTCCCCTGCTAGATATGATCAAGTCAATTCCTCGTTATGCTAGGTTTGTAAGGCAGATGTGCACTACAAAGAGGATTCAGGATGAGAATAGCAAGAAAAAGGTGAAGGTGACTGAACATGTCTCGGCAATATTTCAAAAGCACTTACCAAAGAAATGTGGGGACCCAGGTATGTTCACTATCCCTATAACTATTGAAAATACTGAATTTGACCTAGCTATGTTAGATTTAGGTGCTTCTATTAATGTTATACCTTCCTCTCTTTGTGATTCTATGAAATTGGGACCTATTCAGCCAACAATTTCCATTCAGTTAGCTGATAAGTCCACTGTGCATTCTATAGGAGTGGTAGAAGTTGTTTTGGTTATGGTTGGTAATCTTACTTTTCTTGCTGATTTTTAAGTGCTTAATATGGAACATGAAAATCATGCAATCCCTATTCTGTTAGGGAGACCCTTCTTGAAAACAGCTAATACCAAAATAAATGTGAGTACTGGTTCTCTGACAATGGAATTTGTTGGCCAGATTATAAATCATAATATCTACGACGCCATTAAATCTTCATCTAATGCTCATTCTGTTTGTGTTGTTGATGTGCTTAAGCCTGTTTTGCAAAACATTATTGTTGGAAACCATCTAGATGATATAAAATCTCCAATCAATTCTAGTTTGGATTTCATTTTGTCAACTAACATACAGGAAACTGTTAAAAAGTTAAATCTTTGCTACAAGTTCCCACCTGAGCCATTGGGCAAGTCCCTTTACCATTAACCTTGTATAACAAGGAGTTTTTGCCCCATGTTGTGCAGGCACAAGTAGTTGAGCTGAAGAAACCTCCAGATCCCTCCAAATATGGTCCCCCTGGAAGTAAGGAGACATTGCTTAGAACGCATAAAGACAAACGCCATCTGTTGGAAGCTGATGTTCAATATGACCTTGGCTACGAAGTGGCCAGCGGCGATCGCCGCCCCTGCCATACGGTAAGCCCACCTTTCCTCTTAAAAAAATAGAAAATCGAAAAAGAAAACAAAAGAGTGTTGGGAGACAAAAACAGAAAGAGGGTTGAAGAGTCATAAAAAAAATATAGAGTGTGTGTAAGCCAAAAGAAAAAAAGAGAGAGAGAGAGTTTTGAAGAGGAGAATTCTTTCAAACCTAGATCTACATCAGATCCGGGTAGATCCGACCCGTTCAAGATCGCCAATGCACCGCCGCCGTTCGCTCACCGCCGCTCAAAGCGACGCTCATCGTTTCCAAAAGCAGCGTCCGCCGCCAACTTTCTGGGTTTTCGAAGAAGCTTCAAAGCGGCGACCGCCGTTTTCATAGCAGCGACCACCACTTGCCCGCCGCCAAGAACTTCGAAGCCCGCCGCCAGTTCCACTTCTCTCCGGCCTTATTCTCCTGGTATTTCTGAACTCTTGCTTTCTTTTTTTTCGGTCCTTTGAGCCTTTTAATTACCGATTATGAGTACTAGGAAGCATAGTACTTCTACTAGATCCGCTCAATCTGAAATTTATGAGAACCGGAAGAAGTATGTGGATGGTAAGGAGATTGTTTCTACTATTTTCTTTGATCCTGCCTTTATGAGAGAGTTGGGCCTAGAGGAGTGCACTAGGCGGATGTTTGATCATGGAGGGTTGGCTAATTTTAATTTCAAGCACGCTCCTACATATCCTGGGTGGACTAGAGAGTTCATCATTACTCTTGAGGATGACCGTGATGCAGCTAGGATCACTTTTCGGTTAGGTGGTTCAATGCATGTTATGAGTTATGATGATCTGGATGAGGCCTTTGGTATTACCAAGCAGCCTTATACATTTGCTGATTGGTCTGCTGTGAGTGCTCAGTTTACTTTTTGGGATCATTCCACTAGTTCTTCCCCATTTGATTCTAAGGCGGGGGAGAAAAATTATAAGTGGTCACATCCTTTTCTTCGGTTAGCTCACAGAGTGCTTAGGATGGCTTGGTTTGGTCATTCTGAACCAAACAAGATCAATCATCCTGATTTGGAGGCGGTATGGAGTTTGACACCGCAGTGTACTTTGGTCAAAGATTGGAAGGCTTTGTTTTTAGCTAGTTGTAAGAAGTGTACGAGTGAAAAGAAGGGTAAGATTGCTATTGGCGGTATGGTTTCTCTCATTGCTGAGTCGTTGGACATTCCTTTTCCTCCACCAATTGAGCGGCTTTCTGCTCGATTCACTTATGATAGGAAGTTTTTGAAGAACGCTGGGGTGATCGCTGAGGCTGGGGCTCATATTGATTATTTGTTTGGTCCTCTAGGTGCTTATAAGATTCGTCTACCTATTGCTGGTTTACCATATGGACCTGAGTATCATCGATTTGATCGTAGACGGTTGTCAGTTCCTGTTAGAGCTCCGAGCTCTTCTTCTTCTACTCCACATGCTACTCCACCATCTACTTCAGAGCCTATTACAGAGACTGTTCCCTAGGGAGACACAGTGATGCATGAGGATGTCCCTGGTTTGGATTTTCCTAGTACTTCAGTAGGAGAGGACACTGGTTTGAGCTGGCATGATGATATGGTCATATGATGCGCCAGATGAGCAGGCTGCAGTCCGTCAGGAGGAGATGTTCACTCAGCAGTCTGCTTTATCTACTTCTATAGACCTGATCCACCAGTTCCAACAGGATCAGTCTCAGTTCTTTCAGCAGCAGACTAGCTATTTTCAGCAACAAGCTCAGTTTTTCCTAGGGGTGCTCACGGGTCGGGTCAATGACCCGCAAATTTTTCAAACACGACCCGTGACCCGACCCGCGACCCGACCCGCAGGTTGCGGGTTTTGCGGGTCGACCCGCTGACCCGCATGCATTTCAAAAAAACTGAAAAAAGTATGTTTTTTTGCCTTTTCACGGGTTGGGACCCAACTCCGACTTTTGACTGGGCGGAGATCTGGAACGACAAACTCAAGACTCAAGTGACGAGTCTGGAACGACAAACTAAAGCGGAGATCTGGGCTTCAGGCTTCAGCGGAGACCTAGTGTTCGGAGTTGGGCTTCAGCGGAGATCTGGACGAAGATCAGAAACTCAAGCCGGCGGACAATCTGGGGCGACTCTGAAACGACAGTCTTCACCGACGAGTTGACCCCTCGCTGCCGTCTGGAACGAGTTGACCCCTCGAGTCCAAATCTTCAGCGGCACCGGCGGAGATCTCGACGAGGGAGGCGCGAAGAGGGAGGCGGAGATCTGGGCAAGGGAGGCGGAGATCTGGGCGAGGGAGGCGGAGATCTGGAGAATATTCGACCTAGGGTTTTTGAGGGAGGCGCGAGGCAAATGAGGAACGGGTTCAGTTTTCCACTTTTCCGCTATTTGATTTCATAGTTCACAAAAAAATCCGTATTTTTTATTTTTTTTAAAAAGGGCGCAGGTCTGCAGGTCGACCCGCAACCCGTCGGGTTTGGCCCGACCCGACCCGCGACCCGAATTTTTTAAAAATGTGACCCGCAGCCCGACCCGCATTTTGCGGTTCGGGTCGGGGTCGACCCGGACCCGTGAGCACCCCTAGTTTTTCCAGGGCATGTGGCCCACATACCCCTCATATCTTGACTACCCACAATATCCACCACCACCACCACCTTCTGATCAATAGTGGTATTATTCTATACTTCCCCTTTATTTTATCTTGTCTTTACTACATTGAGGACAATGTGTGTTCTAAGTGTGGGGGAGTTGGAATTAAATTATTATTGATATGCTATAAAACTTTAAAGAAAAAAAGAGCCATAAAAATTAAAAAAAGGCACATAAAATCATGGGATAGACTGAAAATTCGAAAGGGCGGTCTAGGTAATAAGCAGGTAATCTGGCAGGCACTAGGCCTTGGAAAAAATAGATTCAGAGTGGTGTGAGTGGGTGAGTCCAATTTTGAAAAATGAAAAGAGAGTGTTAGGTGAAAACCTGAAAAGGCGCCTAAGCAAAATGAGTGGAAAAAAAAGAGTGTTTTAGGACTATCATTTACTGGCGCAGGAGACATAAGAAGTGGAGTATAGGAGTGTTTTGGGTAGGTTTTCATTTGGAGGTATAAGGTGTAGATTTATGGAGACTTTCACTCTCTTTGTTGATGTTTTGATGGATATTGGGGTTGTTTGATTGTTTGAGTTGAGCATGATGTTGGGTTGATGTTGATGATGATTTGCTCTTTTATGTTGATGTTGAGCAGGGTAGGTAGTTAGAGCTTATTTGCTATATCTTGTTGTTTAGGTTGGGTAGTAGTGCTTGCATGAGAATGCTTTTATTCCTCTTTGTAAGCTTCCTTGCATTTTGATGATCCGGGGTTATAGTTTTTATGAGTGATAGTATTCTGAGTCACTCAGGGACGAGTGAGATTCAAGTGTGGGGGAGTTGGATATACACAATTATATTGTGTATTTAGGAGTTTTAGCATTGGTTTATGGTATTTTTAGGTGTTTTATGTGCTATCTACAGCTAGGAAGAGGAAGACCCGAAGATACGTACTTTTGGATTTAAAGCTGAACTGAAGACGAAGTGAAGATCGTCGTTCTGGTGCTGGCGGCGCCCGCCGCCTCTAACAACGCGGAAATTCCTTTGCCGACACGTGTTTTATTTCTATTGGTCCAGTTGTTCCACCTTTATTCCGAGATTTATGTATTTTTGGATAGACTTTTTAGACCTAGTTCTATTTATTAGGGTTATGAGAGTTGCACCTCCCATTCATCATTTATCTATTATTTTTCTTTCAGAGTTTTAGCTTTTCATGGAAAACTAAGCCCTTTTTCTTAGTCATACAGTATGAAGCATCGTTTGACTTTCAGTTGTCAGATTTCTACTCTTTATCTATTGCATGGAATTATTTTACTCTCTTGAATGAATTGTTTATGTGATTGATTTCATCAATTTCTAGGGTTGTTGTTATTGAATCTCAATTGCTAGATCTAGAGAAATTACTGTTTGAGTTTCTCTATTTCATAGTAGCAAACTGCATTGCACTAGTACTTTGTTGTGCTAGTCTATTGCAGAAGAGATTTTAATTGCATTCTAGTATAAAAGCTGGTTGTTTTATGCTAGATTTGTATCCTGATTATATTCTTATTCTTCATGCTGCTTTTGAATTGAATCTTGATTGTTTCAGGGTTATTCAATTAGTTAGGATTGATAGTATCTAGTTGTGCTATTAATTATCTTAGTAAAGGAATTGAAATTCCATATGCATGAGATATTGAGTGAATCTATGATCAACTTGTCATACGAATGCAGATCTCTGTTTGACTAAGTGTTTTTCCCAATTTGATAAAAACTCCAACTTTAATTGCTTTATTAGTTTTTGCATGCTAGATAGTAGTTTAATTCATAAACCCCAATTTACTTTAATTGACATAAAAAGATAAACCAACCTCCCTACGGATTTGACCATTACTTCCCTAAGACTACAATCTTTAGGTTTGTTAGGACTGTTTTGCATAGCCGTGATTTGCACGACCATTTCACGCCTATCACTGGTGCAGGGGGAGGGGGGGTTCCCGCTGCTGGAGGGGGATGGGCAGATCCAGCTGGAACGTGAGGAGGGGGAGACGAAAATGTAGATGTAAGCGGAGGAGCTGAGGGTCCCGCCACAGATGTAGTAGGATCGGTCGAAGAGGTAGGTGGACGGCTGGAACAGACCAGTGGCGGGACATGGGTCGTGGGGGGAGGTAAAATAGAGATGGTGGCCTCGGATATATGGTAATCGTCAACCGACAAATCCTCCGCACTACCTAAGGGAGCATCAAAGTGTATGTCCTGCTCCGTGAATAACTGATTGTCCCCTGCGACGTCGTCTGGCAAGTCCTCTTCGTCGTTTCGGTCGGAATTCAAAATCCGACCAAAAAACTCAATATATCATTACTAGTTTTATTTCAGTTTTCATTACGTTTGTAATGAAATATGAATAAAACAATAATTTTCATTAGGTCGGAATACATAATTAAACTCCGACTTAATTTATTTTCATTTTAGTTTGAAATTGGATTTTAATTTACATATTTATTACAATAATTTTAATTTTATTTATTTAAAATCACGAATTCAACCTACAACTATGAATTCATATTAATTACAAGTTCATAACTAATAATCGCAAATCTAAATATAACACTAAATAATACAACTATATTGAATAAAACAACTAATACCAACAAAAAATTTAAATATAACTAAGAAATGAATAGTAAACAAAATATTTAACTCAAATAAATAATCAAAATTGATTAACTTAAATATACATTCATCGGTGTAGTCGATATCAAAATATATTACTTAAAATTACGATATATTATAACAAATTTTATTTCAATTTCAATTATGTTTGTATGTTAAAATATTCATTTAATTTCATTTCAACTCATAATTCCAAATATAAATATACTCATAATCTAAATTTGACTAAATAATACGGCTAAAACCCTAAACACAACTACAAATCTATATATAACCAAGATATTGAATATTAAAAAATTTACGAAATTGATTAACTAATTACGAAATTGAATATCTAACATAAACAACTAAACGAAATCAAATTTAATACGGTTAAATTAGTTTGTAAAGAATGTATCGCAACCGTAAATGTCGCTCGTGTGCGAATCGGGCTACGAACCGCAGGAGCAACGTCGGAAGTCGTCGGAGCCGGGACGACGTCCGTCACGCGACCGGCTTGCATCCGATATCGCCTCTTGGCCGGATCTCGCTCCATCCTCTTTCTCCCGGAGCTCACCGGACCGCCCTTGGGGGAAGCGTGCGTTGAACGCGGCTGGCCGGCCGGCGGGTTCAGGGCCGGGAGGACCCCCTCTCAGCGCACCAGTGGTGGGGGCGGCCGGTTCAGGGGGCGCAATAGTGGTGGGGACGACCGAAACCCCTCCCCGACACAAAAGTGGTGGGGGCGGCCGGTTCAAGGCCGGGCGGAGCCCCTCTCGACGATACATTGGTGGGGGAGGCCGGTTCAGGGGCGGTCAGCGTTGCTGCGCGTGGTGGTGGTGCGCCCGGATCACCCGACGATTGGGGAGACGGAGGTGGTGCGCTCGAATTCACCGGAGGTGGGTCGTGGGAAGTCGGCGGTGGTTGGGAATCGGAGGGCTGGGTCATTTTTTCGGCTCGAGCTTGTGTTTCGCGGATGGATGAGGAAGACGACAATGGTGGTGGCGGCCGCTTGCGCGAGGGTTTTACCCTAATGTTCCGCGCATCAGTGTTGCGCGCGGGCCCGTTTCGTGCGTAATTGGGCTGCGTAGGCCCATTTCGCGCGCATGCCCCTTTCGAGCTTGCCTTTCTCCGCCTTTCCCCGCCTTTCCCGATTCCCATTTCCATTTTCCACTTTTTCCCTTCCGCGCAATTCCGTTTCGTGCGAGCCCTCGTTGCGCGGATATTCTGTGCGCTTTTAAAAAAAGTTGTGCGTATGTACCCCGCGTTTCTTAAATTATCAATATATCAATATTGACCGGCAAATTATTTTTCCAAGTCGCACCAATGAAACAAACTTGAACAATGCCAGTAACATCAGCGAATTTACCCGAAATTAGGTTAAAAGAATGGAAAATGGCTAATGATCCTGCTCCCCTAGCCTCCGTACTCACTACGCGCATGCTAGTAGTTTTAGGAGACCCAACAAATGGGTAAAACCCAAAAAAGACTTAATAAAATTTAATTTTGATGGTGCAGTTAATATGGATGGTGCGACTTCATTCGGATTCATCCTTAGGGACTCTGCGGGCCGCCCCATTTTCTTCGACGGAGGATTGATAGGTCGGTAGTCCGTTCTGACATCCGAGACCATCGCCTTGAGCCAGGGACTTCTTGAGGCCATCCGACGTGACAATCCTCGGATCCAAATCGAAGTCTTGGCAACTGGCATTGTGCGTGGGAAATTGAGCTTCTGCGTTCGGACATCTATTGCTTGTTGGCCCGGTTTCAGGATTGGAGTATCTCTCATGTCGTTCGGGAGTGCAATTATGTGGCGGACTTCATCGCGGGATCCTTCCAATGAGTCTCTTCCATCCCGCTCGCAGTTGACCCAGGGTTTCTTACCCTCATCCGTCAGGCTGCTCAAGGGCGATCACTAGTCTATTAGTGGTCTCCCTAATCACTTTCCTTATAAAAAAAATATATATCAATATATCAATATATCAATATATCAATATATATCTTCTAAACCTGAAGCACTTTTGGGCAGATTCGTCATTACAAATTTATATTACAACCACTCTATTTTTAATAATGATTTTTTTTATTAATTATATATTATGTAATTCAATCGCCTTATGGAATTTCCAATTTTATGCACTCATCTTATTTAATAATTTTTTTTATCAATTTACTATGAGCTTGGATAAATTTTTATCTCTACCCATTCTTTTTATCTTTGTTCATGTTCCTTATATTATAATATGTAATTATCTTTTATCAATATATTAATAACAATTTTTTATCAATATTTTTAATTATGTATTTATATATTAATTATACTCCATATTATAAGATCTTGTACATTATTTCTTCCTTCAACACATGCATTCTCTAAGTGGCTATGCTTTGAAGAGGGTACATTAAATGGATGATTTTTTCTTCCTGTCTTGGGAAATTCCCTAACCAAATGTGTCTAATTGGGGCAGAAGTCTCGCTGTGTCGCGGACCCTTAGCCAAAGGTTGGGCAGGCGGTTTTTTTTAAATCCTTAACTAACCTATCCATTTATTATTCTTTTCACGTGAGGCTGTTTCAAATCCTAATGTATATAGTAAGAACTATATTGTGAAAATATTGTGTTTTCATGTGACAGCCATCATGATGTTGTATACTTAAAATAAATTCTTTGTTCTTGCAGTGTTTAGACTTAGTTTACTTTGTTCTGCCAACAATTTTCAATTGTGAACTTTTTGAGCATGATTTTAATTTATTTGTAGTTGCACGATTTGAAACAGAAAGCAGTAGCAAACACATATGATTTCTTTTTAAATCCTGGAATATCTGAGAAGCAGCCATTGCACGTAGTGATGGTAATGTCCATCATTTGATGTACACTGTAGTTTCAAATATGGAATTTTTATATTAATATCTTTTCTATTGATTTGTTAGTCAGAGCAAAGAGTTGAAATTGAATTTGCATCTCTTTTCTTATGGAACTGTACTGCAAAAGAGGATGCTTTTTGCTTTTAACTTTCTGATCATGCTACAATGTGCTTTACATAAGTTGACACTAAATCCTCGAGAAAATCACCTCTTATTGCACAAGAGATCTTTTCAAGCACCCTCTTTACAATCGTTGTTGGTTTAATCTTGTACGAGTACCTCTAAAGATTCAGTTGTGAGCAACGTTTAGATGTAGAACTATTGTCAGATTCCATTTCTATCCCTCCTTGTGCATATGTTGAACTCTTTATAGGGGCTTAAGAGGTTGAACAAATCTGCCCGAGAACTGATTCAAAGACTTCATAAGATAGTTGGTGATAATTATCTAGAACTGAGCATGTCTTAATATTTGCTTTATCAAGATCGTCATTTGTTTACCATTTGAGATTCTGAGTTTTGCTTCTTTTTTTTGGGGTTCAAACTCTATGCAGTATGTACATCATCAATGCAAGATCCGAGTTCATGCTGTTGTGAAACGTCCTTAGAGCATCTCCAACAAATTCTCTATAATTTTTTTTAAAATGGATAACAAAATCTCATATTCTCTAAATTTCTCATATCCTAACTCCAAGTCTCCAAAAAATTCTCCATTTTGAAGAATCATATTTATATATTATATTATATTTATTTATATAATGCTATAAAATCTAATTTAACCAATTGGAAGAAGACATGATTACATATACATTTAATGTATTCTCTAAATATTTTAGGGAATTCCCTAAATGCAGAGATGTCTAGTTATATTTTGGAAACTCTCTCCATTTAAGAGAAATAGATGGAGAAATTGTTGGACTTAAAACACACACTAAATTCTACAAATTCACCATTTTTAAGAAAATGGAGATTATATTGGAGATGGTCTTAAGCCTTTCCATGATCCGAATATTACAACACAGATCCATGTAAATATTTATCTGATGAAAAATCTGTTCTCAACTAGCACTTTCAACAAGAAATCATCTTCTAACTTTAAGCAAGTTTCTGCTCACCAGGTTTTCACTAACAGGTATCAAAGCAAGTTGCTAGAAGTGATTGATCCCAGGTGCATTTACTTGAAGAGCCCTTTATTAAAAACTACATTTCTTTTGAAGCACCTTTTCACATATAACTCAATAGATCTGTAACACCCCTATTTTGCAATGATAGGTATTACCGCCAGTGACCTCAGATTTTACCATTCAAAGTCACCCAAGGCTTTATAAGGTATTAAAGTGAAATAAAAATGCAGAAATGTAAGAGTATTACATATTATAACGTTGCTCGAGCATGAGTCTTTTTAAAAGGGTCTATTACTGACTTGGAATTAGTTCAACAAAACATCGTAGGAGTTTTTAGGCAGCGGAATTTAAATAACATTGTTTGCATAAATGTAGTGCAACCCGAAAATGACAAAAACACCATCATTGAGAGAATTCGACCTTCCTTCCTTCGACGATCTTCGTCTTTACACCTTCGGTGGGAGTTTCCTAGAGTCTGACATTTGTCGCGAAGGCGAGAAATACTAGGCAGAAATGTGGAAAAACGGAATTAGTCTAAGTAAACTAAGCAAGCGAGAATGGAGATTCTCAAGGGTAGTTTGGTAAATTGTCAAATTATATTAAAGAGATATTCTATAAGTGTCTTGAGGAGTACTAACTCTAAGTGGAGCTTAAGGACGGGAATGAGTAAATCTCGAGATGAGATAATTTTAAACCGTAGAACGAACTACGACATTGTAGAACGTCTTAGAATATAATTTATGTTGGGAACGTTTTAACTACACACAAGTTTCTAAAAACCCTCTCACGCCCTTGTCGGACCGAGAGCCGGGTCGGTCTTTTAAGATCGCTCCGGTTTTGATGTCTTTTAATGTGCATTGGCACTTATCATTATTACGTGTCAAAACTTTACATAGCGTTAATGACTTTTAATGGTGTGGAGGCTATGAAAGAGTCGAGTCCACTTAAGAGGAAAGAAGTTCCGACACTTAGCTAGGGTGTAGACATCCATCCAACGAGTAGGAGCGGACATAGATCATGATCCTTAAGTCGCGGGAAGAGAGGGCATGATGACATACCACTCGACATGGGTTCATGGGGTCCTTGCTCAGTGTGGTACTGACCAAGCTGAAACTGCTGCATAAGGAGATAGTCCTCGTGGGACCAATAGTTGGTAGGAGGCAGAGGTACTTCCGGTTCCGGCATCCTTGATGATGAGGCGACTTCAAAGTTAGACGCCACTGGAGGCGGTACCTCGGGGTTGTAGTCTTGTAGACCTCCCCGTCGGTGTCTTCTTCCATAAGTTGTTCCTCTTCTTGGAACTCGGGTTCCATATCCTCATCTTCCTCCATAAAATAGTTCTCCGGATTGATTTTCAGTACTCCTTCCTCCTCCTCTTCAGAATAGTAAGGCTCTAGGCTATAATACGGGGCCATTGGTTCCGGCTCGAATTCGTGTACCTCTGTTTTGTACACTGGTGTACCCGGTAGCTCAGCAGGTTCGCCCACTTCTTCCTGGATTGGTTCGGCTTGTCCTTCTTCCTCTTCTCCTTCCGTTCCCATCTCGGGATCCATCTCTGGGTCTTCTTCCTCTTCTTCTCCCGTTCCCAACTCGGGATCAATCACTAGGTCTCCTTCCTCTTCTTGCACTTGAGCGGCCTCTCCGGGCCGATAAAAGGGACCGTCTTCGGCATTCTGGTAGGGCCAGTGTGGGTTAAAGGCAAAGGCTTCTTCCAACTCTTGAAGGGCTTCTGTTAGGTTATTCCTAAGGCGGGTGGTCCAACGTGTCCAAATCATACTGAAAAAGCAAGAAAGGAAAGAAGGAGTTAGTATAGAATATCATTAGATTCTATAAGACGAAGATACCTGAAGGAAGTTTAAGGAACTTTAGACAAATATATAAACATGGAAAATGGTTAAAGAGAGGTATCCTTTTTCTTTGAATTACTTAAGAATATTTCCAATTCTTAAAATTTTTCTTAAACTTGAATCCTAATAAAAATTTCTAAATTATAATTTTCTTTTATGGAATGGATTTAAACTTGAAAATAATATTTTTTTAACAAAAGTGATTAGGTTTAGAAGTTCAAGTCTTATTATTTAAGTTTTGTAAGTTCGAAAGGAAAATTTTTAATAAAAACTTTCGGTGTGAAGATAAAGACTTTAGTTTTGAAAATTTTCGGTTTCTAAAGTTTTCGGTTTTGAAAACAAAAAGTTCGGCTCTAATACCATAATTGTAGAACCCCTATTTTGCAACAGTAGGTATTACCGCTTGTGATATCGGATTTTACCATCCAAAGTTACCCAAGACTTTATAAGGTATTAAAGTTAAATAAATATGCGGAAATGTAAAATTATTACATATTATAACGTTGCTCGAGAATGAGTCTTTTTAAAAGGGTCTATTACAGACTTGGACTTAGTTCAACAAAACATAAATAACATTGTTTGCATAAACGTAGTGCAACCCGAAAATGAAAAAAACAACATCCTTGAGAGAATCCGACCTTCCTTCCTTCGACTTGAATCATCTTCGTCTTTATGCCTTCGGTGGGAGTTTCCTAGAGTCTAGCATTTGTCGCGAAGGGCGAGCAATACCAGGCAGAAATGCGGAAAAACGGAATTAGTCTATGGAGACTAAGCAAGCAAGAATGGAGATTTTCAAGTCTAGTTTGGTAAATTGTCAAATTACATTAAAGACATATTCGATAAGTGTCTTGAGGAGTACGAACTTCAAGTGGAGCTTAAGGACGGGAATGAGTAAATCTCGAGATGAGATAACTCTCAACCGAAGAACGAACTACGAGATTGTAGAATGTCTTAGAATAGAATTTATGTTGGGAACGTTTTAACTACACACAAGTTTCTAGAAAACCTCTCGCGCCCTTGTGGGACCGAGAACCGAGTCGGTCTTTTAAGATCGGTCCGGTTTTGATGTCTTTTAATGTGCATTAGCACTTATCTTTATTACATGTCAAAACTTTACATAGCGTTAATGACTTTTAATGGTGTGGAGGCTATGAAAGAGTCGAGTCCACTTAAGGGGAACAAAGTTCCGACACCTAGCTAGGGTGTAGACATCCCTCCAACGAGTTGGAGCGGACATAGATTATGATCCTTAAGTCGCGGGAAGAGAAGGCATGATGCCATACCACTCGACATGTTATATAGAGGTGTTCGGGCCGAGCCCGCACCCCTTATGATATTATTTACGAATTTCATAACGAATCTCGAAAAAAGATTTTAAACAAGCAAAGGACACACATCGAGAAAGGGTCGTTATTTCTTACAATCGATACTTCCTAGGTTCGTTTATTTTAGAAAATAAGAAGTTCCCAACATCGAGAAAGTTAGCGGAATCGAATTTATTGAAAGGATTCAAGTAGAATATCCACTTGCCTTGAATTTCCTCCGGGATGATACAAAACTCGGAATGTGAAAGTCTTAATGACGTTCGTAAGCTTCGACCTATTTAACTGAAAGAACGACGAGCGAACATGTATTAAAATCCTTATTTTAATTTTAATTAACCTTTCTCTTATTTTCCTCTTCTAAGAGAAGGCAATTTAATCTAAATTATTTAGTTTAATAATTTAAATAGGAGATGCCAAAATAACAATTCTTTATTATTATTTTCAAGGTGATACTTTTGTAAAAAATTTATAAACTTTAAAATACTTATTTTAAGAAAAGAAATGCAACACCTCCTTTACTCATAAGAAAAATCTTTTTAAACCACATGCAAAATATATATTTAAAATAACTATATATATGTAGTTTGCATGCATCATTATTTTTATGTAAAGCTACCTATTAAAATTTATCCTTATGACCAACCTTTCTTAAAGTCATGATTTAATTATAATAAATTGTAGTAAAATCTAAGATAGTCATGCATGTTACTAATACTTTATAAAAACCCTTTTTATTCCCACATGTAGACCTGTCAATCGGGTCGGGTCGTGCGGGTTCGGGTTCAGTCATTTCAGGTTCGGGTTGAGTCGGGTTCAGGTCGTTATGGGTCACGGGTTAAACCGGGTCGGGTCGATGAGGGTTTTCAGGAGGGTAGGGTTGACCAACGAGTCAAAAACATAGAATTTTTTATGATTATTAAAATAGATTTTTAATTAAATAATAATATTTAATTATAATATATTATTTTTATGTGTTTTAATAATAAAATATATTATATTTTTAAAATAAGTTTTATACATTTTATAAATATACTAAATCGGTCAACCCAACGGGTTTCGGATTTCAACCAAACGGGTTTCGGGTTCTATCTGATTCGGTTGATTTTGAGTTTCGGGTTCAAATTTTCGGGTCTTGACCATAAAATTATCGGGCGGGTCGGGTCGAGTTAGCGAGTTCGGTCAACTTTTGACAGGTCTACCCACATGCAACCCTTAAGTTAATTAAAATAGCTTATGTTTAACAAAATCATTCTTTTTACTAAGAAGGCTAACAAGATTTTAATTCACCATTTTATTAGTTCTAAAACACATGCAAGAGTAGATTTAGTCCATAAACTTTATAAAACCAACATGCACAACCATATGATTTATTTAAGTACCTATTATCTTTATAAACATATTTTTAGTTGTAGAAAGATCATCAATAAATTATTCACAATTCTTCTTAGCTTAAGTTAACATGCAAGAAGGTTTTAATTTATAAAGAGTCAATTTATCAACATGCAATAACTTCTTAACTTGTTTAGTAGAGATTTTGATATTATTAAATTCTCTTTAATCCAACTCATACAGATTTTATTCCAAAGTTTTATAACAAAGACATGCAAGGGTGGTAAGAGCTATAATAATCCTTTTTAATAACATGCAAGGACTTGTATAATTTAAACAAACACATTTTAAATCTTATAATTATTTCTCTAGTCAAAAGATCATTTACAAATTATTCTGAGGTTTATAAATTAGAGAAAAGAGGCATGCAACAAGGTTTATTTCATAAAAACTCATTTAATCTTACATGCAAAGATAATTTTGACTTAATTGATCATAACTTGTCCTTATTAAATTTATTCAAACTAGAAAAATTCATATAAAAGCTATCAAAGGCTTATGAAAGACATGTATGAAGGTTTTATGCATGAATAACTTATCTTATATTTTCTCAAGTCATTATCTACAACAACCAAAGAGTTTTGTGTAGAAATGGAACAAATGTCTAGATCTTTGATAATAAAAATAAAACTTAGAATTTTTTTAAAGTTCAAAACCACCTTAACCATCTTAAGAAGTTCAAAGTTCATCTTATAACTTATAAGATAATTTTTTCTTTTAAAACTCTTGCATGCATGTCATTTATCAAAAATAGTATTTCGCAAAATCTAAATTTTTAGGATTTTAATTCACTATAAAGCTCATAAGAATTCTTAAAATCATCCTTAAAAAAGTAATTTAAAAAGATTTAGAGATTACCCTTAAGTGTGCTTATGTTCTTGAAGGAAGAACAACACAAAGCCAAGTGAAGAGGGGCGGCGGTGGCTCGGCTGGGGGCTGGTGGCACAGCCAGGCGGCAGCTAGTGGAGGAGGTGCCGGTGGTGGTGGCTAGGGAGTACAAAGAAATGAGTTTGGGTGTGTTTAATTGTGAAAAATCAGCCCCTAAATGCTATACTGCAAGGCTGATTTTTTTCTTTTAAGGGGAGAAGAGAGTGCTCTCAAGAATAGAAGAGAGTTTTGGTGTAGAGGAAGAGAGTGTTTGAGAGATTAATGGGAGTATTACGAGACTTATGTGTCTTTGAAGAGGGTGGAGTCTTTCAAAGCCAACTGACAAGCGTTAGTGGAATATCAAGTTCATTATAACCAAATCCTTTGTTCATGTGAGTGGGAGAGGACAATTGGAGTTAATAAAATAAGTCTCATGTGAGTGGAAAATCTCTACACGAACCTCGCACCTAAATCCACTCTTAAATGATCCAAACGTGTTACAAATGGACTATAATGTTGGTTTGAAAAGTACACCGGAACGGTCGGGTTTTAAGAATAGACTTTCCGTTAGTTACGAATTTATTAAATTTCGTCTTTAATAAATTCATTTACTCGAATAAATATTTCATAAGAATATTATAGTTTATTTATTTTAGAAAATAGATTTTTGAATGAAAGAGACCTTTTTATGAGGTTATTTTATTTAATGAATGATTAAATATTACGAAAATGAAATTTATTCATTTGACGGAATTTGCGGCTATTACAACAGTACCTCCTTAAATTAGTTTCGTCCCCGAAACTAGGAAAACAAGGGATGGTACTACAATACGATACGAGTATTAGCTACAAATGCTTACTTAGCGTGAAAGACAACAAAATTACTAGTACTCCCTTAAAGAATATTTCATTCTCTACTTATGACGATAACAACTTGGGAAAACGTCTCTGCATGTCTTGCTCAGTCTCCCATATTGTGCCTTCTTTACCGTCCTTTGACCAGAGTACTCGGACTAGAGGTACCTCTTTGTTGCGTAGCTGCTTCACTCGATGTTCTACTATCTTCAGAGGTCTCTCTTCATAAGTGACATCCAACTGGATTTCCACGTCATCATAATTGATTATGTGGGATTCGTCAGGCACATACTGTCTTAGGAGTGACACGTGGAAAACGTTATGAACTGAATGTGCTGATGGCGGTAGTGCGATGCGATAGGTCATAGGCCAACTTGCCTACTCTTTCCAAAATCTCAAAGGGTCCCACATAACGAGGATTGAGACTTCCTCTTTTCCCAAAACGGAACACACCCTTCGCAGGAGATACTTTAACGAAAACCATATTGCCTACCACAAACTCAATATCTCTCCTCTTCAGATCCGCGTATGACTTTTGTCGACTTTGAGCGGTCAAGATCCTTTGACGAATTAAAGAAAAGTCTGCAGTGGTTCTTTCGACCAACTCCGGTTCGAGAAGAATCTTATCAGCATTGTCATCCTAACAGATTCGAGACGACATTTTCAGCCATATAAAGCCTCAAAAGGAGCCATCTTTATTGTTGAGTGCGAGCTATTGTTGTAAGTGAACTCTATCAAACTTAAACTGACATCCCAACTTGTTGTGCGATCAAGAATGCAGGCTCGAAGCATATCCTCAAGAGTCCGAATGGGCCTTTCAGACTGACCATTGGTTTGAGGGTGAAAAGTTGTGCTAAACTTCAGTTCGGTACCCATGGCCTTATGCAATTCTTGCAAGAAATTTGCCATGTAACGTCCGTCCCTATCAGAGATGATTGTCTTCGGGGTACCATGGAGGCAGACATTTTTTTAATACAAATTTCTGCTAGCTGCAAGACTCCCCACTTTTTCTTGATTGCGATGAAGTGGGCACTCTTGGTGAGTCGGTCTATGATAACCCATATAGCGTCTTTCTGCTTTCGAGTCTTAGGTAAACCGGTAACGAAGTCCATAAATATGTCTTCCCATTTCCATGCCGGCACTAGAAGTGATTGCAACATTCCTCCCGGTCTTTTATGCTCAATCTTCACCTTCTAGCAAACCAAACACCTCGAAATGAATTCTGCCACCTCTTGCTTCATGTTTGGCCACCAGAAATTTCTTCGCAAGTCTTTGTACATCTTACTTGCTCTGGGATGGACGGAATATGCAGATGAGTGAGCTTCTTTCAGAATGATCTTACGAAGCTCATCAATGGCAGGCACACAAATCCGATTTTGAAACCAAAGGGAACCGTCATCTTGAATAACAAACCCAGGTGCCTTGCCTTCATGCACTTCTCCACTGATCTTGATCAACATGATGTCATCGGTTTGCTTCTCTCTAATCTCATCTATTAAGTCGGAATGGATTTTCGAGGTGGTTAGACAACCTTGTTGTCTTCCAACCAAACTTCGATGCCTTCTCGAATCAACTCTTGTTGTAGCTTTGGTTGAACCGTCAACATTGCAACTATGCCCTCTTGTTGTGTCTTTCGACTTAAGGCATCGGCCACAACATTAGCCTTGCCCGGATGATAGAACAATTCGACATCGTAGTCCTTGAGCAATTATAACCATCTTCTTTGCCTCATGTTCAACTCTTTCTGAGTGAACACATATTTCAAACTCTTGTGATCGGTGCAAATCTGACACTTCACCCCATACAAGTAGTGTCGCTACCTCGAGGTCATGTGTCGGGTAGTTAACTTCGTAGGTCTTGAGTTGACGAGATGCGTAAGCTATCACTTTCCCATTTTGCATTAATACACATCCCAGACCTTGCTTGGAGGCATCACTATACACCACGTATCCTCCATGTCCATCTAGCAGAGTCAGAACGGGTGCACTTGTGAGACGTTTCTTGAGCTCTTGGAAGCTTTCTTCACATTTCTCATCCCACACAAGCTTCTTGTGGGTCTTTCAGAGTACCTTGGTCATTGGTAAGGCGATCTTGGAGAATCCCTCTATGAACCTTCGGTAGCACCTTGCGAGTCCTAGGAAGCTGCGAATCTCTTTAACATTACGTGGTTGCTTCCATTCGGAGACTGCTTCAATCTTTTGTGGGTCCACCATTACTCCATTTTGGTTGATGACATGACCTAAAAAGGCAACTTCTTTTAACCATAGGTCACACTTTGACAGCTTGGCATACAACTGATTATCTCTCAATATCTGCAACACAATCCTAAGATGCTCCTTCTGATCAGACAGATTTCCTGAGTAGATCAAAATGGCGTCGATGAAGACGATCACGAACTTATCGAGGTACTCATGGAAACATCGATGCATTAGATCCATAAACACTGCAGGTGCGTTTGTCAACACAAATGGCATTACCACAAACTCGTAGTGACCATAGAGAGTGCGGAATGCCGTCTTCGGTATATCCTCTTCGCGAATTCTGAGCTGAGGATATCCAGATCTTAGGTCGATCTTTGAAAATACTTTGGCAGCTCGAAGCTGATCTAGGAGATCATCTATCCTTGGCAGAGGATACTTGTTCTTGATAGTGACTTTGTTCAACTCTCAGTAGTCGATGCATAAGCGGAAAGTCCCATCTTTCTTCTTTAGGAATAGCACAAATGCTCCCCAAGGCGAGGCGCTCGGTCTGATGAAGCCCTTCTCTAGCAACTCTTCAAGCTGACTCTTGAGTTCCTTCATCTCTATTGGAGCCATCCTATGCGGTACCTTGGAGATCGGTGCAGTCCCTGGCTCTAAACTGACTAAAAACTCGACTTCTTGTCGAGGAGGTAATCCCGGGGGCTCTTCGGGAAAGATGTCGGGAAATTCTCTAGCGATAGGAATCTTTCGGATATCCACGACTTTCTTCTCTGTTGGTTCTAGATAGCACATGTATCCCACACAACCTTGTCGGAGTAGTTTCTTGGCCTTCATGGCGTTGATCACCTTTCCATTTTCCTCTTCTCGCTTCCCTTTGAACTTGCAAATGTGTTTCCCTCCGGAATTGATGGTTACAGTCCGAGTGTGGAAATCGATTACAGCTCCATGAAGTGACAACCAATCTTTTCCGAGAATGATGTCATAAGGGGCCATCGAAATGCATATCAAGTTGGATTTGAAACTTTTTCCCTGAATGCTTAGCGGAAAGTTACTTAACTGTCTTGTTCCTATGATTCTTTCTCTATTTGGAAGGTTCACAAAAAAAGGTTCACAGACTTCATGACCCTCTATCCCTAGGAGTTCTACACATCTTTCTAATATAAAGGAATGCGAAGCACCATAATCAAATAATAAGAAGTATGCTTTTGAGTGGACGTAAAGGGTACCTTGACATATGGGTGCCTCGAGCTTGTTGCTAGTGCGCATCTCATAAAGACGTTGTCCTTGATTTTGAGATTTCATTGGTCCCTTCCCCTTGTTCTGAGCAGTTGACTATACCGAAGCAGTTCTAGAAGTTCTATTTGAGGTCTGAGGGTATTGGAAAATCGAGTTGGAGCATGCTTGACTTGGTTTGCTTCCAGTCTGCCTACAATAAAGGTGAAGATGTCTCTCTTTCCCACAGTTGTAGCAAGTTCTACGGTCCTTTGGACAGTTCCTATTGATGTGCCCTTGTTCTCCACAGTTGTGGAAAACTATCGGACCCTTCTTAGATTTCGATCCTTGAAACGACTTTGCCCTAGTTGAAGCAGGCATGTTCTTGTTCTTCTTTGAGCAGTTTGAACCTTGTGGTAACGCTGGCCTCTTAAACCCACTTTGATTTGAGTGATGAGGCTTTCCTCCATCGTTCCTTCTACGTTCAGGCTCATTTAACGTGGTCTCCATTCGGTAAGTGGGATCCACATAATCCTCTACTGTCGCAAAGTGACAGTTCACCATCCAAGGTTTGATGGAGTCACTCATCCACTTGTGGAAGCGTCGGATATTTTGCTACTCAGTAGATTTCTCTTCTTTGGCGTACTGCAACAGATGATTGAACTTCTTGGCTCTTTCTAACACACTTAGCTCGTGTACCTTTGGCAAAAACAGCTCGTCCAATTTCTCATCCTTCATAGCAGTAGAGAAGAACCGGTTCATCATTTTCTCCTTGAACATATTCCAGTTTAGCTCGGGATGGGTAGCCAAGTTCGAGCTTTCCCACTACTCTCCGACTTCATCCTTGAGTCTTAGGGCAACCATGTGCACCTTATCAGCTTCCAAGTAGTGCACGTTCCTCAACAACCTTTCCACATGTGAGAACCAATACTGAATGCCAGCAGGGTCTCCACTTCCGTCATAGGAGTCCGGCTTCATTGTGTTGAAGATCTTAAGGCCGTTTGCAAAGCTTGTCTCAACCCCTTTTCCACGAGCATCAACTGCTCCTTGACCTTCTTCTTGGTTCTCCACATTGACTTGATTAGGCATAGTTTCTAGAATCGCTTCTCATACCATTTGATGAATCATGGTCCGAAATGTTTCCATAGTGCCTTCGTTGAGTACAACAACAGGTTAGGTATCGGGGGACGGTTAGCACTAGGCAATCCCCTAACTTTGGATTAACTTTCCTCATTCTCATCTCTAACTTGGGTTTGGTTGTTTCAGTGGCTAGTTCCTCTTGTAGTTACCATCTGAATAGATTATACAAAAATGTTTCCCTTTAATAATTTAACATTTGTATAAGATAAGTATTAAGGCATATCTTTAGATAAAAAAGAAGTACTTTTTATTAGAACTTTTTAGAGAAGGATATACAAAAGGCTTTATATGAACAACCTTTACATTACTTAAACTAAAAGGAAACTAATGTCGGCCTAACTATTTAAGAAAAGCTAATAGTCAAGCGGAGTGGACAACCACACTCCTAGAAATAAGAAAACTACAACTACCAAACTAGGAATAACGTTTGAACACGAAAATCTAAGGGTTATAGAAGAAATCTAAGAAATCATCATCAAACCAACTCTCATCCAAAGTCTCCCCTTATGACAAAGCAGCACATTAGCCTGTCGAATGTTCCACCTTGCCACGTCCACTGAACTCCAAAGAGATGCCAAGCAAGTCTCGTGCTGGTGGATCTTGTTCTCGGTGGCCATGACCTCGTCCATCCATGTGTCCTTGCATTGGGCCACCATGAGCTTGTTAGGGTGGCGTTGCCTCGTGCCATAAGGCCAAGCTGCGGACTAGATGTTTCTATGTGGTGGTTCAACTGGAGGCTGAGATGACTCTCCTTGGAGCATGTTGACTAGACCTTGCATTTGGTGCTCAACGGAGGCCATGCTAGCTTGTGTGTACAAGGAGGTGTCGGGTATGGTTGCCCAAGGAAGATGGAGCAGGGGGAAAAAGTAATCCTGGAGGTATCCCTTGGGCTCCAAAACCCTAGGAGGAGAGGGCCTCTCAACATTAGGTACTAGCAAAGGTGGCTCGGGGACTAAGTATTGCTCAGGCTCAACTATGGGTTCATGGGGTCCTTGCTCAGTGTGGTACTGACCAAGCTGAAACTGCTGCATAAGGAGATAGTCCTCGTGGGACCAATAGTTGGTAGGAGGCAGAGGTACTTCCGGTTCCGGCATCCTTGATGATGAGGCGACTTCAAAGTTAGACGCCACTGGAGGCGGTACCTCGGGGTTGTAGTCTTGTAGACCTCCCGGTCGGTGTCTTCTTCCATAAGTTGTTCCTCTTCTTGGAACTCGGGTTCCATATCCTCATCTTCCTCCATAAAATAGTTCTCCGGATTGATTTTCAGTACTCCTTCCTCCTCCTCTTCAGAATAGTAAGGCTCTGGGCTATAATACGGGGCCATTGGTTCCGGCTCGAATTCGTGTACCTCTGTTTCGTACACTGGTGTACCCGGTAGCTCAGCAGGTTCGCCCACTTCTTCCTGGATTGGTTCGGCTTGTCCTTCTTCCTCTTCTCCTTCCGTTCCCATCTCGGGATCCATCTCTGGGTCTTCTTCCTCTTCTTCTCCCGTTCCCAACTCGGGATCAATCACTAGGTCTCCTTCCTCTTCTTGCACCTAAGCGGCCTCTCCGGGCCGATAAAAGGGACCGTCTTCGGCATTCTGGTAGGGCCAGTGTGGGTTAAAGGCAAAGGCTTCTTCCAACTCTTGAAGGGCTTCTGTTAGGTTATTCCTAAGGCGGGTGGTCCAACGTGTCCAAATCATACTGAAAAAGCAAGAAAGGAAAGAAGGAGTTAGTATAGAATATCATTAGATTCTATAAGACGAAGATACCTGAAGGAAGTTTAAGGAACTTTAGACAAATATATAAACATGGAAAATGGTTAAAGAGAGGTATCCTTTTTCTTTGAATTACTTAAGAATATTTCCAATTCTTAAAATTTTTCTTAAACTTGAATCCTAATAAAAATTTCTAAATTATAATTTTCTTTTATGGAATGGATTTAAACTTGAAAATAATATTTTTTTAACAAAAGTGATTAGGTTTAGAAGTTCAAGTCTTATTATTTAAGTTTTGTAAGTTCGAAAGGAAAATTTTTAATAAAAACTTTCGGTGTGAAGATAAAGACTTTAGTTTTGAAAATTTTCGGTTTCTAAAGTTTTCGGTTTTGAAAACAAAAAGTTCGGCTCTGATACCATAATTGTAGAACCCCTATTTTGCAACAGTAGGTATTACCGCTTGTGATCTCGGATTTTACCATCCAAAGTTACCCAAGACTTTATAAGGTATTAAAGTTAAATAAATATGCGGAAATGTAAAATTATTACATATTATAACGTTGCTCGAGAATGAGTCTTTTTAAAAGGGTCTATTACAGACTTGGACTTAGTTCAACAAAACATAAATAACATTGTTTGCATAAACGTAGTGCAACCCGAAAATGAAAAAAAAAACATCCTTGAGAGAATCCGACCTTCCTTCCTTCGACTTGAATCATCTTCGTCTTTATGCCTTCGGTGGGAGTTTCCTAGAGTCTAGCATTTGTCGCGAAGGGCGAGCAATACCAGGCAGAAATGCGGAAAAACGGAATTAGTCTATGGAGACTAAGCAAGCAAGAATGGAGATTTTCAAATCTAGTTTGGTAAATTGTCAAATTACATTAAAGACATATTCGATAAGTGTCTTGAGGAGTACGAACTTCAAGTGGAGCTTAAGGACGGGAATGAGTAAATCTCGAGATGAGATAACTCTCAACCGAAGAACGAACTACGAGATTGTAGAATGTCTTAGAATAGAATTTATGTTGGGAACGTTTTAACTACACACAAGTTTCTAGAAAACCTCTCGCGCCCTTGTGGGACCGAGAACCGAGTCGGTCTTTTAAGACCGGTCCGGTTTTGATGTCTTTTAATGTGCATTAGCACTTATCTTTATTACATGTCAAAACTTTACATAGCGTTAATGACTTTTAATGGTGTGGAGGCTATGAAAGAGTCGAGTCCACTTAAGGGGAACAAAGTTCCGACACCTAGCTAGGGTGTAGACATCCCTCCAACGAGTTGGAGCGGACATAGATCATGATCCTTAAGTCGCGGGAAGAGAAGGCATGATGCCATACCACTCGACATGTTATATAGAGGTGTTCGGGCCGAGCCCGCACCCCTTATGATATTATTTACGAATTTCATAACGAATCTCGAAAAAAGATTTTAAACAAGCAAAGGACACACATCGAGAAAGGGTCGTTATTTCTTACAATCGATACTTCCTAGGTTCGTTTATTTTAGAAAATAAGAAGTTCCCAACATCGAGAAAGTTAGCGGAATCGAATTTATTGAAAGGATTCAAGTAGAATATCCACTTGCCTTGAATTTCCTCCGGGATGATACAAAACTCGGAATGTGAAAGTCTTAATGACGTTCGTAAGCTTCGACCTATTTAACTGAAAGAACGACGAGCGAACATGTATTAAAATCCTTATTTTAATTTTAATTAACCTTTCTCTTATTTTCCTCTTCTAAGAGAAGGCAATTTAATCTAAATTATTTAGTTTAATAATTTAAATAGGAGATGCCAAAATAACAATTCTTTATTATTATTTTCAAGGTGATACTTTTGTAAAAAATTTATAAACTTTAAAATACTTATTTTAAGAAAAGAAATGCAACACCTCCTTTACTCATAAGAAAAATCTTTTTAAACCACATGCAAAATATATATTTAAAATAACTATATATATGTAGTTTGCATGCATCATTATTTTTATGTAAAGCTACCTATTAAAATTTATCCTTATGACCAACCTTTCTTAAAGTCATGATTTAATTATAATAAATTGTAGTAAAATCTAAGATAGTCATGCATGTTACTAATACTTTATAAAAACCCTTTTTATTCCCACATGTAGACCTGTCAATCGGGTCGGGTCGTGCGGGTTCGGGTTCAGTCATTTCAGGTTCGGGTTGAGTCGGGTTCAGGTCGTTATGGGTCACGGGTTAAACCGGGTCGGGTCGATGTGGGTTTTCAGGAGGGTAGGGTTGACCAACGAGTCAAAAACATAGAATTTTTTATGATTATTAAAATAGATTTTTAATTAAATAATAATATTTAATTATAATATATTATTTTTATGTGTTTTAATAATAAAATATATTATATTTTTAAAATAAGTTTTATACATTTTATAAATATACTAAATCGGTCAACCCAACGGGTTTCGGATTTCAACCAAACGGGTTTCGGGTTCTATCTGATTCGGTTGATTTTGAGTTTCGGGTTCAAATTTTCGGGTCTTGACCATAAAATTATCGGGCGGGTCGGGTCGAGTTAGCGAGTTCGGTCAACTTTTGATAGGTCTACCCACATGCAACCCTTAAGTTAATTAAAATAGCTTATGTTTAACAAAATCATTCTTTTTACTAAGAAGGCTAACAAGATTTTAATTCACCATTTTATTAGTTCTAAAACACATGCAAGAGTAGATTTAGTCCATAAACTTTATAAAACCAACATGCACAACCATATGATTTATTTAAGTACCTATTATCTTTATAAACATATTTTTAGTTGTAGAAAGATCATCAATAAATTATTCACAATTCTTCTTAGCTTAAGTTAACATGCAAGAAGGTTTTAATTTATAAAGAGTCAATTTATCAACATGCAATAACTTATTAACTTGTTTAGTAGAGATTTTGATATTATTAAATTCTCTTTAATCCAACTCATACAGATTTTATTCCAAAGTTTTATAACAAAGACATGCAAGGGTGGTAAGAGCTATAATAATCCTTTTTAATAACATGCAAGGACTTGTATAATTTAAACAAACACATTTTAAATCTTATAATTATTTCTCTAGTCAAATGATTATTTACAAATTATTCTAAGGTTTATAAATTAGAGAAAAGAGACATGCAACGAGTTTTATCTCATAAAAACTCATTTAATGTTACATGCAAAGACATTTTTGACTTAATTGATCATAACTTGTCCTTATTAAATTTATTCAAACTAGAAAATTTCATATAAAAGCTTTCAAAGGCTTATGAAAGACATGCATGAAGGTTTTATGCATGAATAACTTATCTTATATTTTCTCAAGTCATTATCTACAACAACCAAAGAGTTTTGTGTAGAAATGGTACAAATGTCTAGATCTTTGATAATAAAAATAAAAATTAGAATTTTTTTAAAGTTCAAAACCACCTTAATCATCTTAAGAAGTTCAAAGTTCATCTTATAGCTTATAAGATAATATTTTCTTTTAAAGCTTTTGCATGCATGTCATTTACCAAAGAAAATATGAACAAAAATAGTATTTCACAAAATCTGAATTTTTAGGATTTTAATTCACTATATAGCTCCTAAGTATACTTAAAATCATCATTAAAAAAGTACTTTAAAAGGATTTAGAGATTACCCTTAAGTATGTTTATGTTCTTGAAGAAAGAACAACACAAAGCCAAGGGAAGAGGGGCGGCGGTGGCTCGGCTGGGGTAGCTAGGGAGTACAAAGAAATTAGTTTGGGTGTGTTTAATTGTGAAAAATCAGCCCCTAAATGCTATACTGTGCAAGGCTGATTTTTTTTCTTTTAAGGGGAGAAGAGAGTTCTCTTAAGAATAGAAGAGAGTTTTGGTGTAGAGGAAGAGAGTGTTTGAGAGATTAATGTGAGTGTTAGGAGACTTATGTGTCTTTGAAGAGGGTGGACTCTTTAAAAGCCAACTAACAAGTTTTATTGGAATATCAAGTTCATCATGACCAAATCCTTTGTTCATGTGAGTGGGAGAGGAGAATTGGACTTAATAAAATAAGTCTCATGTGAGTGGGAAATCTCTACACCAATCTCCCACCTAAATCCACTCTTAAATGATCGAAACGTTTTACAAATGGACTGTAATGTTGGTTTGAAAAGTACATCGGAAAGGTCGGGTTTTGATAATAGAATTTTCGTTAGATACGAATTTATTAAATTCCGTCTTTAATAAATTCATTTACTTGAATAAATATTCATAAGAATATTATAATTTATTTATTTTAGAAAATATATTTTTGAATGAAAGAGACCTTTTTATGAGGTTATTTTATTTAATGAATAATTAAATATTACGAAAATGAAATTTATTCATTTAACGGAATTTGCGGCTATTACAAGATCTTTAAATGACCCTTCATTTTTAAGTACATGAGTTGAAGTATATTATCAAGTCAACTCAAATTCTCACTAATTATACAGAGATTATGCTCAATTTCGATTTTGCATCTTGCTTATTTACAAACTTTCATGTACATTTTTTACAACTTCAGTTTTTAAACACTAAGTTTTGAGAGTCTTGTACCATTTAACTCTCCTTCTTATTAGTATGGGGTGATTATCAAAAATAGTATTTCGCAAAATCTAAATTTTTAGGATTTTAATTCACTATAAAGCTCATAAGAATTCTTAAAATCATCCTTAAAAAAGTAATTTAAAAAGATTTAGAGATTACCCTTAAGTGTGCTTATGTTCTTGAAGGAAGAACAACACAAAGCCAAGTGAAGAGGGGCGGCGGTGGCTCGGCTGGGGGCTGGTGGCACAGCCAGGCGGCAGCTAGTGGAGGAGGTGCCGGTGGTGGTGGCTAGGGAGTACAAAGAAATGAGTTTGGGTGTGTTTAATTGTGAAAAATCAGCCCCTAAATGCTATACTGCAAGGCTGATTTTTTTCTTTTAAGGGGAGAAGAGAGTGCTCTCAAGAATAGAAGAGAGTTTTGGTGTAGAGGAAGAGAGTGTTTGAGAGATTAATGGGAGTATTACGAGACTTATGTGTCTTTGAAGAGGGTGGAGTCTTTCAAAGCCAACTGACAAGCGTTAGTGGAATATCAAGTTCATTATAACCAAATCCTTTGTTCATGTGAGTGGGAGAGGACAATTGGAGTTAATAAAATAAGTCTCATGTGAGTGGAAAATCTCTACACGAACCTCGCACCTAAATCCACTCTTAAATGATCCAAACGTGTTACAAATGGACTATAATGTTGGTTTGAAAAGTACACCGGAACGGTCGGGTTTTAAGAATAGACTTTCCGTTAGTTACGAATTTATTAAATTTCGTCTTTAATAAATTCATTTACTCGAATAAATATTTCATAAGAATATTATAGTTTATTTATTTTAGAAAATAGATTTTTGAATGAAAGAGACCTTTTTATGAGGTTATTTTATTTAATGAATGATTAAATATTACGAAAATGAAATTTATTCATTTGACGGAATTTGCGGCTATTACAACAGTACCTCCTTAAATTAGTTTCGTCCCCGAAACTAGGAAAACAAGGGATGGTACTACAATACGATACGAGTATTATTTACAAATGCTTACTTAGCGTGAAAGACAACAAAATTACTAGTACTCCCTTAAAGAATATTTCATTCTCTACTTATGACGATAACAACTTGGGAAAACGTCTCTGCATGTCTTGCTCAGTCTCCCATATTGTGCCTTCTTTACCGTCCTTTGACCAGAGTACTCGGACTAGAGGTACCTCTTTGTTGCGTAGCTGCTTCACTCGATGTTCTACTATCTTCAGAGGTCTCTCTTCATAAGTGACATCCAACTGGATTTCCACGTCATCATAATTGATTATGTGGGATTCGTCAGGCACATACTGTCTTAGGAGTGACACGTGGAAAACGTTATGAACTGAATGTGCTGATGGCGGTAGTGCGATGCGATAGGTCATAGGCCAACTTGCCTACTCTTTCCAAAATCTCAAAGGGTCCCACATAACGAGGATTGAGACTTCCTCTTTTCCCAAAACGGAACACACCCTTCGCAGGAGATACTTTAACGAAAACCATATTGCCTACCACAAACTCAATATCTCTCCTCTTCAGATCCGCGTATGACTTTTGTCGACTTTGAGCGGTCAAGATCCTTTGACGAATTAAAGAAAAGTCTGCAGTGGTTCTTTCGACCAACTCCGGTTCGAGAAGAATCTTATCAGCATTGTCATCCTAACAGATTCGAGACGACATTTTCAGCCATATAAAGCCTCAAAAGGAGCCATCTTTATTGTTGAGTGCGAGCTATTGTTGTAAGTGAACTCTATCAAACTTAAACTGACATCCCAACTTGTTGTGCGATCAAGAATGCAGGCTCGAAGCATATCCTCAAGAGTCCGAATGGGCCTTTCAGACTGACCATTGGTTTGAGGGTGAAAAGTTGTGCTAAACTTCAGTTCGGTACCCATGGCCTTATGCAATTCTTGCAAGAAATTTGCCATGTAACGTCCGTCCCTATCAGAGATGATTGTCTTCGGGGTACCATGGAGGCAGACATTTTTTTAATACAAATTTCTGCTAGCTGCAAGACTCCCCACTTTTTCTTGATTGCGATGAAGTGGGCACTCTTGGTGAGTCGGTCTATGATAACCCATATAGCGTCTTTCTGCTTTCGAGTCTTAGGTAAACCGGTAACGAAGTCCATAAATATGTCTTCCCATTTCCATGCCGGCACTAGAAGTGATTGCAACATTCCTCCCGGTCTTTTATGCTCAATCTTCACCTTCTAGCAAACCAAACACCTCGAAATGAATTCTGCCACCTCTTGCTTCATGTTTGGCCACCAGAAATTTCTTCGCAAGTCTTTGTACATCTTACTTGCTCTGGGATGGACGGAATATGCAGATGAGTGAGCTTCTTTCAGAATGATCTTACGAAGCTCATCAATGGCAGGCACACAAATCCGATTTTGAAACCAAAGGGAACCGTCATCTTGAATAACAAACCCAGGTGCCTTGCCTTCATGCACTTCTCCACTGATCTTGATCAACATGATGTCATCGGTTTGCTTCTCTCTAATCTCATCTATTAAGTCGGAATGGATTTTCGAGGTGGTTAGACAACCTTGTTGTCTTCCAACCAAACTTCGATGCCTTCTCGAATCAACTCTTGTTGTAGCTTTGGTTGAACCGTCAACATTGCAACTATGCCCTCTTGTTGTGTCTTTCGACTTAAGGCATCGGCCACAACATTAGCCTTGCCCGGATGATAGAACAATTCGACATCGTAGTCCTTGAGCAATTATAACCATCTTCTTTGCCTCATGTTCAACTCTTTCTGAGTGAACACATATTTCAAACTCTTGTGATCGGTGCAAATCTGACACTTCACCCCATACAAGTAGTGTCGCTACCTCGAGGTCATGTGTCGGGTAGTTAACTTCGTAGGTCTTGAGTTGACGAGATGCGTAAGCTATCACTTTCCCATTTTGCATTAATACACATCCCAGACCTTGCTTGGAGGCATCACTATACACCACGTATCCTCCATGTCCATCTAGCAGAGTCAGAACGGGTGCACTTGTGAGACGTTTCTTGAGCTCTTGGAAGCTTTCTTCACATTTCTCATCCCACACAAGCTTCTTGTGGGTCTTTCAGAGTACCTTGGTCATTGGTAAGGCGATCTTGGAGAATCCCTCTA